>CM076578.1:654483423-654885141 GCA_034641835.2 Pinus albicaulis
TCACAAAATTATTTAGAAGAAAAGATTTCTCCACCAAAACATAAGAAGGGAAATGATGTCATATTCTCTCCCTGACCTCCTCTTCAGAGCGGTCAATAATATTCAGTGTTTAACAGAGTTAGGCATCTAGACCACTATCCAACCTAATATTTCTCATATGAATTATATTTCCACCTGCTCAAGTCCAACTTTGGATAACTCTACAACAACGTCCCACCCTTCTTCAAAATTTTCCTCTATTCCCTTCAGGAACCACCAAAAATAACCCCTTCTCCTCAATCATATTTAATTTTTATCTCTAGAGGAGAAGGTAGCACTTTGTAACTGATCTGGAACTGGAATTCATTTTCTAGCCAGTATTTTCCATTATCAAATTTTATTTTTCCATTAAAAAGGAACAAGGTACAATTAATATAAATTTTTACTATACTTTACCTGTTTTCAACATAACTAACTAAAGGTAACCTAAAGTAAATGTTTGTAATTTAATTTCATTCCAGGGTGTTACATCTCCCCCCCTGAAACATAACATCATCCTTAGTGTTTTCTTGTCCCTTAAATAATTTGAGATATGCCTCCAACATAAATTTCTCATCTTCCCAGTGGCCTCCTCAGGGCTATAGTTCTTCCACTCCACCTTAAATTGGGTGATGGATCACCTCCTTAAGATTATTTATCTCCGCTCGAGAATGCACTAAGGTTCTACCAGGAACTTGTCATCTGGTTCGACCTGAAATGAAAAAATTTATTTAATTAGTTCATAATGTGTATACAACCATTATATGTATACATCTCCTCTATTATCTTAAATTTTTACCTTAACATATTTCCAATGTATAACATGTATGACATCATACACATATTGTTTCAGCAAGGAAACATGAAATACATTATGGACTCTTATGTGACTGGGTAATTCCAAACGATACGTTGCGGATCCAATTCTTTCCAATATATGGAAAGGACCACAAAACCAGGGGCGAGTTTCGCACAAAGTTCCTATCTTAAGGTACTTATTTTTGGTTTAATTTGCACATAAACATGATCTCCCAGCTTAACTTCTCAGTAAGTTATTTTTTTGTTAGCACAAGCTTTCTTTCGATCATGTGCGGCTTTCAATTTTAATTAGATCTTCTTGATGGTTCCATTTCCATTAACATATCTGGACCCAACATTAATTTATCCTTGGGGTTATTTTAGTTAATTGGGGTGTTACATTTTCTCCCATATAATACCTTGAATGGGCTCATTTTTAATGACTCACGATAGTTTTTATGATATGAAAATTCAACCCGATGTAAATACTCTTCCCATTTAATAGGTTGTTGCATAACAAACATATGAAACATATCCTCTAATACTTGGTTTACACATTCACTCTGCCCATTTGTTTGAGGATGGTATGCAGTGCTAGATTGAACTTGAGTTCCCAATCCAGTGAAAAGAGCTTTCCAAAAATTTGAGGTGAACTTCACATTCCTATCAGATACAATTGTTTTAGGTATCCCATGCAATTGAAACCAGGGAAAATTTTAAGGATGGATATCCATTTGAAAGTTTAGAAACCTTGGCAAATCTTAGTAATCTCTAATAGAAAATTTATAAAAATGTTTGTTGATATTTTTGTTAAAATATCTAAATTTATGATTATATTGTGTTACTATATATAACATCTTGGCGATTTTTAGGGTAAAATAATTTCATACTATAAAACTTGGGTGAATTATTTTTAGAAAAAAATAGAAAATGGCGAATCCTTTTTTTGGAAAAAGTATAGAAAATTAGCCCACCTGCGAATATTAGCCCCTAAAATTTTCCCTGATTGAAGCACCTCCTTCATAAAAATATTAACAATATGGGTGGTTTTATAAGTGGATTGTATAGTTATGAAGTGAGTTGTTTTTATCAACTTATCAAAAACCACCATAATTGAGTCATTATGCCTTTTGGACTTAGGCAGTCTAGTTAAAAAATCAAGAATGATAACTTCCCATTTCCATTCGAGTTTGGGAAATGGTTGTAGGAGGCCATCAGGATGCTGATGTTATGTGTTCACTAATTGACACTCAAGACTGTTAGCTAGATATTCAACAATATATTTTCTCATACCTGGCCAAAAATAATTCTTTTTAACGACTAAAAACATTTTTTGATAGCTCAAATGGGTAGTATATGGACTTCTATGAAATTCATCGATAATCAGTTTTCTAATTGCGATTTGGTTAGGGATGTATATTCTTCCCCTAAAGGTTAATAGTTGATCATCACCAATACCATGGCCAATTTGTTTCTCTGACTTTTCATCTTGCTTAGCTCACTGCCATAGGAATTCATATTGAGGATCTCTTTGAGAAGCCTCCAGAATCTATTCTAGAAATTTGTATTCTATTCGGTGATACTGAAACTAATATACACAATGCAATCGCCTGCTTCATGCCTAAACAACATGATTTTATGTACCCTTTAGATCTTTGATGTTAAGTTAAAACTCGCTAAGAAATGCACTCCACTGGGCTTAACGAGCATTTAGATTTGACTACTTGAAGTAGCTTGTCAAACTACTATGGTCCATCATCAATAAGAACCTCTTTCCCAATAGAAACTACCTCCAAAATTTTAGTGCATGGATTATCGCAGTTAGTTCTAGGTCATAGACATAATTTCTGCACATATTCCTTCATCTTGTATGATTCATAAGCTATCACCTTTCCTTCTTACATTAGCATAGCCCCAACTCCCTCCTGACAAGCATCTGTGCAAACTACAAATTCTTTGTCAGGGTCAAAAATATTTAATATGGGAGAAGTGGTCAATAATTTCTTTAACCATTCAAAACTCCTTTGGAATTCCTTAGTCCATCAGAATATTCTTCCCTTCTTTTGTAAAGAGGTGATAGATTAGGAAATTCGAGAAAATCATTCAATAAAGCAACGGTAATACCCTAGCAGTCCCATAAAGGATCAAATGTTAGTGACATTATTGGGTACAAGGAACTCCATTATAGTTCATATTTTCTCTGTTTTAACAAATATACCTTCCGCTAAAATAACGTGTCCTAGATATTGGATTTGGTATTTTTAAAATTCGCACTTGCTAAATTTAGCATATAGTTGATGCTCTCTCAAAAATTGCAGTACTATTCGAAGACGATCTTCATGCTCCTTATAATTCTTGGAATAAATGAGGATATTTTCTTTAAATATTCAAATAAATTTATCCACATATGGATGAAAAATACCATGCATGAGGCTCATAAAATTTGTTGGTGTATTATTCAACCCAAACGATAGCACGACAAACTCATAATGTCCATAGCACATTCTAAAGGTTGTTTTATAGACATCTTCATCCTCCACTCTAAGATGATGAAAGCCAGATCAAAAATCGATCTTGGAGAAAATTGTAGCACCCTTAACTTGATCAAAAATATTACCAATTCGAGGCAAAGGGTATTTTTTTCTTTATAGTCAACTTGTTAAGTTGACTATAGTCAATACAAAGTCTTAGAGTTCCATCCCTTTTCTAGAAAAATAACATTGGGGCCAAACATAATTCTTTTTAATGACTAAAAACATTTTTTGATAGCTCAGATGGGTAGTATATGGACCTCTATGAAATTCATCCATAATCAGTTGTCTAACCACGTCTTGGTTAAGGATGTATATTCTTCCCCTGAAGATTAATATTTGATCATCTGCAATACCATAGTCAGTTTGTTTCTCTGAATTTTAATCTTGCTTAGCTTCCTGCCATAGGAATTCATATTAAGGATCTCCTTAGGTAGCCTCCTTAATATATTCTAGAATTTTTTATTCTATTCGGTGGTGATGAAACTCATATACACAATGCAATTGCTTGCTTAATGCATCAACAATGTGATTTTCTGTACCCTTTAGATGTTTGATATCAAATTCGAACTTGCTAAGAGATGTACTCCACCGGGCTTAACAGGAATTCATATTTGGCTACTTGAAGTAGCTTGCCAAACTATTATGGTCTGTCATCAATAAGAACTTCTTTCCCAACCAGAACTGCCTCCAAACTTTCGGTTCATGGATTACCGCAGTTAGTTCTAGGACATAGGGAGGATATTTATGTTCATTTTCCTTTATCTTGTGTGATTCATAAGCTATCACCTTTCCTTCTTGCATTATCATAGCCCCAACTCCCTCCTCACAAGAATTCGTACAAACTACACATTCTTTGTCAGGGTAAACAATATTCAATATGGGAGCAGTGGTGAATAATTTCTTTAACCATTCAAAACTCCTTTGGTAGTCCTCATTTGACAGCAATATTCTTCCCTTCTTTTTTAAAGAGGTGATAGAGTAGGAAATCTAGGAAAATCCTTCAATAAATTGATGGTCATACCCTTCCAATCCCATAAAGGATTGAGTGTCTGCGACATTACTGGGTACAAACCATGCCATTATAGTTCATATTTTCTCCAGATCGACAGTTATACCTTCCGCTAAAATAATGTGTCCCAAATACTGGATCTGGTCTTTATAAAAGTCACACTTGTTGAATTTAGCATATAGTTGATGTTCTCTCAAAAATTGTACTACTATTCGAAGATGCTCTTCGTGCTCCTTATTATTCTTAGAATAAATGAGGATATTTTCTATAAATATTAGAAAAAAAATTATCCAGATAGGATGAAAAATACCATGCATGAGGCTCATAAAATTTGCTGGTGCATTATTCAATCCAAACGGTAGCATGAAAAACTCATAATTTCCATAGGGCATTCTAATGGTTGTTTTATAGACATCTTCATCCTTCACTCTAATATGATGATAGGTAGATCACAAATCGATCTTGGAGAAAATTGTGGCACCCTTAACTTGATAAAAAAAGATCGTCAATTCGAGGCAAAGGGTATTTTTTCTTTATATTCAACTTGTTAAGTTGTTTATAGTCAATACAAAGTCTTAGAGCTCCATCTGTTTTCTGGAAAAACAACATTGGGGTTCCCCATGGTGACACACTAGGACGAATATATCCCTTATCGAGTAGTTCATGCAACTACATCTTAAGATTTTTCAATTCAAGTATACTCATGAGGAAGGAGGAAGTGTGCTCTCAATACAGGGGTTGCCCCAAGAATGAAATCAGTTGTAAAATAAATCCTAGAATACTTTCGGGGAATACATCCGCAAATTCATGAATCACAGGAATGTTTTCCAATGTAATTGTTTTTTCCTTGGAATTAGTATATCCTACCTAAGCAACATAAATTAAACACCCTTTCCTCATACATTTACCCAATTGAGAGGCAATGATGGTATGTGTTATCACCCAAAAAATTGAAGCATCATTTTGACAAGGTTAAATAGGTTTATGTGTTAAAATAGGGTTGTAGGATTAATTTTTAAGTTTAGTCAAGGGGAAATATTAAATTTTTATGGTTTAAGTTTACCCTAAGGTCTAAACCCACCCATATTCAAACTTCTTCATGTCACATCATTCATCATTTTCTGACTTATTTCATTTTCCAAAGTTTTTGTACCGAAACTACCTAATTAGCCAAGAAACCATAGTTTCGTAGTGAATTGCACTGTCAAAAGTCACTATTCGCTACGAAATTGCTAATAGTTTTGTAGCAAGAACAATCAAAATAACACTAAAAGCACTATGAAAGCGTGGTTTCTTGTATGTGTTGTCAGTATAGCTATTAGGTGTCAGAAATTGTTGGGAAAGGGCAAGTTAGACGCTTTTCAAGTCATGGAGGGATAAAATCAAGGTACAAAACTAGGTCTGCAGTCATCATGGTCAGTTCAGGTAATGTATGAGTCATCATTGAGTCATGGGAATGCATCAAAACTTAAAATCCTTTCCTAATTCAGTCATTCTCATTTCTCATTCCTCCTTACGTAATATCTGAGCTGTGGAGAGCTATTACACTAAGACAAAGTTGTGGACTATTTATTCAAAGGTTTACTTTGAACATTATCAAGCAAGCCTACAAATTCATCAAGCGAGGTTGAACATCATCAAGCGAGGCTGAGCAGTTCTTAGAGAAACTATGGCAAAGAAAATAAAAACACACAAGGGTGGACAATGTCTGAGATATGAACCAGCAGACATGAAAGTGATCAATGAAGTTCCAATAGTAATGGAAGCCTTCAGAAAGGAAATTTTCCTACAGTTTTGTGAGAAATTACAAGGTTGTCATAAACAGGTGTCCAAGGAGTTTTCTTTGAATTTAAGTGGAACAACCACTAAAGTGGGAATGCTCAATTTTTCCATCACACCAAAGTTATTGCACCTGCCACAAAGATTCTAAGAGGAAAGGAGAATTTTTTCAAAGGTTTCAAGTTTAACATGGAGTAGTGCAAATAATTCATGAAGCCTGAGCACACTGAGATGGATCTCACCAATGTTGTTCCAAGAAGCTACATTAAAGAAAACTATTCAAAACTGTTGCTCATCATCCAAAAGTACTTTACTTGTGAAGGTAGATATCACAAAGTCTACTCATACCATTTCAAATTACTTCTACACTTCACTGGTAAAATTTTCCTTGATTTAAAGTTTCTATCTGCATAGAAGTTTGTCAAAGATGGCTAATAAGGTCCAAGCAAATTTTGAGGGGAGTGAGACATCATTATTTCATCATGGCTTAATGAAGTTATTGGTTTTATATGAACTTCAAAGGTTAGGCAGAGATTGGTCCTAATTCTTATTTGTCAATGGTTTTGAGTTGGATGCTCTAACTCCTTCAAGAACTCCTAAACCTAGGAAAATTACATCACCACTAGCAGTAGAACAGAGCCAACCATTGGTAGTAGAACCAAGTGAACATGCAAGAGCAGAACCAACTGAACCTGCAAGAGTAGAGCCAAGTGAGAAAATTATGAAGGAGCTAGAGCAAATGCAGAGTCTTGACACATCAAAGGTCCCGCTTGCAAATCAGAAGTCAAAAGTAGTCAAACCTGCAAAATAGAAACAAACTGTCACTAAACAAGGAACCAAAAGAATGACTAGGAGCCAAACAATGGTTTTAGAAGAGAAGACAGTGGATGTAGAAGATAGAGCAGAAGCCACAAGAAATCTAGAAGATATTTTACATGCCATTGACATAGAGGAAATTCCTATTGTTCAAGTTGAGATTATTGAGGAAGGTGGGTAGAAGTAAAAAAAGGCTAAATCTGTAAAGAAATTAGAATTTGAGGGAGAGGATGCGGGTTTCATGTTCCAAGAAAAAAATCCTATGACAATTCATGCTAGGAAACTATTAGAAAGCAAAAAATAAGTTCAAACACCTACTGAGACAACTTAACTACGTCAAGAGATTATTGACCTCTCATCACCTACAGAGAAGGATACAATCAGCAAATCTAAAAAGGGAAAAGAGAAGGTGATAGAAAAAATAGAGTTGTAGCTCCTTGAAGAGAAATTGAAATTGGAAAATCATGAAATTGTTGTCATGAAAAAAGAAGCAAGGAAACATAGTGTTGAGAAAATCCAATTTGAAAAGATGAAGGTAGTTTGGGAAGAACAGGTTGACACTGTTTCTAAAAATTTGGAAAATACACGGCAGCTTATCAAGTGGACAATTCCAGCAAGGATAGAATCTAAACATGTCAGAAAGATCAATAATCATCTGAAAGTTACCAATAGAAGACTTAAAGACCAGGTAAAGGACCTCCACTAACAACTTGAATTAATTGATGATGAATTTCAGAACAAAGGTATTAAAATGACAGTGATTCAAGAACCATTAGCCCAACCAATTGTAAATGAGGAAGAAAAGCCTCAAGGAGCATAAGGTGAGCTGGTTTGTGGTGTTTTAAGGTTGATGACATGTTAGATACAAGTTTTTGGCACTTACAGGTTTCATTTTTCAAAAATATACAAAAATCTACATTTTCAACACTTTTCAGCATTTTCAGCACACCTCTCGGTTTGAAGGGCAACAAAATGCTACGAAACTACTGTAGCTACTCTTTTGAATTTTTGACAAATCTTGGATGCCATCAAGAGGTGAAATTGATATGAGGGATGTGTTTAATTATGATGAACACTTTGCCAAAAAAAATAATCAAGGATTTTGAGGTTAAATGGAAGTTTTTGCAACGCTAAGAAAGTACGCTACGAAACCACCTTACTTTCGCAACGTACTATATTTTAGCCTTTTCAGCAAGTTTTGGAGCACCTTTGTACATCTAGAGATTATGGAAGGGTTAAATACCATGACAAGAAGTTATTCAACACTCAAGGACCACGAATTGAAGATAAACTGACAGCCAAAGTGTTCAAGGAAGAAGAAGACCATTTGCCTAAAAAAGAGGGTTTTGTTTCCTAGTTTTGAGGAGGTCAGTTAAGTGGTCATAAAGTGATGAATCCCATCACCCCAACTCAACCATGTTAAAGGTTACTTGTCAAATATGTAATTTATTTTGGTAGATAAGGTTGTTAAAGACAATAATGAGTAGTTTGAGTCTTATTTGAAATAGGACTGTCAAGTAGGATAGGTGTCTATTTGTCATTAAGTTGATGTTCTATGGTTGTGCATGGTGTCATTAGGAAAAAAATCGATGTATCTAGCCTGGAGGCAGATCATCTCATGACGTAACAAATCTGTTAAAGGTCATTGAGTCGAATTTTTCATGGGCTAGAGATTTTTGGCAAAATTGCAGCTTATTGTAAATTGACTATTTCAGCAATACAGAGATTTGTTACTTGAACAACCTAAGATTCTGAATGAGTTTTTAGTGCTTTCCTATCTTATCTATACCTTTTATGTATCTCATTGCAATGCTTTTCATTTATAATACTCAGAATTAATTCATTTGATGCTCTGAATTCCTTTATAGATGAATTGACTGTGTATTTTCATGTTTTATGTGTGTGTGACCTACTACTAAAAACTCTGACCCGCCTTAGCTTCCATGTCAAGAAAACTCACTGAACCACTGAAAGTGTTGACTACATAAGCCCAATGCCTACATACTGATATTATTTTCAACCTACTTTCATCATAAGCAAGTTATTTCCTAAATAGAGTTAGCCATCTATATTTTTATTCAATATCATTAACTCTTGAGAGATCCCTCTCAGACTGAGGAGGCTAAGCCTCAGTCACAAGATTGGATTGAAACAGTTGCATGATATTTCCTTATTAGCAGCCTATCAGAAGCAATTTTGTGATAAAAGGATGCAGCCGTAGAGGCTTCTTAACTCCTTGTATGTCTTTCCTGGACCCACTTTCTGTAATATAAATAATTGATTTTTCCTTATAGTTTACTAGGGACCAATGTCCTTCTAGCCAATCCATCCCAATAAGCATATCATAGGATCCTAATGCTAGAATGTTTATATTAATTTTAATTGACTAGTTTTCTACACTCATAGGAAAATCTGAAACCTTACCGACCACCCTTATTTTCATCCCAGTGGCTAATTTCACTAGCCGTGGATGCTTAATTTTTTTGATTTGAAGGTGGTATTTTTCTACAACTCTAGTACTAACATAGCGCAAGCTGGAACCTGGATCTACTAAAATAGAAACAGTTTGATCAGATATCTTACCTTCCAACTTGACCATAGTGGGTTGATAATATTCTTGGCGGACCTCCAACATGATATTGATCCTAGGCATTCTCCTATCTACCTCCCCAACTGTAGATGCCTCCTAAACGTTAGAAGCCTGCGTAGGTCTACCATGGTGGGGGGAATTCTTGTAATAGTGGGCTTCTCCACAACCACAACATTGTAGGGGGTATTTTTTACCTAACTAGGTTATGGTGTACTAGATGCTTTAGTAGGCCTGTTATTTGCTTTCCATTTGGATTTTTTCCAATTCTTTCCAAAGTGTTTACTAGCCATATTCCTCTGTGAATTCCTAAAATTTGCAGATTTAGTACCTTTGAAATTCTGGAATTTTTTTGTCCTTTCTTTTGAGACCCATTTTTAGTGGTGTCCGCTTTATGTTTTTTTTGTTGGTAACACATTTGAGCCTTCCAGATCACTTCATCCATAGTTTTTGGAAAGTCAAACTCTATTCTTTCCTTCATAAATGTCGACAAACTACTAAAAAACCATTACACTTTATTTTTCTCCTTTCAAAGATAAGGTACGTACCTTAACAAAGAGGTAAATTTCGTTATATATTCATCCATATTTATCTTCCCCAGTCTCAAGTCATGGAACTCTTTAGCCTTCTCATCATAGAATCATTATGTTGAATACTTTCTTTTTAAATTCTTTTGAAACTCATCCCAAGTTACATTCTTCTCATCTATCCCTTGCCTTGACTTGACCTCTTCCCACCATAAGGTGGATTTTTCTTGAAGGTGATAGATGGATAATATGGCTTTAATGTTATTATTGTATTCGTAGACTTGGAAGTACTTTTTCATGTTGATGACCCATGCTTTTTCAGCTTCTTCTACTTCTCCATCAAAAAATGGGGTTTTTATTTTCCTGAATTCTCCTTGCAACTCCATTTTTTGTTTCTTTGTTTTTCTTTGATTTGAAGGAATCCTGATTCTTCTTCATTTTCAACAATGTTTCTATCACTTCTCTAGGTATGGCTTCCTTCTGGGTCATCATCAGTATGTTTTCGTTGTTCCCCTTCAACGTGGGTTCCATGCTCAAGACTTGGTTGATAGTTTCGATGATTCTGCCTTTTCTAAAGGCTCTTCAGGATTCTTTCTTGTTCACGCATTAATCTTTCATTATATGTCCTTAGTCAAACCATATCTTCTCGCAATTGTTTCATAGTCTCAAGTAGCCTATTTTTCTGGTGCTCTTGTTCCATTCCCAGCTGCACCCACATTTCTGGATCGAGGAGGGGATTAGCTCCCACTATTGTTCTAGCTACAATATGTCCTCCTGATCCTCTTCTCATCATATTTACCACTCACTCACTTCCTTAATCATTGGTCACTATGCACAGTTCAACATGTTTATCATTACAACTTTCGCCGATTCAGGCCACAGTATGGAAACCTGACTTTGATACCACTTAACACATGTGCCAATATTGAATCATGCAAAAAAAAAAAAACACAAAACACTAACAAAAGTGAAGGAGAAACACATTACTAATTCCTAAACATGAACATAATATATATTTGCATTTTATTAAACCATTGTTAAGGTCCAAAGTCCTCTTGACTTGTTCATAGTGAAATGGTTATGATAACTCGATTAATTCATTCACCCGATATTCATTTATAAATGATTTTTGGTATCAACCTTACACTTGTGATATTATCATTATAATTGTGTATTCGGCATTGGTATTTTTTTTAATTCATATCTTTGTGCCCAAGGTAGATGAACCTTCCAAATCTGCCATCACAATCTCTCACCCTACACCTGGGGATTCAGATCTTGATCAAATGATCTACTTCTAGGATGAAGATCGACGAAGGAAAACTAACTTTGGGGATTTACCTCGGTAACTGCTTATCCTTCACGCATTATTCATGGCTCATTTGCATTGGAAGGATTTGCATTTCAGCCCTCTGCAACAGGAGGTTCTTAGGGTTTTAATAGTATTATTTTGTGAATGTTTGTCGGTTCCACTGCTTGAGAATTACTGAGTGTTGCTCAGGTGTTTTCATGGTAGGGTCGATGAAGCAACCCTACCCCTCCAACGCCTCAACATGTATGATAATTTTTCTCAGGGGATCCCTTAAGTTATAATCTGAATTTAATCACTTTCCTTATTGTTATTACCCTTGGTGCTTTATTTCAGACTCAAACCTTCCTCCATACAATGATGGTTGCTTGCTGGTTCCACTATCATACTTCCAAGGGTAAGCACCAGTATTATTTATGACTTCCTTTCATGACTAATGGATTTTGGGGTCCTATAGATAATACATGGTTCCGGTTTCTTGCAAGTTTAGAAGAATTGTTCAAGTGTTTCTCTTTTTCAGCTTCTACAGGTAATCGTTGGAACCCTTCAAGGGTTATTTGTTTTAGAATTTCCATTTGTGCTCTTGCAGGCTCTGATAGGTATGAGTCCTTTTCCAAGGTTTCTCCTATTCATCGATTTTGATTATATACTCCAGTTTTAGAGAGATTCGTCTGTGGTTCCGGGGTTTTATGGCCATCGGTTGTGAACAACCTACTGTATACAAACATGCAATTTCTTTTTTGTCTTTGTATATTGAAGGTTTATATATATTAATTTGGTCCATCATTATATATGGGACTCGGTCCACCGTGATATATGGAACTCTTCACCTAAATTCAAATGGATTTATAGTTACAGTTAATTGGGGAGTCAGGCTTGAGCAAGAACATTTTGTATTTGATTTTTAAAATTATACAATGTGTACTATTACTTTTACAGTTTTTGGTTCTTATTTGCAACAACGATGCGTATATAATATTATTGTACCCCTATATGATTGTGGGTCGTGGTTATTCTTCCTGTATACTCACATGCAATATTGTTAAATGTAGCCCAGCCAGATTTTCTTATGCGACATGCATTCAGTAATTATCCTTATATTATTGGAATATGAATATTGCATTATCTTATGTCGATGTTTCAGTATTTTTGTTCTTGAATAATTTAGGGTCCTTGGGCCACTTGGATCTATCAGTATTCCTCAAATTTATTAAAGGAATTTTGGATGCATTTACGAATATTTACAATAGAGTTTTCTTTACTATTTTCCTCTATGAGAATTCTGTGCCCATTTACAAATATTACAACAAAGTTTTATTTACTATTTCTTTTGTGCAAAGCTAAGGGTCATACACACAATTTTCTGTTCAAGTAAAAGATAGGATAACTACCTAGTAAGGCCCTGGTTATTTGAATAAGAACAATACCTCAAACTAGATTTTAATCATCTACCATCCACAAACTCAATACACAATAGTGTACTTTCAAGAGAGAACATAAATAATTCCCAAAAAAAATTAATTATTGAATAGAACTAAATAGCAAGATTCACTTACAAAATAAAACTAACTTCTAGTAAACATTACATAAGAGCATATTTACTTATATGTTTCCGCAACTTATTAAGCAATCACATAATTATTGAGAAGAAAATACCATGATAAGGGTAATGACATCCTCTTCTCCCACGAGTTCCTCTCTAGAGTAGTCAACAATATTCAGTGTTTAACAGATTTAGGCATCTAGACCTCTGTTGAGTCTAATCTTTCTAGTATGAATTAGAGTTCCACTGGCTTACGCCCTTCCCTCCAAGAACCACATAAAATAACCCCTCCTCCTCACTGAGCTTTCCTTTTTATCTCTAGAGGAGTAGGTAGTTGTTTGTAACTGCTCTGGAATTGGAATTCATTTCATTTTGCGGTGTTACAATATCCCAAAAGTGAAAGCCTATCCCCTTATGGACCACTAGGGAGTAATTCCAAGTGAATGGCTACATTTTCTAATACCAACCAAGAATCGTTTTCCCCACTGTTGCTTTCACCCCTAAGTTACCATAGATTTCACATTGTTAAAACAAAAACAAACTTTTAAACCTTTGTATTTTTTTTCTTACATCTCCATTATGTATCCAGTGATGATTGTCCCCAGTGCTGGTTTCACCCCTAAGTTATGATATATTTCACATTGTTAAAAAAAACAAACTTTTAAACCCTTCTATTTTTTTTCTTACATCTCCATTATGTATATTTATTAATAATCATATTATGTTTTGTTTTATCTTATTAATACTTATTTATTTAATTCCAATCACTATCATTATAATTTTCTGAAATGAACGAAATTATATAATAAGAAAACCATTTTATTCTTATAATAAAAAAAATAAAAAATAAAATTTAATTTTAATTTCACTTTTAATTTATTAATTTCATAATTATATTTTACCTTTTCCCGTTTTCATGCTTTTTAATTATGCCATTTGAATATTAAAGCCATTTGATTCTCCATATGACCAAACTGTCCCCTCCATGCCTCCATATGACCAAAACTGTCCCCTCCACGCCACAAATAGAAGCAAAGGCTTATTCTCCTCTCAATTCACATCAACTTTCCAGTTTTCTTTGAATATTGTTGATTATGCTTAATCTCCAAGTTTCCTTCTGGAATTTACGATCACATTAACTTTATTTTTCTCGAGTGCTCATAATCCCTTACTTATGGAGTCCAAATCGTCAATGGACTTCAAACATAAATAACGAAATGCAACTTGCGAGATGAAGCCTTTCATATAATTGCGATTTTCGAGAGGCATCATTCAAGGAAAGAAGAGTGTTTTTGAATGACCTTTGAGTACAAACATTAGAATTTAGAGAACCATTAACATCATTATGTAGTTGGCCCACCAAGTAAGAATATTATACAAAGTTTTGTTTTCTGATTAGGAAACCAACTACCAATTTCTCTATAACTAATATATATATATATATCACAAGTTAAAATGGATTTAAGTCAAATTAATTATTAATAGTTATAATTTAATTATTGTTAATTTAATTTAGTTTAATTTTATTTTATTTTATTTTATATAACCAAACTATTTATATAACATTATAATTTTTTTTCTAAACTCTACTCAAACATATATATACAAAGAAAGAAAGAGAGTAGAGAGACACACTCTACAATCTAGTATGAGAAATGTATAAGTATGTCAAATCTCTAATAAAATAATAATAATAATAACTAATATTTACCATATAAATAAAAAAGCTATGATTTAACATAAAGAATAGAAAATCTTGCTCAAAAATATATTAATATTTATTTTAATTAAACATTTGTAAAATAAATATTTAAAAGGAAAATCATATCCTATGAATACATTAAAATCTTTAAAGTTGTAATATTTGAAAATATTAATTTGATGCAGTTTTATTAAAAAAAAGTTATCATATTATGTAAAAAACATCATTAAATTTAATATTAATGTTAATATTATCATTAAATCTAATATTAACATTAATATTTTATAATATTAATATTATTAGATTTAAAAACTTTGGATTAATAATTTGAGAAAATGTTTGAATCTTGATAGATTTGGTCCTTCTTGATGCATGATAGATCCAGAGTTAGATGAATCTAAGCTATACATATTTGGAGTTGATTAACATAATATGGAAAAAATATTGTATAAAGATAAAGTAAAATAAAAAAATTAATAATTAATAATTAAAGAAAAAAAATCCATCTTAACTCTCGATTTGTCAAGACTCAAAAAAGTCAAAATTTTGAGAGTGTAAACTTCTTTTTGAATGCCAAACTCCAAAGTGATTTGATCCCCTTATGCTTGATAGATTCAAAATTAATTATATATATATATATTCTTTGTTATCATCTTAAGTAAATTATTTTAACATAGTATATATATATACCTTTTTCTTTGTTATCATCTTCAGTAAATTATTTTTAACATAGATTTGGCTGCAATTACTGCTAAATTCTCTCGCAGAGGCCAAACACCTACTCGATCGCTCGGGCCGGCGCCAACGCTGTCTTGACTGCCTCGTCAACAATCCCAGGAGACAGTCCCAACAAATAAGTGGATGGAATGCACTTTTTGGTCGGCTCTCTCATCTTATTCGAACCGAATTGCTTTCATCAATTTATTTCATCAAAACCGTTCTACAAATAGCTTGCATTGCTTGAGGGTGTAGCCACCTCTGGATGTATAGGTTCAGGGATTATAGACGCTCAAGCTCACCTGATTGGTGTTGGCAAAATGTCTGTTCTCAAAACGGTCTGCGAAAAATATAATGTGGGAGGATGATAACAGGAAAGTCTAGGTACAAAAAATTCTTTGTATCATTGTAAATGGTGAAGCAAGTGTTTTTTTTTTTTTAATGAAATTTCATTTAAAAAATGATTTTTTTTTTTCCTTTATGAAATTCTATTTGGGAAATGAATAGATATGATCGGTTAAATGAATGGATATGATTATGTGCTATAAAAGGCAGTTCATTGTGATGGGAAAATATAATGGTAGGATGATAATATGAAAGTCCAGCTAAAAAATTCTTTGTATGATTGTAAATGGTTAAAGAAGTGGTTTTTTTTTTTTTTTTTAAATGAAATTTTATTTGGCAAATTATTATTTTTTCCATTGTGAAATTCTATTTGGAAAATGAAGAGATATGATCTGTTAAATGAATGGATATGATTATGTGTTATAAAAGACAGTTCATTGTGGTGGGAAAATATAATTGGAGAGGATGATAACATAAAAAGCCAGCTACAAAAAAATCTTCTGTATGATTGTAAATGGCTAAGGAAGTGTTTTTTTTTGTTTTTAATGAAATTTTATTTGGAAAATGAATTTTTTTTCTTCATCCAATTCCATTTGGGATATGAATAGATATGACGTGTTAAATGAATGGATATGATTAGATTGTTTTACTTTTAATTTTATTTTAGGGTAAATTAAAAATATTCATAAATTTTGATTTTAGAAATTTAATATTTAAATAAATAAAAATATATTATATTTATAAATTCTAATTTAAAAAAATAAAATTCTATATATTTGTATTGATTTAATAATGTAAAAAGTATTTAAAAATTTGTTATATATACTTTTATGTATAGTTTAGATTGAAGTTAAATAATTTTCTTTTTTAAATTAAAAATATATTATATTTTTTCTTAATAAATTGTGAATGAAAATAAGGGAGGCAGGAGCGATAGGGGTAATATCTTGCCTCGAAGAATAAGAAGATTTTAGGTATGTCTCGGGGCTAGGTACTATGACAATAATAAGGCAGAATTTTTAGCTCTATGGAAAGGCGTTGATCTCAACAAGAAATATGGCATTTGTCAACTTAATATTCTTGGAGATTCTATGATTTTAATAAGGATGCTATCAAAGGCTCTTGCATTGGATGATCTCTCTCTTCCTCTTGTTGTTACAAGAATTGGCCTTCTTATCAAAACTTCTAAAAAAAATATCCTTATTCCACATTCCAAGGCATCTAAATGGGAAGGCTCAGATTGCATAGCAAATTGAGGAACAAAATTAATGTCAGGGTTCTTAGAAATTAATGGCGCATGTAAAGGCCATACTCTTATTCCATAAGTCAATGTAATAAATTTTTGATCTTATATGGTTGGCATCAAGTGTGAGTAACACCATTGGTATTTCAACTCTCGAAGGTTTAGTGGACTGACACTAGGAGTAAATGAAGGCATGCTTGGAAACCCCCTTGCAGAAAAATGGAATGTCGAGACACTTGGCTCTAATATCCAAGAACACCATGGTTAGATTAACTGAAGTTGGACGACTCGTAGCCATGGTGATGTGAGTTCCCATAGGAAAATATTTATATCGATGGGAATTTAGTGATTCTCCTTCAGGATCCACATTAATTCAATTCAGGGAATGTTTGGGGTCTTCGGAAGGATAGGCTTGAGTTTGTCATGGATATCAATCTAGATTTGCGTTTAATGCAGATAGTTGTGGGAGAGGGAGAGTGTTCGGTCATTAGAGGATTATATATGGAAACTCCTATGGACATTTGGGAAATATCCTTTAGCTTCCCTTGGTGCTCTATGAATTTTGGTTTGTTGTCATGTAGTGCTTCAATAGTGCTCAAAGGTGCTCGGCCTCTGGAGACACTACAAGGAAAATACCTTCTAGAACAAGTTATAATGGAGATATTTAGTGTTATAAAATTGGAAAAACTTGTCAAAAAAACCTCTGCTACAACATATGTTTGTCGTAGTGAATGTTTTAGTAGAGATGATAATGGAACTTCATCACAGCTAAAGAAACATGGGTAGTTGAACGTTTTAGCGGATGTTTTTTAGCAGCATGCTTAATGGAAAAATAACATTGGTGTGCTAAATGTATAAAAGCACTGAGGCTCTATACTTAAATAAAAGCACTAGGGGCGTTGAATGGAAAGAACAATGGTACCTGAAATGTATACCTCCCTCATGCATATATATTAAACAAATTCCTTGGGTCGTACTTTTCAGGAATGACACTGGGGCAAGACAAAATATATTTCACACCGGGTGCTTTTATTTAAACTCGTATCATTAATGCTTATGATTTTTATAAAAGCACCAGTGCACTACTAATATAAAAGACCCAGTGCTCTTAATTTGAATAATGCACTGTGGCTAGAAACAATATTTTGTAGCATCAGGGCATTAGTTCTATGAAAGCATTGGTGCTTTAATAATTACAATGCATTAGGGTGTTAAATGCAAACAACACCGATGCTTGAAGAATTCAATGCTCCAATGCTTATGTTTATTTGAAAACCCTGATGTTGTAGTTTTCGAAAAAGGCACCAGTTATGCAAAAAATATTGTCGTAATAGTGCTTTTAGATAAAATAACGCACGGATGCGTGTTTATTTGATAGGTACACCAATATTTTGTATGAAATTTTCTCATTTTTAGAAACATCATCTCATGAAATTGCTATTATTGTGATCTTTTAAATTCGTTATTCATTGAAAAGTAGACATATGTCATATAATAGTATGCATACAAAATAAAATTTGATTAGTGCATTTGTATATGGTGTTTGGATTAATTTCTTATATCAACAAATTTCGCATCTCTTCATTATAATATTTAATGATCCATATATTTAATCAGTGGTGTAACATTTCACAACAACATTGCACAAAACAATATAATAAATTAAAATGTGTTTTATTATATATGAATAAGAGAATATTTGTCATAAAAAATTGGATAGTTATTGATAACCCCTTGTCTTTCAATTGGGACACTATGTTTATTACATTAAACAAAATGTCTAATTTTCACAGATAATTATTTCAAAAAAAACAACAAATTGCATTGATATCCAAATAGATCATCATTCTTCATTTGAACTGTTGTTATTGCTTGAGCTACTTCCATGAATTAGGTTATTTGGATGAATGTTTTGTTGATTTCATTGATTGTTTTCGTCTTCTTGATCATGTTCCATCTGCAAACATAAAAATAAAGAGTTATGAGTTTAGCTAGAATGGTGAGAATAATGAAAATTGAAATAGATAAGATACATCAATGTAAATCGAATATAATTGTACCATAACAAGAAGTGACTCATCAACTATACATATGGTTTCAAAACCAATTATCATGCCTTGTTGCAACAACTCTTTTGTTGGTGTAGTTCCATACTTTGTTTCCTACAAGTTTTATACCCCATTATAAATCATAGATTTAATTTAAAGGTGTTCTTTTTTCTATTAATTTTAAACTCACAAAAGAAAAACAACATAGATACTTACAAATTCCACAATTAATTTTTGAAATGCCAACATATACTAACAACCCATATTTAACCCAACGTCAATTATTTCTTTTGATGGCTCTTCTTTTTATGTTAGTACACATTTGAATACATTCAAAGATGATTATTGTAAAACAACTTAAAATATACAAAAATGAAACCTTAAGTTTTTATATGGAAATATTAACAAATACTTAGAAACTTTGATATCAACATTTTTCTTCTTTGTCATCCTATTTTATGTGTTGAATGAATTCCATTTGTTTTCTTTTCTGCAAGAAAATGCTTGAAAATTAATATTAAATGCTAAATTATTTTTTTATATGTAAAAATTCAATGATTACATACATTCGAATCACGTTGTTGTTGAGATGGCTCCTCATGCGATGCAATTATGTTCATTTCTTTGACCATCTCCTTGTACATGTTTTTGGATATTCCTATTGGCATGTTTCACATATCAGCTCGTTGATCCTTTGGGATTTTCATAATCTTCCTAAAAAGTAATAAATTATTTTTATATTGCTATATGAAAACTAAATATAACAAATTTGATATTAATAAATGAATGGTTTGTAGTAATATATACATATAATTCTAGAAAATCATTTTAATTTGGACTAGTACCTTTTGAATGCTTTTTTTTGTTGTCATATGTTTTCGCTATTGTAAATATGACAAGTCTCATTGACCATTGCTTAGAAATTATTCCTGTAGTTTATATATAACTTGGTTCTTGAAATCATTGGATTTATTTTTGTATTTAAGAAGAAAGTGTGTCTATACGTTCATTCCACTATATCCCTCACAGATTTATAAAAAAAAAAGGCCCCCTTTCATTAACCTCAAACACCACTCTAGATGAGCTATAGACCAATCCATCGTCATTTACATGTTCTATAATTTTTTCTTTTCTTAGAACGACATTGATCTTTTCCTTCATTGTTGCTCCCTGTAGAGCATTAAACATATATGAATTAATATATAGTTTGAAACATGTTATATAATATTTTTAAATATATTATTAAGGAAAATTAAAAAAAACTCATATTGAATATTATTTTTTCATTCACCTTATTCATTCTTCTACAATTATTTTTTCAATATTTTATGGTATTTTGCACTTAGATTAGAAACAATATTATCAACCTTCCTAATTTTGTGGCTCTGCATGACACACACTAACCAATACATATTAGTTAAACTTACATATAGTTCAAATGTATTAATTTTGTAAATAATTTACAAACTTGTTTTTCCTGCTTTTTTGGATGTGATATCATTGTGTCGATCAATATATTTGTTACATGACAAATTCTCAGGGATTTTTTTTTTTATCAATATACAACCTATAGCATCCAATACAGAAGCCAATAAATATATTTTATACATAAATCAAATCATTTTCGACCCAAAAGAGTTTGGGTAATCGATGTGGTTATTTGCATAAACCCCCCAGTGTGTTTGACGTATTAAAAACACTGAAATTTTAATTGTTCAACACCGGTAGCGAAAATTATTTTCTTAAAATAACTTTAGATTATGATGGTGTGATTTATAATGATAAAGGCATCGTCATCACAGTAAAAAATGAAAACATAAAAAATTAAATACAAGTCACTTAACGATGATATTTGGAAGAGGCGTGTCAATTCCTTATATTACACGGGGTGCAATGATAAATATACACCATTATTTTAAAAGGGACAAGACCAACATGATTCGGTGCAATATGTAACAATAAAAGCACCGACATCAAGATGTCGTTTTAAAAAAAATGGATGGGGTTGACAATATTCAATGTGATATGTAACAATAAAAGCACTAACATCACAGGTGTGTTGTATTACGTAGGGCACACCGATAAACAAATGTCATTTAAAAAAAAAATAGACAGAGCCGACAGGGTTTGAATCTGATTCAATAAGTGGTCCCCCTAATTTCTATGTCAAACACCCTATATATAATAAGTACACAAACCCATTAAATATAAAATGCTTAAAATGAAAAACCGTGATTATGAAGTGGTAGTGGGAGTTAAACCCTAAGGTGAAATTTTGCATGCACACAAGCAAGAAGAAGCAAGATTTTAACGTAAGTATTGATTTGTTTTTTTATCCTGAATTTTAATTAAATCTAAATAGGAAAAAAGATCATAAATTTTTTTACTAGTATAATCAATAGTAAAAATGTTATTATGAAGGGTTTTTAATTTTTAATTTTTAATTAATTAATTTATCGTTCGAATTTTGAATAACATTTATTTATTTATTTATTTATATATATATATATATATATATTTCTTAATCTCGGAAATTAGTGTAATTATTATTTTAACACCCCAATGTGATTTTTATTTAAATGCATCAGTGCCATTATTTTCATAAGAGCACTGATATGATAGAATTCCTTTTTTTAATTCTCGAAATATTAGAAACAAGCACATTTCTTTTTTTGATGGATCGATGTGGTTTTTATTTAAATGCGTTGATGTGGTTGGTTTTATAAGAGCACCGATGTTATATCATTCTTAACTAAGAGGATAGTAGAGTCAATGGATGCGATTAGGTCATTGGGAGAATAGGCTAACTAATCAACTGAAAAAAAATTCTCCCTTCATGAGGAAAACATAGTATGCGAAACAAATATGAAACTATGGAATCCATCGCATATACCTAGTTCTAACCCAATAAAATATTATAATCTTGATTGGCATCGACTATATCTACTTCCATATTAAATACCTTTCCACCCACACCAACTAGGAAGGCAGGAAAAATAACATGAGGCCTATGATAATGAACATAGAATGTGGTTAAAATGGTAGGAAATGAAACAACTTGGGGGGACCCGATAGCTTTCCAAGATGATATAAACATGACACATGTGGAACCCCCTTCATAAATTATGGTACAAAATATAGTCTTCTTACGATATCTAGATTTAATTTGAGAAGGAATGTGATGAGGGAGTCCCTTTTTCAAATTTGAGATATCAAATGTAATACCTAGAGACTTTTTCGAGTCAAATTCTCTGATCACAGTGAGAAAATAACTCCTTTGTGAAGGACACGATTGTAGTACGTATAACGTTGACATAACACAGGGGATATAAACTAAATCTTAAATAATGAAATAGTTCTGAGAAACCCTAACATTTGGATTATAATTCGATCGTTTTGAGGAGCCTTTTGGCATCTGAGGTATAGGTTCAACTATGGGCCTCTCTATATGAAGAGGTTCTTGAGTATCAGAAGCAGTTTTAGCCTTAGAAGATTCTGATTCTCCATAATCATGAGCTCTTGTTGAAATATCAACATGAGTCTTAACCATATACACATTCAATACAGATTCCCCTTCCTGGTTTCCCCCTAAATGGGTTCTAGTATTAGCATTCACGCCAACAAGTAATTGTTGCCCTTGGGGAAAAGGGTTAGTAATCATAACCTAGGAACTAGAAGAACCTTATTTGGCTAAAAAGCGTTGAACATATTGAATCTTGGGTAAAAGACGAGTAAGATGAACCCCATTGCATAGCTTGCATGGAAATTTAACTTTATTTTTAGACTCCTTCTTTCCCTCTCCAGTGTTCTCACTAGGATTATTTGCATTCCCATTTCCTCCCTTAACTTTGTTTTTCCCACATCCTTTCTTCTTCCCTTCTGATTGTTGATTTACTTTATAATTCAAATATTGAACGACATCAATCATAGAAGTTTGATAAGGGGAATACATAGAGGATGTAGTTTTCATCGCCGAAGCATATTGTAATGACAAATGTTGTAATTGGTTCACTAACGAACATGTCGTATCAAGAGATCCTACAAATTTGTCGATATGGGGGCCAGGTTTCAATTTTTCGAGATCAATTTGAGATCTAGGAGCATTAGAAATTATCTTATAGAGGAAACCAAATGGGCAATAAACAAGCTCTAACTACTTGGCTCTTAAGATAACATGTTATTCTGTGAACACTCTTGAAAGTGACACATCCTTGGATATTTCAGGCTATAAATATTTCAAAAAACACTCGAGTAGAAACTCATCAGGGATGTAAACCTTGATTAATCTCCTCGTAATGTGCCACTCTTGAATGTGGTCAAAAATATGGGTGGCCTTGTCTTGCTCAAAATTGGCCAAAAGTTCAGTTCCAGTGTCATAATGGACAAGAAACTTCAGTGGTTAAGGAAAATTGTATCCAACTCACCAAATGTATAAAATGATCCACCCTTTATTTCAATATACCATTTTGCTACATTTCTAATTAAGATTATTTTAAAGAGTCTCAACCTAATAGGATCTTCAATCAAGGAGTTTGATGAGAACCATAAATGGAAAGTGGTTACATGGTCTGTTGGATCTTTAGTAGACCTCCCTTCAAAGTTTGGTATGTATGATGGAATTTTGGCAGGGGCCGAGGGCCAATCTAGGTTATAACAGATTGAATCATTTGATAATTTTGAAAGATCTAGAAAATTGAGAGTTTCCAAGAATGTTAAGAAGCCTACTAAGCATTTAGGAGTTGTAATTTATTCCTCATTTATGGGTACTTTTGATCTTCCATCTCCCATTGCATACATCAATGCCATCTCATTCTCTAGGGTGGTCGCTTAAAAATGTTCTTTTAGCACTCATTATTTTTTGGGAAAGTTGGTGGGATGGTTTATCCTATATCTCTAGCAGAAATTATGTATCAAGACATTGCTAATACAAAAAATCTTGGTCCAATCCATGTTTCATCATAAGATTTGGATGATGATGTGGCACCCATCTAGACAATTGATTCCACTTTGGCTATGGATTGCCTTGATATTTCTTTACCATATGAGGAAGAAATTCTAGAAGAAATGGAAGGTGAAGAAAGGTGATGGGATGATTTGCATCATTGGTCCTATTTTCTCCCTAACTTGCATAAAGTCGAATCAAATTTTTCTAGTCCTTCTTCTCATGGAAATGTTCACAAATATTTGAACCCTTTGGTTCTAGCACATATCTTTGTCAAAGGTAATATGGCTAACATTTCGGAAACTATTTTGGTGAACATTTCCAATAATCCCAACATCATTGAAAATGTCTTCATTGGAGCTAATTGTTCCCCTGAAGAGATTAAAATTTGTATGGACGTCTTCAAAGAGTTTAGAGATGTATTTGCTTGGTATTATGAGGAAATTCCTTGGATTGATCCTAATATAGTTCAAAATGAGATCAAGGCTAATGAAAAAACAAAGCCTGTGTGTCAAGATATTTGGTCGTTCAACCCTAGAAAAGTTGTGGTAATCAAGGCATAAGTGGAAAAACTGCTTAAAGAAGGTTTCATCGACCTGGTTCCTCTTACTGAATGGGTTTCGAATCTTGGTCCTGTGGAAAAAAAACAAGGAAAAATTCATGTATGCATTGATTTCAGGAATTTAAATAAACCGTGTCTAAAGGATTATTTCCCCACTCCATTTATAGATCAAGTTATTGATGAGTGCGCTGGAAATGAGACTTTTTCCTTCATGGACGAATTATCTGGATAAATCAAATAAAAATTCATCTTGAAGATCAACATAAAACAAAGTTTATTTTTCCATGGGGTACATTTGCGTATATAAGAATTTATTTTGGCCTTAAAAATGTTGGAGCTACTTTCCAGCGAGCTATTTCATATGCTTTCCATGACATCAAGCACATAATCGTGAGTTATTTGGATGATTTAGCTCCTTTCTCTTGCAAGATAATGGAACGTCCAACGCATCTTTGTTTAGTTTTTGAAAGGTGTAGTCAGTATAAAATATGGCTTAACCCTAATAAGTGTGTTTTCATTGTTACATCTGATTAATTGTTGGGATTCAACATTTCTAGTGAAGGGATTCGATTTGATACCTTCAAGGTAGAAGCAATACTCCAGTTGCCTGCCCTGTCTAATATTTGTCAACTTCAAAGTCTCTAAGGAAAAGCCAATTTTTTAAGGAAGTTTACCGTGAACTATGCTAAGATTAAAAAAGGATGTATGTGTTTACTTAAGAAAGGAGTTCCATTTATTTGGGACAAATTCAGCCAACACTTGTTCAATTCTTTGAAAAATGCATTGACCTCTCCTCCCCTATTGATTCGACCTGATTATAGTAGATATTTCAATTTGTATATCAAAGCAACAAAATCAACCATAGGTATGGTTCTGGTTCAGGAAGACGATGCCATTAAATAACACGTAATCTATTATCTATGTCATGGCCTAGCTGAGCCTAAACTCTGATACTCTGATGTTGAGGAATTGGTTTTAGAAGCAAAGCTTGTTGTTCAGTGACTCCATCATTATATTTTTCTGATAAAAAATATTGTAGTTGCCAACATCAATCCATTTCAATTTTTCCTAAGTAGGCAAGTGATTGGGGGGAAATACAACAAACAGATTGTAGTTTTACAAGATTTCGATCTCAATTTCATGTCATCCAAATCAAAGAAAACTTTAGTTTTTGCATAATCAATTTCATAATTTCCTTGTGAGGGAGATTTCACTTGTCAACAATCATGTCCGAATGAGCATATTTTTCTTATCTCCTTGCAATATCCTTGGTATGGGGACATCATTGTATATATTCAGACTTCAAAGTTCCCTCGGTCCTTTTCTAAGGACAAACGCTGAAAATTACATCACCTTGCTAAGATTTATCTAATCATTGGTGATACCCTATATCATCGTGGGGTTGATTCAATCCTTAGACATTTCTTTACCTTAGAATAAGTTGAGTCAGTTTTAAATGACTGTCACTGTAGGGTGATTTAATTGTATGTTAAATACCTGTCATTTGAATATGTCAACCAAAGGGTTTTGTAAACTTAGAAGGAAACCAAAATATATGGGACCTCAAATGAAAATGTTGTAGAAGGTTTTTTTTGGATGGACTGAAAGAAAGGAAATGTATATTACAATTATAACTAAATAAAACTTCAAAATAAATCACATGTAAGAAAACTGAATTAGATTCTAAGGGTGGAATGAATGAATGCCATGTCCTTTCTAAAAAATTATAAACTAATCTTTGAACGACTATAAGAAGGAAACTATGATAATATAGAAAGCGGGTAAACCTAGAACAATTATTGATTTAGTTATCAAGCAAGAAAAATATGAGAACTAGTAAGCAAGAAATTTAATGATAACTAAAGTGTAAATCTATTAGAAACAAACTATGATAATATAAAAAGAAATAAACTAATATAGAAAGCAGTAAATAACAGCTAGTGATTTAGTTGTCAAGCAAGCAAACTAAGATAGCTAGTAAGCAAATAGTTTAATGGGAATAAAATCAAATCTAGGAAATGAAATCACACTTTTGGAAAGTAAATCACACTTGCAGAAAAAAAAAATAACACTTGCATAAAATAAAGCACACTTGCCTAAAATAAATCACACTCGCATGCAAGAAAATAAAATAAATCAAACAATTTTACAGATGTATGTGAATTTTGGCTGATGGGGATCCATCCATTCCTCAATGAGCACACATAAACTACTGTGACATCTTAAGAATAAAAAAACACTCATAACTCATTATTTGGAGAAAATGATATTACTCATGTTGAATGAATAATCATAAATATGATGCTAATGAATAATTAACAACTTGTTAGCTTCCTTTGAAGGATGCTACTCCTATTTATACATGAATTAGGGATATATTCTCAATAAACATAAATCCCTTAAATATATACTAGATCCATATTTTTCACAACTTATCACTAAATACTAGATACAAATTCCATGACACATCAAGATCTCCATGATCTTTCTCCTTCGAATATGGTCCACCTCTTGAGTTGAAATTCAAATTGTTTCTTCGGAGCCCAAGTAAGACCCTTCTAAAACCTCCAAATAATTCTACACATGTCACAAAACACATAACCCATATATATGTATATGAAACCATGTTAATTTCATAGTTTTTAATCATAAATTCACTTTAAAATACATAAAATAAATAGCTTTGGAAAATGATTATTCTAACACGTATGATCATGAAGATGGTTACCTGATGCAGGGTTTTAGGCTAGATAGTTATGAAACGAGGGCTAAATGATTATGAAATGATGGAAATATGGATGAAGATGGAAGACAATTTCGAGACTCAACAATCATAGTGGGGGTTGTGGTGGTCATTTGACTCAGATATCAACAACTTAGAATATCTCGTGTGGAGGGAATTTTTTCCCTTTTATTTTCAAATATTCCATTAGAGAAGTAAAAAAATTTCACCCTTGTCAAATATATACTCAGAAAATGCGTGCTCATCCAGCTCGTCTCTTTCCTATTATCATCGTCAGACCATTTACCAAGTGGGGAATTGATTTTACAACTTGTCACCCAACTTTGGCTAAGGGACACAAGTACATAATCATAGAAGTAGACTACTTACAAAGTGGGTCGAAGATATGCCCACGTTGTTGAGATTCAACAAGAATATCCTAGTGAAAATTATGCACCTACACTAGGATGGAGCCTCAGGATATTTTTAGGTGGATGTATATTTATAGATGCATGAGAAAATTCTATTTATAGATTAGGTATATTTATAGATGTATGTGCAAGTTCTATTTATAGATTGCATGTCTATTTATAGATGCATGTCGACTATTATTATCCCTTAATATTATTTGGACAATAAAAAATAATCTATTCTCAACGAGCACTTGGAAATAGTTAACTGAAGTGGAAAATCAGTTAGCTATAGTAATTTCGAGTTGAGTGGTTGGTTGGTGGGACATGCAAGTGGAATTAGTTGTAACTGAATGATTCGAAGTTGTAACAAAGTTGGAAGTGTAGTTATGAAAGTTGTAAAGTAGTTTAACTTAGTTAAGTGAGTTAAACTCAGTTGTGCTAGTTGTAATTGAAGATACACTAGTGAGAGATCAAGTGAATTAATTATTAATTAATTCACAATAAGTGGCCTCATATGCAACTAAATATTTACTACTATTAACTACATGCATGTTAGATCTAGTGAGACCCAGTTGAGATGTAGGTGAAAGGGACAGATTGACTATCATTTGTGACATTATTGGTTGCACACATGCAACCACACACACATTGGATGTGCCCATGAGGATTGCATAGTCAAGGAAAGAAATATTCCATTCATTCAGGGATTGCTATCAGTTAGGATTGCACAGTGGAGGCAGGTTGTCTAGAAACAGTAAATTGGCTAAGGAACTTGCCAATTTTTGTATGACAGTGTGAGACAGTTAGTATTGTACTGAGAGCTCTTGGATTGGAGATTTGTATGTAATTGTTTCATGTTCCATGATATAATACATAATATAAGATAGTGGGGTTTTTATCTTTATTTTTTCCCAGTAAATTATCCGTGTTATGTGTGATTGATATTTCTTCATGATATTGTGATTTGCGATTGTTGTTCAAATTCAGCAAAGATTTTATAGAAGTGATTTTGTATTTAACAGTGGCATATAATTTTTAGATCAGGAGAATCCAGGAAATAAATATTTTGTATTAAATTTCTACATGGTATCGGAGCACAAGAGATTGAAATTTTGAAGCAGGAGCTAAGTTTGTTGGTAGAAAGAATTCAAATTTGTAGAAAGACTTTTTTGGTGCTACAGCTAATTCAAGATTGAAATGGCTTTCAATATCTTGTGGCTAGAGTATGCACTCGAGGGCAGCTTGAACTACATTTCTTGGAAGGACAGGATGGAGGCGATGTTGGAAGATAATGGCTTGAAGGAATTCATTGACAATGATGTTCCTAAGCCTGCTTCGTCAGATACTGCCAATATTTGATGCATGGAAAAAGAAAGTGGAAAATGTGAGGAGGATTTTGTTGGAGGGAGTACAAGACCACATTTTCTCAAGCCTCCATGGGAAAGGCACACCATATGCTATGTGGAAGGCTTTGACGAATCTTTTCCAAAGCATCAGTGACCATAGGAAATCGACGCTCAAACATAAACTCAGAAGATCAAGATGGAAAAGGGAGACAACATTCCAAAGTATCTCACAAAGTTTGTCCAATGTCGGGATGAACTGGGGATTGTGGGAACAATTGTTTTTGAGGATGATTTGGTGAGCATGGATCTCTTGGGACTTTCTAAGAGTTGGCACAGTTATGAAGACTCTGTCAACAGACGGGAAAATTTATTGGATTGGGAACGACTGTGGTCGGATCTAGTGCAGGAGGAGTTCAGGAAGAACACCTGAGATGGCTCTTCATCAAAGCATGATGATGAAGAGGATTGTGCTTTGGCTACCAAGGTGAAGAAGAGGAAGGGGAATAAATTACATTCTAAATCTTAGTCTAAAGGCAAGAAGCTCGATATGTCCAAGGTGAAGTGTTTTCACTGTCACGGACATGGGCATCTTGCTACTAACTGTCCACAAAAGAAGAAGAACAAGAAGGCTGCTGCAGCTGTAGCTGGTGAGGACTGTTGGGGCCCTTTTTTTGAATTTTGAATAAGAAATAGATTTTGGGTTGCAGATCGACACATGGCAGGCGCAACAGCAGTAGGTAGTGGAGCTTTCGAGGTTGCGGAGGAACAGGAGATAGCTCATGAGGCTGACGCAGATAAGTGCATACGAAGAGAAGATATGGCAGAGAACAAATAGAATAACTCATGGGAAACAGAAAGAAGCCGAAAGCAGCTGAATAAGAACACAAGAGAAACTAGCAGTTGTGCTGGCGGGTGAATAAATAGATCATCACCCAACCGAAAAGAAGATCATGCACGGATGCAGAGGGATTGAGGAGGTTAGAGCAGA
This sequence comes from Pinus albicaulis, assembly GCA_034641835.2. Lineage (NCBI taxonomy): Eukaryota > Viridiplantae > Streptophyta > Pinopsida > Pinales > Pinaceae > Pinus > Pinus albicaulis. The sequence continues at coordinate 654,513,372 of CM076578.1, forward strand.
CGTCGCAGAAGAGCTCTGTCCTGAGCACGATATCCTTGTATCTTCCTAGGCTTCTATTGATCTATCATGGTTTTTTTATCTCTCTCTGTCCTATGGGATGTCTGTAATAGAAATGGAAAGCTCTTCCTGTCGAGCGATGTAACTGTGGATCCAGCTGAAGGTTATTAATATACTTGAAGGTTTCTATCTCACTGTATGAGTTACATGTATGCATGATGTCTGTGGTACCTTAAAATTTTATTTTCTTAGTATCTGCATAATGTTCTGAGAAGATCTTCTATGTATGATTTTATGTATGAAAATGATTCTATGTTAACTTCGAGTTGTGGATCCATCCACCACTACCAATTTTTTCCCCTTCTGCATGTGGTCGCAGCACGCCTCGGGTGAGACTCTCTACTCTTCATAGTAGGGTGAAAATTTCGGTGTGGTTCTAGACTACAGCGGACTCCTTTGTTGGCCCTAATCCCCGAACCTGGGTCTTGCCTGCGAGACCTATTTTCTTGCCAAAAAATGGTTCCGTTGCCGGGACCCTAAACTTCATTAGAGGAACTAGATCATGGTATCAAGGATATTCAAAGGAGAAATACGAAGATGGTGGGATAACCACCTGGACCAGTTTATAGCTCAGCAAGCAGAGCTAACGAATCAAAAAGAGAAGGTGCTCAAGGATCTAGTCCCTTTCTCGGATTCTGCCAGTGATACCTACGAGATCCTTTGGGGAAAACTCCCTAGCGAGCTCTATAATTGGTTGCGAAGGTTGCAGACCAAGTTAAATAAGGACAAATCATGGAAGAACAACTGCAAGTGGGTGCATGGAGATCTAGTGGCCCTGCATCGGTTGGATACTGAGTTGACCCGTGTTGTGGATTTCTGGGTAGAGTCTACCTTCGATGGGTATATTGTGGAGTTTGCCGCAGAGTGCTACTAGTCCTTCTCCAGAGCCGAGGCTATATTTCGATCTGAACTAAGAGGGAAGCTTCTTAAGGAAATTCTATTGTGGATTAAGGCCCTGATGGTGGACGAAGGGCTGATGGAATTCCAGAAATCGGGCATGGAAGTGTAAACCTTCAGTGCTGGGGGAAGGGCCTGAGGGATGAATGCTATGAGAAATGTGAAGCGGGGGAAGTGGGGGAATGGATGCTGAGACCACAAGGAGGTTAAGGGAGCGATGTGCACATCGGAGGGTGTAGATCGCCGATAGGTGGCGAGAAAGGGTGATGCGGGAGTTGAAACGGTGAGGGAGTAGTCGGAAGGATAAAGAGGAGGCGCCTCAGAGGATAGTGGATATGGAAGACCTGGTGGGTCCCCTGGAGATGGGAGGGACCATTGTGGGAGTGCGACGGGTGCATGGGAGCCCAGCCAGGAGGAAGAGGGAGATGATGTCTGATGAAGGAGATGCAGATGTGCGGCCCAAAGAAGGTTCTGATGGCGAGTGGTACATCACGATGCAATGATTATTCCAAGAAAGGATGGCATTCATATCTCCAGGTATTCCTACTTCCTAAAGTTTGAATGGAAAGGATTCCTACCTTCCTGTAGTACTCTATAAACCTTTAAGTGATATTTTTGTTAAGTTAAAAGAGTTGATTCGATTGCATAGCAATCCATTTTCAGCAGCGACGCATGCTAATAGCAGCATTATTGGTAGTATAGCAATTACTAGTGGTATAATTACACAACTAGGACTCAGAGGGTTCATTCTAGTCACACCTCCACAAGTGAATATGGCGGGGTCATTCGCCCGATACCCAGAATTTTCTAGGCGGGGTAACGACAATGTGGAACAACACTGGTACCTCTGTGAAGCCATATGGAGGGCTCGACAGATGCCAGATGCAGGAAAGTTGATAGAATTCCAAACCACGCTGAGAGAAAGGGCCTTGCGCTGGTTCATAAAGTGGTCAGAGCCCACCCGAATCCAGCAATTGCAGACGTCAAGCGAGATTTTGTCTGAGAATTTAAGCTTTTCCAAATAGATCAGCAAGGTTTGTCTGAACTATGGGAGATCAAGCAAAGAGAAGGAGGACTGCATGGGAGCTGATGCACAGGTTCAAAGATGCGATCAAGAAACTCAGCTACCCGATCGATCCAAATCATCAAAGGGACTGGTTCATCAAGGCTCTACCTCCCTTGACACGAACCCCCCTCACTCAGCAAATGATCGACAACTTGCAGGATGCTTTGGAACAGGCTATGAAGATAGAGGCGATGGCATGATACCCTCAGGAATATAGGGGAGGTTCGGCCCCGCAAGACCCATCCCTACTGGGACGGCAACATCATATTGCCAATCTAATAAAAAAAATTAAGGAGATTCAGCCTATAAGACCAACCAAGCAGAATGTCTGGTGCACACACTGCCTAGTAGAAGGGCACGTGGCAACTAAGTGTCCTCGATTGCGAAGCCTGGGAATGGGGACCTCAGTAGCGACAGTACAGGGGACTCCACCTATCAGGGGAGGTGTGCCGATAAACCCACGAGGGGTCTATCCGCTGCAACAACCATATGCAGGGTTCCCACATCAACCAACCTAAGCCGCAACAGAGTATTACGAAATTTTCCAAACGGTGGGTCATCAACCTCGGACGTGTCCGATTTTGTAGAAGTACTCCAATGTTTCGAACAACATATACTATGAGTTATGTGCTTCCACAATTCACAACACCGAACAGTGCAGAGCTCTAGACGCACTGGCAAATCGATTTGACCGACCCTCCTACAGGGTGAATGAGGCTCCCAGAGGCAGAGGAGGCGGTATGCGCAGGGGGCACACAGGGGGACGAGGTCCGCTGAAATGCTACAACTGTGATCAGGAGGGTCACATGGCCTCAGAATGCCCCTTACTCTGAAGACCGTGGTGTTCCCAGTGCTGCGTAAGCACCCATAAGACAGAGGACTGCCCTGAACTTATCAAGAAGCGGGAGGAACGAGCAAGGCAGAGAGGCATGAATCTGGTAAACGCAGAACCTCAAGGGATAGCGACTCCGGCCATGCATAACATAGCCATAGTGACGCAAGGAGGCAAGAAAACGGGAGAGGACACTCGTGAAAAGGATTCAATACGAGTGACTAGGCCTGCATCCCCAAAACACCTAATTAGGTCGGAAACACATAAGAAATATTTCCAGGAGGTAGTAGAGACTTTTGCCCAGCTGGGGGGAGACAAAGGTATTGAGGTACGCGTGAAGAATGATACCGGAGAACAAAGCACTGCGGGGCTCTGATTGAGGAATGGCTCCACCTATTCCTCATAATTGTTGAAAATGCTTCGATGCAGGAACATATCAAGCATACCCTGGAGGACGTATTGCAGGGGAACACAGGAACGAGGGAATCCTCGGACACAGCACACCAGTATGTATAGTGGGTCAAGTGAAACAAAAGAAGAATGGGAAAAGAGTTTTGGTTAAACACACAGGTTGCAAGATTTCAAATCAGCGACACCATGCTCGACTTGGGCTCTGATGTTAATATCCCGCCTCGGAAGATGTGGGAAGCTCTAGGGCAGCCACGACTGACTTACTCGCCAATCCAGCTCAAGATGGCAAACCAGTATTGCATCGTGCTAATCATCAGACTCGAAGATATCGAGGTTGACATCGCAGGGGAAAAGACTTACATGGATTTTGAGGTAATTGATATTATGGGAGACAAATATCTGTACCCTGCATTTCTAGGAATTGACTGGGATTTTGAAAACTATGCTATTATCGACCTCAAAAAGGAGCTGATGATTTTTGAAGATGGAGAGGTCTGAGTCACTTATCCTCTCGACTCGTATCAAGGTCCGAGATATACAGAAACTGTGGACAATAGGGAGAATGCTCATATATTGGACAACCTCTATCAGATGACAGTAGGGAAGGGGGAGGATTATATTAACCCGAAAGAAAACGGCTCCGTAAGTTGTCGCAGTGTCCAGAGCTCTGAGCTGGGGTCAGAACTAGCTTGGGAGGACTGGCAGCAAGGTGGGTATGAGACCAGCACGAGGAGATGTGCCCATACTGCCAAGGTTCGTTGGATTGGAGCTGAGATAAGGGATCACCCCACCTTGTCCAACATGCAAGCAGTAAATACATTCATCGCAAAGGTAGAGGACAAGGTACCAGAGGAAAACAGGATACCACTCTTGGACGTAGCACTCCAGTCCACATCAGCCAGGTGGTGGAAAAATCACCGCAACTCCCTGTCGTCATGGATTTGCGTGGCGGAGGCTTTGAGGGTGTGGTTCAAGGAAGACGAAGGACCTCGAAGCAAGCAAAGGTACCAAGGAACTTCTGATTCGGGAGACCACCTGAAAACCTATCAGGAGCACTAGCAAAGTGTAGGGTGCCCGAAGGAGCTGTGGGTACATCGGTTTGTCCACTCCTTGGATACCATCCCAAATGCCTGGTACTTAGAAGAAGAAAGAAAGAGAGGGACCAGTTCTTGGTAGGAGGTTGCGAACAAATTTGTTCAGTGCTTTTCATTTGAGGGGAAGACAGAGATGGTGTCCCAAGCATTATAGGCCATAAAAGGGGTACTATTTTTCCACGGTCCGAGCACCAAGGGGGGGCCATTAGTACTGAATCCTGATGATAGATGTAATTTGGCTTGCCAACGGATCGATAGCGAGCCAGATGATGATATTTTGGAGGACCTCAGGCACCTATACCTTGAAGGGACAGAAGGAGAGAGGAACATTAAAGAAGAGCCTACCACTGAAGGAGTCCATCCACTTCCACTAAAGACCAAGAAACTAAACATTGGCACGGAGGAAAAACCCAAACTGGCTACAGTTGGGGACTACTGGGATGAGGAGACGACAAAGGAAATTTTTGGTCTCCTCCAAGAATACGAAGACCTATTCCCTTCATCGGTTGCGGATTTAAAAGGCATCAAAGGGGACCTCGGAGAAATGTGAATTGTGCTGAAACCGGACGCTAGGCCAGTGAAGCATCGACCTTACTGGCTGAACTCATGGATCAAGGAGAAATTCAAGCTAGAGATCAACAAAATGCTGAAGGAAGATATAATATTCCCTGTGGAAGAAGCAGAGTGGGTGAGTCCCATCGTCATTCAAAATAAGAAGGACAAGTCAGAAATACGCATGTGTGTGGATTACCGAAGTTTGAACAACGCCTGCATCCATGATCCATTTCTTACCCCATTCAGTGAAGAAGTATTGGACAATGTTGCAGGAAATGAGGCCTACTCATTCACTGATGGGTTCTCAGGATACCATCAGGTGCGCATCGCGAAAGAGGACAAGATGAAAATGATGTTCACCACCGAGTGGGGGTCCTTTTCATATCACGTGATGCCATTCGGGTTGAAGAACACCCCTGATGTGTTTTCTAGGATTGTCATAGCTGCTTTTCGGGAATACATTCATAAGTTCCTGGAAGTCTACATGGATGATTGGACCATCTACAGTTTGTTGAAAGACCATGCCACCCTGCTACGCATAATGTTTGATCAGTGTCGACAATTGCAAATTTCCTTGAACCTGAAGAACTGCATATTTGTGGTTCCATTCAAAATGATCCTAGGACATGTGGTGTGTAGGCAAGGGGTCTGCATCGACCCCGCCAAGGTAGTAGTGATCGTTCACGTGGAAGCCCCGGAAATGGTGAAGCAGTTGCGGTCGCTGCTAGGACACACGGGTTATTATAGATGGTTCATCAGGAACTATGCGAAGATAACTGCTCCTTTGGAAAAGTTACTACAGAAGTCAGAGGTATTCTAGTGGACGGATGACAACAGGTTAGCCCTTGAAACTTTAAAGGAGAAGCTGGCAACGGTGCCCATTTTGGTCCATCCATATTGGGATAAGCAGTTCCATGTGCATATCGATGCTTCCGGTATTGCACTTGGGGCTGTCTTGGCGCAACCAAGGGAGACGATAGTTGACCATCCAATCTACTTTTCCAGCCGCAAACTGTCTAATGTGGAGCGGAATTACACCACCACGGAGAGGGAGGCCCTCGCAATGGTGTACTCGCTCCAAAAGTTCTGCCACGATCTCCTAGGAGGTAAGTTCAGGTTCTTTACTGATCACTCCGCATTGAAGTACCTAGTCAATAAGCCCATTTTGGAAGGATGGATATGTTGATGGCTCCTAGTCTTTCAAGAATTCACCTTTGAAGTGATTTTCAAGCCTGGGAGGTTGAATGTCGGGCCCGATCACTTGTCCAGGTTGGAGATGGGTGAGAACTAGGGCTCTCTTGATGATCAGCTGCCTGATGCTGATCTTTTCTGGGTAGAAGCCATACTAGATTATTTGGTCGACATCGCAACTTACCTAACCACAGGGCAGTGTCCTCAGCACTATACCCTGATCCAGAAACGACAGCTGGTCGTCCGTGCCACTGACTACCAACTGATTGCAGGGAAGTTGTATAAATTGGGTCTTGATGAGATTCTACGAAGGTGTGTCCTCGACCATGAACGTGAAGCCGTGCTGTGGGAATGCCATAGCAGCATCACAAGAGGGCACGTGGGGGTGAAACCCACCACTAGGAAAGTGCTACAAGCTGGACTATGGTGGCCGATAGTCCACGCAGATAGTAAATCGTTTGTCAAGAAATGTGATTTTTGTCAGAGAACTGGGAGGCCCTCTCACAGAGACAAGCTACCACTACACCTGGTGAATGTGTTGCGACCATTTGAGAAGTGGGTTGTTGACTTCGTAGGCCCCATAGCCCTGGTAGCCAAGCATTCAAAGGCCTGGTACATTATCACCGCCACGGACTACATCACCAAATGGGCCGAGGTAGCGGCAATACGGGACTGTACGACAGATACAACAGCCAGGTTCATCTTTGAATACATCATTAGTAGGTTTGGCTGCCCAAGGAGCTTAAGAAATGATCAAGGTACACACTTCATTAATGAAATGATCAAATCGCTGCTGGAAACCTTCATGATCCAACATCCCAAAAGCAGCTCGTACCACTTGCAGGCCAATGGCATTGTTGAAGTGTTCAACAAAGTCCTCGAAAAGGGTTTAACGAAGATCTGCAATGCCAAGCAGGATGATTGGGATGAATGGTTGCCAGCCGCACTGTGGGTCTATAGAACAACGGTGAAGCGTTTGACTAATCAAAAACCTTTCCAGTTGGTATATGGCCGGGAAGCTTTGATTCCTGCCAAGTTTGCCATACCGAGTCTTCTGATCACCACCTCCCTAAAGTTCTTGGAGGAGGAATAACTACAGGAACGCATACACGAATTACAAGAACTTGACGAGGCCAAGTTCCTTGCTGAGTTTCATAAAAAGGTTCAGAAAGACAGGTAGAAGGCGTGGCATGATCACCACATCAAGAGCAAAACGTTCTAGGTTGGAGGTAAGGTTCTCCTATATGATAGTAGGTTTCAGAAGTTTCTAGGAAAACTGTAGATGCACTGGTTGGGACCCTACTTCGTCATCAAAATTAAGGATTCTGGAGCCATTCGGTTGGCTCAACTGGATGGTACGATTTTACTTGGGTGGGTGAATGGCGCACGCCTGAAGCCCTACCATGACTAAGTTTCTTTAGCTTTCTGTTAATAACTCTTGCACCCGAGAGAAGTCCATAGAGTAGAGTAGTTGAATAACTCTCCCACCACCAGGATGAGCGTAGGTAGTGTTCTTTGTTCATGCATAAGTCGTCAATAGCCGCTAGGTTGTGGGGACCACACCTCAACTGATTGTGGTTGGGGAGCGGCGCGTCCACCGTGTCATCCCCGTACGATAAGTAAATGTGTCAAGTGTCAGTCCCTATCATTTCATTTAGTACTTGTGTCAGTCTGTAGGATCACCAAGATTTGCAACATAACTTGCCATAATTAGAAGTAACCTTGCAGTAATAATTTTGCCATAATTCGAAGTAACCTCAGTCGTCGCGTCTACCCATTCCCCCACACCACCATCAGCAGATGTCAGAACACACCTCATTAGGTGATTGATCACACGATTATCACCGTGGAGAATGCCAACAAGAATTAATTCGTTATGGGGTCTCATCAACCTCACTCGTGCCGGTTAATTACATAGCCTGCATGAAGAAAAGTTCGAAAATTCCAGAGAGATCTGAGTTAGAGTTAGAAATTTCTAAAGACTCAAAGGAAATTGGAGCAGAACTAGAGCAGCATAGGTGTCCCGAAGCAAAGAGCCAAGATAAGGGGCCGAGAACTATTCTGAAGGTGTATCAACACCGTGCAAAGATGACAAGAGCCAATCCAGCAGTAGTAGAACAACAGCTCGACAGTCGGATTCATAAAATGGAGTCCCTTGTCGAGAAGTATGACAGTGCCGCCCTCATTGATGCATACCTCACGGACTCTTTCGAGTTCCCAGCGCTTAAACACGAGGTGCACATGGAGAGCTATACCACAGAAGAAAAGCGAGCAGCAACAAGGATTTTGCCTGAGTTTCGAGGCATCCAGCAGTCCTCCATACTGCATTTGAGGAACCTGCCAGTATTCAGGACGACAGGAGCAGCCATGCAATGTACCAAGTTCTTGTTCAGTCGAATTCAGAATGGGTCCTTATGGCTGGGCAAAGAAATTCCAATCCATACCGAGGACATTCACCGGCTCACAGGGCTCTCATAGGACGACCCTGACGTCTCCTCCGCATGCCAAACCATCTCCAAAAGAGTGAAGAAGTCGGGGGATGTGGATTATTATGCAAAATATGGCACCCGGTGGGGAGGAAAGGGAGCGAAAATGGAACTCATCAACAAGCCCGAAGTCAAGTTCATGTGTTACCTCATTGCTAGTAAGACAATGAGGCACTACACCAAGGGGGAATGTACCCTGGACACCATTTCCATCGTGGAGCACTGCGTCCAGGGAGCCAGGCTGAACTGCTGCTCCTTCCTGCTAAAGGAGTTGTTCGATGCATGTGAGGACAATTATAAGAGGGAAACGGGCTTCATCTATGGATACTTGATATTCGCACGACCTCCATCACCTCCATCACCTCCCCCATGCCAACAGAAATAGTGGAGGGTCAGCCTTTGGCAATGAAATTCATCCCATGGAAGGTATTGGGAGATCCCAGCACCAAATAGGTCAATGCAGAGGCCTTCCGGAGTTGGTATGGTTTAATGACTGATGTGGTGACAAGCCAGCAGAGGATTCCCAAGAATCTACTGGATAGATACAGCGAGCAAGTCTGGTTCTGGGTTAGCCACAAGCACACCTTCCTCTGACCTACTTGCGTGCCGAAAGAGACATTTCAGATGAGGCTGCTGAAATTCCAACTCGACGATGCAGCCTTCCACAACGAAGTTTGTTCGTGACTGGGGGTCGTGATGGACATCCGTAGCGAGGTGTACACATACAATTTCAACAAGATGCTACCACAGCAACTGCCTGGTGAATCAGAAGAGGAGGCAACAAAAAGGGTCTCCAACTTACAACTCTTCCCACTCATTCGCCAACTAAACACACAGGTACGAAGCCTCAACAAAGTGGTCCAATTAGTCTCAAGCAGTGCCACTCCTTTCCCTGTTTTCTCTGAATTTCAGCTTTCTCAGTCCACCCTGCTTCTCCGCACGACCTCCATCACCTCCCCCATTCCAAATGTTTTGTTTACTTCACCAAGTCCAGTGACCACCCCACTAGGAGAAAATAATAAGTCTGCAAACCCCCTAGAGGCTCCCAAGGCTAAGAGGGCCAAAACCATATAGTCAAGTCTGGTGGTTGACCTCACTATGGAGGATCCACCCCGGCCACTGAGCCCAGGGGTACCCATCCAGAAAGAACCACTCATCGAGATAGGGGCAATAGGCAAGATTCCACCTCAACCCCCCATTGACCCCTCCGACTTCATAAACATCCGTATTTCACCACCCCGTACCAACCCACTCCCACCTACCACTTCATCTGCACCATTCACCTCATCTGCCACTGTATCAGACTTAGTAATCCAGGACCTAATCAATGGGGACCACGGGACCGAGGTCGACTCAAGTACAGCAGTGATACCACCAGTCAACCCCGATGGGGACCCCCAGACCACTTTTTCTGATTTAATCACATAGATGGCACAAATAGTTGCAGACGCGGCTGGGACACAGCCTGAGTCTACTCCACTCCAGCAGCCCATCCAAGCAGATCAGGGGGAGCGGCCGAAGCTGAATATGGTAGAATTTTCACCCCATCCAACTCTGCCACCGCCCCCTCAAGGGCACTCCACCAGATCAGTTGCCAGTGGGCAACCCCTTCAGGAGCGATGGCAGGATCAAGGTACTTCAAGGGCCGAAAACATGGAGACATGGGGCACGGCTCAGCTGTACCACTTCATTTAGAGAGCAGCCCAGCAGGCGGAAAGGCTCCACTCCGAGCTTCAATAGAGGTGTGAGCAATAGCAGCAGCAGATAATCGCGCTTTCTGAACAGCACGAGCAACTCACAGTGGCACACAGGCAACTCCAAGACCAGATGAACGAAGTGGCCAGGGTGTTCGTGGGACTATGGCCTGCAGTAACGGCTCACTACACTCGAATGTCCGAGGATGTGTCAGAAATGGATGTATTACAGTGAGCAATCCACCTCAGGGTGGCGTACACCAACCTCCACCAAGAAAATACAGAGCTCCAAACAGCATTAGCAGCACGGCAGCACTGCCCGACCCAGCAGCAGTCTACATAACACAGATTACGAAAAAACATGGCCAGGTAACCAAGATGTAGGAAGCTCTCAGTACTATAGTGCGAGATGCCTATGACCTCCTACTTTGCCAGCCCCTACAGCTCAGCGCCCGGACAATGCAGCAGTTAGCCACCGAAACCAGAACCCAAATTAGCACAGTATTCGGCGCTGTACCGGTGAACGTCGGGGAGGAATTTGTCACCAAGATCACCACGAAAACGGATGCATTATTACAAGGGTGACAGCAGGTTGTGGTAACCTTCAATGAGCTTAAGGCTTCAACATTGAGCAAGTTCCCAGAGTTGGGGCCCTTGTTTGGACAGCAAGATGAAGGTGCACAACAGGAACAGGGCACAGGGTCTGGCGGAGCTATGGAGGTGGAGACAGTGATTTGCGATTGACTCGAGACGAGTCAAGAAACTATGGTTGGGGCCTGTTGGGGCCCTTGTTTTGAATTTTGAATAAGAAACATATTTTGGGTTGTGGATCAACACATGGTAGGGGCAACAGTGGTAGGTAGCAGAGCTGCCGAGGTTACGGAGGAACAGGAGATAGCTGATGAGGCTGACGTAGATAAGTGCAGACGAAGAGAAGATATGGCAAATAACAGATAGTGGAACTCATGGGCAACAGAAAGAAGCCGAAAGTAGCTGAAGAAGAACACAAGAGAAACTAGCAGTTGCACTGGCGAGTGAATAAATAGGCCGTCACCCAGCCGAAAAGAAGATCATGCATGGATGCAGAGGGATTGAGGACGTTAGAGCAGACGCTGCAGAAGAGCTCTGTCCTAAGCACAACATCCTTGTATCTTCCTAGGCTTCTATTGATCTATCATCGCCGTGTTATCTCTCTCTATCCTGTGGGACGTCTGTAATAGAAATGGAAAGCTCTTCCTGTCGAGCAATGTAACTTTGGATCCAGCTGAAGGCTATTAATATACTTGAAGGTTTCTATCTTATTGTATGAGTTACATGTATGCATGATGTCTGTGGTACCTTAAAATTTTATTCGCTTAGTATATACATAATGTTCTGAGAAGATCTTCTATGTATGATGTTATGTATGCAAATGATTCTATGTTAACTTCTAGTTGCGGATCCATCCGCCACTACCAATTTGTTCCCCTTTTTCATGTGGTCGCGACACACCTCGGGTGAGACTCTCTACTCTTCGGAGTAGGCTGAAAATGCTGGCGTGGTTCTAGACTACAGCGGACTCCTTTGTTGGCCCCAACCCCCGAACCTGGGTCTTGCCTGCGAGACCTGTTTCCTCACCAACAAGGCCCTTGCTTCACAATTTGAGCTTGAATTCTCTTTGATCGCATGCATGGTGTCAAGTGCATTGGGATTGGTTTGGTATTTGGATAGTAGTGCTTCCTTTCACATGACGGGAGATAAGGAATTTCAGAGTGACTAGGAGGAGAAAGATCTCCAAATCCATATAGAGATGGGCGATGATGGATGATACAGTGCGACTTACATTGGTACCATTACCTTTTAGAGGGAATCAGGTAAACCATTTCAATTGAAAGATGTTATGCATGTTCCAAGTCTGAAGAAAAATTTGGTCTCAGTTGCAATGTTGGAGGAAAGAGGTTATGACATTGTTTTTAGCGATGGAAAAGATTTCCTGCAACATAAAACAACGGGTCAAGCCAAGAGGATAGGGATTCGAGTTAATAATATCTACAAGCTGGAGGTAGATGGCTGCGCTACCATGATGGGAAAGGCTCAAAAAATGGTGAGCCGAGATGAGGGCCAATTATGGTACAAGCGATTGGGCCATATTCATCATGGAGCCTTGAAAGTCATGCAGCAAATATCTACTAGACTTCCAATGGGAACACTTGCTTAGTTAGATCAGTGCAAGGGTTACACCATGGAGAAGTATGTAAACTCCACCTTTCATGAAAAGGAGAACCATGCTTCAGGGATCCTTGAGAGAGTTCACACAGACGTGTGTGGACCATTCTTGTTTGCTTCAACATCAAAACATAAGTACTATGTCATTTTTGTTGATTAATTTTCTCGTAAATGATGGATCTTCTTCATGCAGAATAAGGATCAAACATTCTCAAAGTTCTTTGAGTTTAAGGAATTGGTGGAGAAAGAGTCGGGGAAGCAAGTGAAGGCTCTGAGGAGTGATAATGGTGGATAATACATCTCTAATGAATTCAAGAACTTCTTCAGCAAAGAAGGAATTCGAAGAGAACTCATAGCGCCTCATAATCCACAACAAAATGGGGTCACAGAGAGGAATAACAGAACGATCATGGGTGCAGAACGAGCGATGTTGCATGATTAGGGCCTACTAATGCATTTGTGGGAAGAAGCATGCAACACTGTTGTTTATGTGCAAAACCATTGTCCTCATAGAGTACTTGGCATGAGTACACCTAGAGAAGCTTTCACTGGTAAGAAACCGGATGTTTCACACTTTAAGATTTTGGGCTCATTTGTTTATGTGCATGTGACCAAGGACATCAGGAAGAAGTTGGAGATGACTGTTGAAGTTGGGATATTTGTGGGGTACAAAGAAACACCCCATAATTATCGTGTGTATTTTCCAAACAGTCGAATGACTGTGGTGCCACAGGATATAAAATTTGATGACGGGAAAGCCATGCGATCATTGCTTGAGAGGGAGATAGAATTTCATGCGGAGGAGGAACTGTTGGTTCCCAAAGATGAGTCTCTAGATGTGGATCAGCCATAGGAGGAGGTTCATGGAGTGGAGGAGTTCACTCACACAGAGCCAACCATCAGAACTGGCAGAAGGCGTACCACATAAGTTGATAGGCTGAGACTTGATGCTGCATAGAATGTAGCAGCCCCTAATTCACATCGCAGACAAAGACAGTCTCCTGACCGATTTACTAGATACATAGATCTCATGAGAAAATTTATTGTGACTAAGCCATCTTCCTTTCAGGAAGCAGTGTAGGATCCCACATGGGTAGATGCAATGGTAGAGGAGTATGACTCCATTGTCAAAAACAATGCTTGGGAAATTGTTCCAAGGCCAGTTGATAAATCAGTGGTAGGTTCGAGAAGGATCTAAAAGGTAAAGCAAGCTACTGATGGGAGTGTTGAGAAATACAAGGCCATATTTGTGGCCTGGGGCTTCTCACAGATCAAGGGGATAAATTATGAAGAAACCTTTGCACCTGTCACAAGGTATTCTTCCATAAGGACCATCCTTGCTCTCTCAATGCAGATGGGTTGGTGCATTCATCAGATGGATGTGAAGAACATTTCTCAATGGGATCATTGAGGAAGAAGTCTAAATAGAGCAACCTGAAGGATTTGAGATCTTTAATAGTAAGTCGCATGTGTGCTGACTCAAAAGAGCATTGTATGGGCTGAAGCAAGCACCTTGTGCTTGGTACACTCAAATAGATAGCTATTTCACCGGAGTGGCCTTCACCAAAAGTGAAGCGGATGCAAACCTATACCAAATTTTGGTGGAGGGTAAGCTTTTAATCATTTTTATTTATGTTAATGATTTAATATTGACTAGTGATGAGCAGCTGATACACTCGTGCAAGGAGGACCTTGCAAAGGAGTTCGAGATGAAGGATATGGGCCTCCTTTATTATTTCCTTGGATTGGAAATATGGAAGCAAGATGGTGAAATTTTTGTGTCTCAAGGCAAGTATGCAAGGGAGATACTAGGTAAGTTTCACATGGAGGGTTGCAAACCCATGGATACTCCTCTTCCAGGAAACTGGAGGAAAGAGGATGCTACTTTTGGAGAGGTAGTGGATGCTAATGTCTATCGACAGTTAGTGGGTTCGCTAATGTATCTAGTGAACACGAGACCAGGCATTTGCTACATGGTTAACCAGCTGATTCAAGCGATGTTTAAGCCTACCAAGCTCTTTTGGAAGGCAGGCGAGAATGTCCTGAGATACCTGAGTGGCACATCTGAGTATGGTTTGTGGTACAGACAGAAAGATGAGGTGAAGTTGCATGGCTTCACGAATGCAGATTGGGCAGGCAGCCCATCAAACAAAAATATCACATCAGGGGGATCTTTAGCATTAGATCTACAACTGTTTCTTGGTACAACAGGAAGCAGAGATCCATGGCACTCAGTTTAGCGGAAGCGGAATACATGGTAGCGAGTCGAGATACATGTGAGGCTATCTAGATGAGAAAGATCTTGGTTGGTTTGTTTGGTTCTCATTTAGATCCGACAGTGATTCATTCTGATAGTCAAAGTTACATTAAACTCTTTATTAATCATGTGTTTCATGATCGATATAAGCATATAGATATCTGGTATCATCATCTTAGAGATTGTGTGCAGAGGAAGATCATTTTTCTTCAATACATTCCTATGGAAGATCAAGATGTAGATATTCTGACAAAGGCACTCACCAGGAGAAAATTCACCAGGAGAAAATTCGAATACCATACAGACAGGATCGGGGTGAAGAATAATCCCTTTCTTGTTGAGAGGGAGTGTTGAGATTCAAAAAGAATATCCTAGTGAAAATTATGTGCCTACACTAGGATGGAGCCTTAGGGTATTTTTAGGTGAATGTCTATTTATAGATGCATGAGAAAATTATATTTATAGATGAGGTCTATTTATAGATGTATGTGCGAGCTATATTTATAGATTGCATGTCTGTTTATAGATGCATGTCGACTATTATTATTCTTTAATATTATTTGGACAATAGACAATAATCTATTCTCAATGAGAACTTGGAAATAGTTAACTGAAGTGTAAAATTAGTTAGCTATAGGAATTTCTAGTTGAGTGGTTGGTTGGTGGGACTTGCAAGTGGACTTAGTTGTAACTGAGTGATTCGAAGTTGTAACAGAGTTGGAAGTGTACTTATGAAAGTTGTAAAGTAGTTTAACTTAGTTAAGTGAGTTAAACTCAGTTGTGCTAGTTGTAACTGAAGATACACTAGTGAGAGATCAAGTGAATTAATTATTAATTAATTCACAATTAGTGGCCTCACATGCAATTGAAGATTTACTACTATTAACTACATGCATGTCAGATCCAATGGAGACCCAGTTGAGATGTAGGTGAAAGGGACAGATTGACTATCAGTTGTGACATTATCGGTTGCACACATGCAACCACACACACATTGGATGTACCCATGAGGATTGTGTATTCAAGCAAAGCAGGATTCCATTCATTCAAGGATTGCTATCAACTCGTATTGCGCAGTGGAGACAGGTTGTCTGGAGACAGTAAATTGGCTAAGGAACTTGCCAATTTTTGTATGACAGTGTGAGACAGTTAGTATTGTACTGATAGCTCTTGGATTGGAGTTTTGTATGTAATTGTTTCATGATCCATGATATAATACATAATAGAATATAGTGGGGTTTTTAGCTTTATGTTTTCCTAATAAATTATTTGTGTTATGTGTGATTGATCTTTCTTCATGATATTGTGATTGACGATTGTTGTTCAAATTTCACAATGATTTTGTAGAAGAGATTCTGTATTTAACAGTGGCATATGATTGTTAGATCAGGAGAATCCAGGAAATACACATTTTGTATTAAATTTCTACACACTTCGAATAAAAATGGTGAGGCAAAAATACTTTTCCTTTTTAATCAATTTATCTCACATTTCAGTATCCCTAAAGATATTGTCACTAACCATGGTAGTCAGTTTTAGAATAAAATGATGTCAGAGTTGTATTAGAAATTGAGATTTCGACACGAGAATTCGTCTCCTTATTATCCTCAAGCTAATATACAAGTTGAAGCCATTAAAAAATACCTTAAAACCATCCTGCAAAGGAAAATTAATCAAGCCAATTCCAACTGTCACATCATGCTTTATCCTGCATTACGGGCATATTGAATGTCTGTCAAGACTCCCACAGGGTTCACTCCCTTTATTTAGTTTATAGTTTGGAATCAATATTTCCCATAGAATGTGAGATTCCGTCGCTTAATTTGATAGTCCAACTTATTTCAGATACCTTAATTTTAGAAGAATGCCTTCTTCACTTGGAGCATCTTGATGAGAAGCATCGATATGATGCGACAATGAATGAGGATAATAAGAAAATAGTTAAAGTTCATTATGATAATTGTGTTCGACGTTGGGTTTTTTCTAAATGTGACCTTATCTTGTTCTATGACCAATATAAATACACCTTAGGGGTAAGAAATTTCAAACCTATGTGGTACGATCATTTTATTTTCAAATGGGTCTTGAAGAAGGGTGCTTATGAGTTAGTTGATTTTGAAGGGAATGTGTTGTCGGATCCTAGAAATGAGATTTATCTCAACAAGTATTATACGTAGGCTCTTTCCTGAGTATTTTGTTTGTTTTGTAAATATTTTATATAGTGTTGGTTTTTTCCTATGAGTTTAGTGGTGACGATGTTGTTTTTGATCTACTTTGGCATGTATCAATGGGTGATTCATTGTATTTAGGATTCACAGACAATACAAGTAGGCACACCAGGAATCTATCTTTTGCATCATGGGTATTTCATTATCCATCTAGTTAGTTGTTGGTTGCAAGAGGCATATGTATTGGTTGTGCTTCTAATAATATCATTAAATATAGTGTCGTCATCAATTTACTTTCTTTGGAATATCTTATGGTATTGAATCATTAGTGGTTTACTTGGACTCTCAACTGGTGGTATCTCAGTTAAATAACATTTATCATGTGAGAGATCCTTCATTACATCGTCAATTTATGAGAGTGATATTATTACAAAGATTATTTAACTTTATCACATTTATTCACATTCCACGATAAAACACTGCATTTGTTGATTCTATGGATAACCAAGCATTGGATTTTCACATCAATTATTCATCACATTAAATCAAAACATAAAACAATCATTTGTATATATGATAAATTCATACTGAAGTATTTATATATATAGATATATAAGTTTTAAAAATATTACAAAATGTGGACAAATGTCCTGCAAAATTATGGCTTATGTTTGATCATGTCTATCAAAAGATCAGTCTAATCTAAAAATCTAAGGCTGAGGGCCCTTCCTTGGAAGAGCCTCTCAGTAGAAGACAATGGAATTTTCCACTCCTCGAAAGAGTTGCACCCAGTACTACAACCACCAGTCTCTTTACATCCTCTGGAAGGCCCTTTATTGCCGCCAATGGAACTTGGTGAGTCAAACTCTCGAAGTTCCTTTGTACTGCTTGAAGGATCATCTAAAAATCAGTAGTTGTTCCTTCCACGTCTTTGTCATGATTATTATTCCTCAATAGACCTTCAGGTCTCATTATCATTATAATATTGTTAGGATTATTGTTTCACGAATAAATCTATCAAATATCTTGATAATATCCTTAAAAAAAGTACCAATGTCACCCCATGCATCCCCCTCGAGAAGTGCTAAATCTGGGTCCCCTTGGAATTCCAAACCTACATAGGGGTAGTCATCAATGGCTACAGATTTTTTCTCCCACCACTTTGAAAAACATTCAAAATGCCCATAATGCATGATTAATCATGATGTGACAATTGGAATTGGCTTGATTAATTATCCTTTGCAGGATGGTTTTAAGGTATTTGTTAACAGCTTCAACTTGTCTATTAGCTTGAGGATAATAAGGAGATGAAAGCTCCTATCAAAATCTCAATTACAAATACAACTCAAACATGATTTTATTCTAAAAGTGACTGCTATGGTTAGTGAAAATCTCTTTAGGGATACTGAAATGTGAGATAACTTGATTAAAATGGAAAATTATTTTTGTCTAACAATTTTTATTCAAAGTGGGCATATCTTCGACCCACTTTTTAAATTTTTCTACTTCTATGCTTATGTACTTCAAAGGGTGGAATTTTTTAATCTTTGAAAATAGAAGGCCAAAAATTTCCTGCACGCGAGATATTCTGAGTTGTTGAAATCTGAGACAAATGACCACCACAACCCCCACTGTGACTGTTGAGTCTCAAATTTGTCTTCCATATTCATCCATATTTCCATCATTTCATAACCATTTAGCCCTCATTTCATAACTATCTAGCCTAAAAACCTACATCAAGTAACCATGTTCATGATCATACGGGTTAGAATAATCATTGTCCAAAGTTATTTATTTTATGTATTTTTAAGTGAATTTATGATTAAAAAATAGGAAATTAACATGGTTTCATATACATATATATGTGTTATGGTTTGTTACATGTGTAGGCTTATTTGGAGGTTCTATAAGGGTCTTACTTGGCCTCCCAAGCACAAATTCGAATTTCAACTCAAGAGGTGGACCATATTCCAAGGAGAAAGATCATGGAGATCTTGATGTGTCATGGGATTTGTATCTAGTATTTATGGATAAGTTAAGAAAAGTATGGATCTAGTAGATATTTAAGGGATAAGTGTGATTTCATTTCCTAGAATTTGATTTGATTGTCATTAAACTACTTGCTTACTAGCTATCTTAGTTTTATTGCTTGACAACTAAATCACTATTTTCTATTTACTACTTTCTAGATTAGTTTATTGCTTTTTATATTATCATAGTTTGCTTCTAATATATTTTCACTTTAGTTACCATTAAATTTATTACTTACTAGTTCTCATAGTTTGCTTGCTTGATAACTAAATCAATAGTTGTTCTAGGTTTACCCGCTTTCTCATTATCATAGTTTTCTTCTTATAGTTGTTCAAAGATTATTTTATAAGTTTTTAGAAAGGCCATGGCATTCATTCATTCCACCGTTAGAATCTAACTTCCACCCTTTGAATCCAATTCAATTTTCTTACATGTGATTTCTTTTGCAGTTTTCTTTAGTTATACTTCAAAATATGCATTTCCTTTATTTCTTTCCATCCTAAACAAACCTTCTACAACAGTTTCATCTGAGGTCCCATATATTTTGGTTTACTTCTAAGTTTATGAAATCCCCGGGTTGACATATTAAAATGACAGGGATATAACATAGAATTAAATCGCCCTACAGTGACATTAATTTAGAACCAATAAAAATTTTATAAGGATTGAATCAACACCACGATGATATAGGTTATCACCAATGATTAGATAAATCTTATCAGGGTGATGTCATTTTTGGCATTTTTCCTTAGAAAAGGACTGAGGGAACTTCGAAATCTGAAGATATACAATGATGTCCCAATACCAAGGATATTGTGAGGAGATAAGAGAAATATGCTCATCCGGACATGATTCTTGACAAGTGAAATCTCCCTCACAAGGAAATTCCGAAATTGATTCTACAAAAACCAAAGGTTTCTTTGATTTGGATGACATGAACTCAAGATCGAACTCTTGTAAAACTACAATTTGTTTGTTATATTCCCCCCCAATCAATCGCCTACGTAGGAAAAATTGAAATGGATTGATGTTGGAAACTAGAATGGCTTTTCTCGGAAAAATATAATGATGGAGTCACTGAACAACATGCATTTCTTCTAAAACCAATTTATCAACATGAGAGTATTGGAGTTTAGGATCGGCTAAGACAAGACTTAGATAATAAATTACATGTTATTTAATGGAATTCTTCTTCCTAAACCAGAACCATACCTATGGTTGATTATGTTGCTTCGAGATACAAAAGGAAAACTCTGCTAGAATCAAATCGACTCAATAGGGGAGCAGAGGTCAATGCATTTTTCAAAGCATCAAACAAGTGTTGGTTGAATTCGTCCCAAATAAATGGAACTCCTTTCTTAAGTAAAGACACAAATCCTTTTGTAATCTCAACATATTTCACGATAAACTTCCTTAAAAAATTGGCTTTTCCTTAGAGACTTTTAAGTTGAAGAATATTAGATAGGGGAGGCAATTGTAGTGTTGCCTCGATCTTGAAGGTATCACATTGAATCCCTTCACTAGAAATTATGAATCCCAACAATTGACAAAATGTAACAACGAAAACACACTTATTAGGGTTAAACCAAATTTTATAGTGACTAGACCTTTTAAAAACTAAACGAAGATGCTTTGGACATTCCATTCTCTTGCGAAACAAAGAAGCTAAATCATCCAAAAAAAGCTGCGATTATGTTCTTGATGTCGTGGAAAGCATATGACATAGATCGCTAGAAAGTAGCTCCAACATTTTTAAGGCCAAAAGAAATACTTGTATACACAAATGTACACTAGGGACAAATAAAATTCATTTTATGTTGATCTTCATGATGGATTTTTATTTTATTATATCTAGAGAATCTGTCCATGAAGGAAAAAGTCTCATTTCTAGCACACTCATCAATTATTTGATCTATAAATGGAGTGGGGAAATAATCCTTTAGACAGAGTTTATTTAAATTCCTAAAATCAATGCATACAAAAATTGTTCCTTGTTTTTTGTCCACGAGGCCAGGATTCGAAACCCATTCAGTAAGAGGAACTAGGTCGATGAAACCTTCTTTAAGCAGTTTTTCCACTTCTGCCTTAATGACCACAACTTTTCTAGGGTTGAACGACCAAATATTTTGACACACATGCTTTGTTTTTTCATTATTCTTGATCTCATGCTGAACTCTACTAGGATCAATCCAAGGCATTTCCTTATAAGACCAAGTAAATACATATATAAACTCTTTGAATACGTCGATATAAATTTTAATCTCTTCAGCGGAAAAATCAGCTCCAATGAAGACATTTTCAATGATGTTGGGATTCTTGGAAATGTTCACCAAAATAGTTTCTGAAATGTTAGCCATATTATCTTCGACAAATATATGTGCTAGAACCAAAGGGTTAAAAAAATTGCGAACATTTCCATGAGAAGAAGGACTGGACAAACTTGATTCGACTTTATGCAAGTTAGGAAGAAAATAGGATTGGTGATGAAAATCATCCCATGACCTTTATACACTTTCCATTTCTTCTATAATTTCCTCCTCATATGGTAAAACAATATGAAGGAAATCCATAGCCAAAGTGTAAACAATTGTATAGATGGGTGCCACATCATCATCCAAATATTATGATGAAACATGGATTGGATGAGGATTTGTTGTATTAACAATGGCTTGATACACAATATCTACTAGAGATATATGATAAACCATCTCACCAATTTTCCATTCTTCTAATGTGGCAGTAGGAGGGGGAAATATCCAAGGATCTGAAAAATAATGAGTTCTAAAATAACATTGTCAAGGGGCCACCCTAGAGAATGAGATAACAATGATGTATGCAACAGGAGATGGAAGAGCAAAAGTACCCATCAATGAGGAATAAATTCCAACTCCTAAATTCTTATTAGGCTTCTTAGCATTCTTGGAAACTCTCAGTTTTCTAGATCTTTCAAAATTAACTAATGATTCAATCTGTTACAACCTGGATTGGCCCTTGGTCCCTACGAAACTTCCATCATACATAACAAAGTTTGAAGAGAAGTATAGTGAAGATCCAATAGACCATGCAACTACTTTCCATTTATGGTTCTCATCCAACTCCTTGATTGAAGATTCAATTAGATTGAGGCTCTTTAAAATAACCTTAACTAGAAATGTAGCGAAATGGTATATTGAAATAAAGGGTGGGTCGTTTTATAAGTTTGGTGAGTTGGATACAATTTTCCTTAACCACTTGAAGTTTCATGTCCATTATGACGTTGGAATTGAAATTTGGCCAATTTAGAGTAATACAAGGCCACCCATATTTCTAACCACATTCAAGAGTGGCGCATTAGGAAGAGATTGATCAAGGATTACATCCCTGATGAATTTTTACTCGAGTGTTTTTTGAAATATTTATAGACTGAAATATCTAAGGATGTGTCACTTTTAGGAGTGTTCACAGAAGAACATGCTATCTTTAGAGCCAAGCAGTTAGAGCTAATTTATTGCTCGTATGGTTTCCTCTATAAGATACTTCATGATGCTCCTAGATCTCAAATTGATCTTGAAAAATTGAAACTTGGCCCCCATGTCGACGAAGTTATAAGATGTCTTGATACAACATATTTTTTTGTCAACCAATTACAAAATTTGTCATTACAATCTACTCCGACAACATAAACTACGTCTTCTATGTATCCCCCTTCTCAAACTTCTATGGTTAATGTTGTTCAATTTTAAAATTATATAGGAAATAAAAAATACGAAGGGAATGATAAAGTGAAGAGAGGAAAGGGGAATGCAAATAAACCTAGTAAGAACACTGGAGAGGGAAAGAAGGAGTGCAAAAAGAAAGTTAAATTTCCATGCAAGCTATGCAGTGGAGTTCATATTACTTGTCTTTTACGCAAGATTCAAGATGTTCAACGCTTGTTATCCAAACAAGGTTCTTCTAGTTCCTAGGTTATGCTTACTAACCCTTTTTCCCAAGGGAAATAATTACTTGTTGGCGTGAATGATAATACTGGAACCCATGTAGGGGGCAACCAGGAAGGGGAATCTGCATCGAATGTGTATATGGTTAAGAATTATGTTGATATTTCAACAAGAGCTCATGATTATGGAGAAGCATAATATTCTAATACTAAAACTACTTATGATACTCAAGAACCTCTTCATATAGAGAGGCCCACAGCTGAACCTATACCTCAGATGTTGAAAGGTTCCTCAAAACGATCGATTTATAATCCAAACACTAGGGCTGCTTAGAACTATTCCATTATTGAATATTTAGTTTATATCCCTTGTGTTATGTCAAAGTTAGATGTACTACAATTGTGTCCTTCACAAATGTGTTCTTTTCTCACTTGATCAGAGTAGTTGACTCGAAAAACTCTCTAGGTATTACATTTGATATGTCAAATGTCAAAAAGAGACTCCCTTATCACATGCCTTATCAAATTAAATCTACATATCGTAAGAAGACCATATTTTGAACCATAATTGATGGAGGGACTTCTACATGTGTCATTTCTATGTCATCTTGGAAAGCTATGGGGTCCCTCGAAGTTGTTCTGTCTCCTATCATTTTAACTGCATTCGATGTTCATTCTCATAGGCCCCACGTGATTTTTCTTGCCTTCCCAATTGGTGTGGGGGGGAAGGTATTTAATATGGAAGTAGAGATAGTCAATGCCAATCTAGATTATAATATTTTATTAGGCCAGAACTAGGTATATGCGATGGGTTCCATAGTTTCATCTTTGTTTTGCATACTATGTTTTCCTCATGAAGGGAGAATTGTTTCAGTTGATTAGTTAGACTATTCTCCCAATGACCTAATCACATCCACTAACTCTATTATCCTCTTAGTTAAGAATGATATATAACATCAGTTCTCTTATAAAACCAACCACATCGACGTGTTTAAATAAAAACCACATCGATCCGTCAAAACAATAATTGCACTTGTTTATGATATTTCAAGAATTAAAAAAAGGAATTTTATCATATCGGCGCTCTTCTGAAAATAATGGCACTGATGCATTTAAATAAAAATCACATTGGGGTGTTAAAATAATAATCGCATTGGTTTCCGAGATTTGTCACCTTTTGTGTTTTATATAAGTAAAATTATAAGGCATACATACTCTACTCTGGTTTTGAACATGTTACCTTTTAGGAGGAAACATAATACATACATACTCTACCCCCTCTGGTTTTGAATCCATGACCTCTTAGGAGGAAACACATTCTCTTAACCATTAGGCCCACTCAAGTTGTATGATAATAAGTAATAATTCAAAAAAATAGTTACATTCTTCAATTTAAAAAAAAATGTAATTATTAAAAATGAAAAAATATTTATGTTAAAAATAATATATATATATATATATATATAAACTTTGAATCTATCAAGCACGAGTTAAATTTCTTTTAAGTGCAAATCTTTTCTAGAGAGTTCCTTTTCTAGAGTTTGGCACTCAAAAAAGAAGTTCGCACCCTCAAATATTTGACTCCTTTGGGTGCTTGATAAATCGAGAGTTAAGATGGATCTATTTTGCTTTAATTATTAATTATTAATTTTGTATTTTACTTTTATCTATATCCCTTCATATATATACTAGCCTAGATCTATCTAACTCCAAATATATACGAGCCTAGATCCATCTAACTCTGGATCTATCATGCATCCAGAAGGATCAAATCCATCAAGATGCAAATATTTCCTCAAATTATTAATCAAAGGTTTTAAAATCTAATAATATTAATATTATAACATATTAATGTTAATATTAGATTTAATAATAATAATAATATTAGATTTAATAATGTTTTTTACATAACATGATATTTTTTTTTAAATAAAACTGCATCAAATTAATATTTTTAGATATTACAACTTTGAATTGTTTATGTCTTTAAAGATTTCAATATATCCATAGGATATGATTTTTCCTTTTAAATATTTATTTTACAAATATTTAATTAAAAGAAATATTAATAGATTTTTGAGCAAGATTTTCCATCCTTTGTGTCGAATTGTAGTTTTTTTTATTTATACGGTAAATATTAGTTATTATTATTTTATTAAAGACCTGACATACTTATACATCCCTCATACTAGATTGTATAATGTGTCTCTCTACTATATATATATATGTATATGTTTGAGTTTGAGTTTAGAAAAAATATTGTAGTGTTATGTAAATATTTTAGTTATATAAAATAAAATAAAATTAAATTAAAATAATAATAATTATAACTCTTAATAATTAATTTGACGTAGATCCATTTTAACTTTTTATATAGTTGGTTTCCTAATCAGCTATTCAAAGAAAACAAAACTTTGTATAATATTCTTACTTGGTGGGCCAACTACATAATGATGTTAATGGTTCTCTAAATTCTTCGGTTTGTATTCAAAGGTCATTCAAAAACACTCTTCTTTCCTTGAATGATGCCTCTCGAAAATCGCAATTATATGAAAGGCTTCATCTGTCAAGTTGCATTTCATATTTATGTTTGAAGTCCATTGATGATTTGGACTCCATAAAAAAGGGATATGGTCGCAGTAACATATGCTTAAGGGGATTATGCGCACTCGAGAAAAATAAAGTTAATGTGATCGGAAATGCGAGAAGGAAACTTGGAGATTAACTCAGAAAGTTGATCTGAATTGAGAGGAGAATAAGCCTTTGCTTTTATTTGTGGCGTGGAAGGGACATTTTTGGTTATATGGAGAATAAAATGGCTTGAATATTCAAATGGCATAATTAAAAAATGAACATGGTAAAAGAGTAAAATATAATTATGAAAAAAAAAAAAATTTATTATTATTATATAAATAAAATGGTTTTTTTTAATCATGTAACTTTGTTCATTTAAGAAAATTATATTGATAGTGGTTGGAAATGAATAAATAAATATTAATAAGACACAACTAAACATAATAAGATTATTAATCGATGTATATAACGGGGATGTAAGAAAAAAAATATAAAAGTTTTAAAAGTTTGTTTTTTCTAACCGTGTGAAATCTATCATAACTTAGGGGTGAAATTACCAGTGATGACAACCACCACTGGATATATAACGGAGATGTAAGAAAAAAAATACAAGGGTTTAAAATTTGTTTTTTTTTACAATGTGAAATATATCATAACTTAGGGGTGAAACCAACAGTGTGGACAATTATACCTGGTTGGTATTCGCAAATGTAGCCACCCACTTGGAATTACCCACTGGTGGTCCATAAGGGGATAGGATTTCACTTCTGATTGTAACACCCCAAAAAGAAATTAAATTACAAACATTTACTTTAAGATACCTTCAATTAGTTATATTGAAAATAGCTAAAGTATAGTAAAACTTTGTATTAATTGTTCTGTGTTCTTTTTTAATGGAATAATAATGAGAATAATAAAAGTGGGAATGGAAAAGACTGGCTAAAAAACAAAATCCAATTCCAGAGCAGTTACAAACCATTATAAAAATTTACCCACTCCTCTAGAGATAAAAAGGGAATCTCAGTGAGGAGGAGGGGTTATTTTTTCTGGTTCCTAGAGGGAACGGAGGAAAAGTATGAAGAAGGGTGGGACATTGCTGTAGAGTTATCCAAAGTTGAACTTGAGCCAGTGGAACTCTAATTCAGATGAGAAAGATTAGGCTTGACAGAGGTCTAGATGCCGAGAGGAGCTCGGAGGAGAAGAGGACGTCATTGCCATTCTCATGGTTGGGCAGAGCAGTGTTTTCTT
Source organism: Pinus albicaulis (assembly GCA_034641835.2). Taxonomy (NCBI): domain Eukaryota; kingdom Viridiplantae; phylum Streptophyta; class Pinopsida; order Pinales; family Pinaceae; genus Pinus; species Pinus albicaulis. The sequence continues at coordinate 654,540,054 of CM076578.1, forward strand.
CTCAATAATTCGGTGATTTCTTAACAAGATGTGGAAACATATAAGTAAATCTGCGACTATGTAGTGTGTTTACTAGAAGTTATTTTTATTTTATAAATGAATCTTGCTATTCAGTTCTATTTAATAATTAAATTTTGTTGGGAATTAGTTATGTTCTGTGTTGAAAGTCCGCTATTGTGTATTGAGTTTGTAGATGGTATGATGACTAAAATCTAGTTTGAGGTAATATGCTTATTCAAATAACCAGGGGCCTTACTAGGTAGCTATCCTATATTTTATTTGAACTGACAATTCTATGTATGACCCTTAGCTTTGCACAAAAGAAATAGTAAATAATTTTTTTTTATAATATTCGTAAATGCAAACAGACTTTGCATAGAGGAAAACATTAAATAAAACTCTATTGTAAATATTCGTAAATGCATCTAGAATTCCTTTAATAAATTTGAGGAATACTGATAGATCCAACCAACCTGAGGACCCCAAATTATTCGAGAACGCAAAAACTAAAACATCGACATAAGATAATGCAATATTCATATTCCATAATATAAGGAGAATTATTGAACACATGTCGCATAAGAAAATTCGACTGGGCTACATTTAACAATATCGCATGTGAGTATAGTGGAAGAATAGCCACAACCCACAATCATATAGGGGTACAATAATATTATATACACATCATTGCTACAAAGACTGGGCTACATTTAACAATATCGCATGTGAGTATAGTGGAAGAATAACCACAACCCACAATCATATAGGGGTACAATAATATTATATACACATCACTGCTACAAATAAGAAGCAAGAACTGTAAAAGTAAATAGTACCAACTGTATAAGTTTAAAAATCAAATAAAACTTGTTCTTGCTCAAGCCCGACTCCCCAATTAACTATAAATATAAATCCATTTTAATTTAGGCGAAGAGTTCCATCTATCACGGTGGAACGAGTCTCATATATAATGATGGACCGAATATATATATATATATATATATATATATATATATATATATATATATATATATATATATATATATAAACCTTTAGTATACAAAGGCAAAAAATAAAATGCATGTTTATATACAATAGTTTTTTCATGACCGATGGGCATAAAACACCAGAACCACAAACTAATCTCTCTAAAACTGGAGTATATAATAAAAATCGATGAACAGGAGAAACCTTGGAACAAAACTCATACCTATCAGAGCCTACAAGAGAATGAATGGTAAGTCTAGAACACAAAACTATTGTGCATAAGAAAAGGGACACAACCAACCAAAAGAGTTCCAACGATTACCTTTAGAAGCTGAAAGAGAGAAACCCTTGAACAGTTCTTCCAAACTTTCAAGAAACCAGAACCCTGTATTATCTACAGTATCCCAAAATCCATTAATCATGAAAGGAAGTCATAAATAATATTGTTGCGTACCCTCAGAAGTAATATAGTGGAACTAGCAAGCAGCCATCATCGTCTGGAGGAAGGTTTGAGTCTGAAATAAAGCACTGAGAGTCATAAAAATAAGGAAAGTGATTAAATTTAGAGTATAACTTAAGGGATCCCGTGAGAAAACTTATCTTACCTACCGAGGTGCTGGAAGGGTAGGGTTTCTTCATCGACCCTGCCATGGAAATACCTGAGCAACGCTGAGTATTCTCAAGTAGTGGAACTGACAAATGTTCACGGAATAATACTCTAAAAACCTTAAGAACCTCCTATTGCAGAGGGATGAAACAAAAAGCCTTCCAAAGAAAATGAGCTATGAATAATGCGTGGGGGACAAGAAGTTACCAAGGTAAAACCCCAAAGTTAATTTTCCTTCGTCAATCTTCATCATGGAAGTAGAATCGTTTATTAAGATCTGATTCCTTAGGTGAAGTTGTTAGGTGTAGGGTGAGAGATTGTGATGGCAGATCTGGAAGTTTCATCCACCTTGGTCGCGAATATATGAATTAAAAACATTAACAATGTCAAATACACAATTATAATGATAATATTACAAGTGTAAGGTCGATACGAAAAATCACTTATAAATGAATATCAGGTGAATTAACCCATTTATCATAACCATTTCACTATGCACAAGTCAGGAGGAATTTGGACCTTAAAATAGGTTTAATAAAATGAAAATATATATTATGTTCAGGTTTAGCAATTAGTAATGTGTTTCTCCTTCTTCATTTTTGTTAGTGTTTTGTGTTTTAATTTTTTCTTTTGCATGAGTCAATATTAGCACATGTGACAAGTGGTATCAAAGCCAAGTTTCCATACTGTGGCTTGAATGGGCGAAAGTTGTAATGATAAACATGTTGAATTGTGCATAGTGACCAGTGATTAAGGAAGTGAGTGAGTGAAAAATATGATGAGAAGAGGAGCGGGAGGACATATTCCAGCTATAACTACAGTTGGAGCTAATCCCTCCCAAATTTGGAAATGTGGGTGCAGCTCGGAGTTGAACAACAACACCATAAAAATAGGCTACTTGAGACTGTGCAAAAATTGCAAGAAGAGATGGTTCGACTAAGGATAGATAATGAAATATTAATGCGTGAAGAAGAAATAATCCCAAAGAGCCTTTCAAAGAGGCGAAATCATCGAACACGTCAGCAAAGTCCTAAGCATGGAACCCACGATGAAGGGGAACAATAACAACATACTGACGATGACCTAGAAGGAAGCCATACCTAGAGAAGTGATAGAAACATAGTTGAAAATGAAGAAGAATCAGGTATTGCTTCAAATCAAAGAAAAACAAATAAAAAAAGTGGAGATGCAGGAAGTATTAAGGAAAATAAAACCCCCATTTTTTTACAGAGAAGCAGAGGAAGTTGCAAAATCCTAGGTCATCAAAATGAACAAGTAACTCTAAGTGTACGAATACAACAATAACCTTAAAGAAAAATTATCCATCTATCAACTTCAAGGAAAATACACCTTATGGTGGCAAGAGGTCAAGTAAAGGAAAGGGATAGATGAGAAGAATGTAACTTGGGATGAATTTCAAAAGCAAGTATTCGACAGAATGATTCTATGATGAGAAGGCTAAATAATTCCACAACTTGAGATTGGGGCAGATGACTATGGATGAATATATAATGAAATTTAACTCTTTGTTAAGGTACATACCTTATCTTCGGGAGGAGAAAGCTAAAGTGCAACGTTTTTTTAGTAGTTTTCCGACATATATGAAGGAAATAATAGAGTTTGGCATTCCAAAAATTATGGACGAAGTGATCCACAAGGTTTGAATTTGTTACCAAGAGACGAAATAGAAAGGGGACACCGGTAAAAAATGGTCTCAGAAGAAAGGACAAAAAAATTTCCAGAATTTTAGAGGTACTAAATTTGCAAATTTTAGGAACTCACAGAGGAATATGCCCAGTAAACAGTTTGGAAAGAATCAACAAAAATACAAATGGAAGGAAAAGTGTAATATTCCCAATTTTTCACATGATAATTGGAATATTAGAGTTCTTAATTTTCATAATTAATTAAGTAAATAAGAGGGTGGAGAGACCCATAAACCCCAAAGATAAATATAATCCACTTTTGACGTGTGAATGTGGATATTTCAGATCTAGATCTAAATCATGGAGTAGTGGAGCAGCTTCTTAATGTGAAAGAAGTGGAGATCATGTATCATTAATGAGATAGATCATGGATGTTGAAGCAGTCAAGTAAGATCATGGATCTTAAATGAAAAATCATGAGGATATTAGAAGAGGTCAACTGAGGTCATAATGCATTCAAAGTAAGATCATAGAGAACTTATGATAATTTAGTGGAGGAAGTGATGCATTTAATGAACACATGACGAAGAGGGTGATCATCACATGTAGACATGATGGAGGACATGGAGAAATAATGTAGTCAACCATGGAGACTTATGTCTGCATGTACAACGTAGTTTAGAGGTGGGCTTAGACTATGGAAGGCTCATAAGCTATATAATGAAGGTGAAGTCACAATAGAAGGCAGATTTTAGATTTGATTATTGTCTCTGAACTATTTAGATATAGATTTTTCTTAGGACATTTCTATGCACTCTTATGCTGTTTAGCTAATTCTGCAATGTTGTTTAGCACAAGGTGTTTCCGAGTGGAAATCCCACCCTTACCCATGGGGGACTTTGAGTGCCTACTCTAGGAAGGTTTTCTATTGGGATTTATTCCGTATCAGGTATTGGTGCCATCTTCAGGAGGTTGTTTCTAGCATTCTGTTAGCCCCCTATAAATTTTTGTCAAGAAAATAGGGGCTAATTTGACTTGTGAAGCCTTCAAGGAATGCATCTCCCCTGAAGACACATCATCCTTGAAGTCTTCTACATACCTTTTTCCCTTTGATAAATCTCCTCTGCTAACCCCCATCATAAAGCCTCTTTTATTATAAAAATTCTGCTCCAAAAGGCATGCATTGCCCCTTATACCCCTGCAGAACCCCCCCATTTTAACCCTTGTTTTTCCCCTTGTCAAATCCCCCCCTCTAACCCCCTAAATCCTCCTAAGATTCCCTTTAAACCATGCATCCCCCCTTGGTTTAGCCTAAATTCCCCTTATTCCCTCTATCGTTACCCCTCCCCGGCCTCAAATTGCACTAAAAATGGGCCAAAAAACCCACTTTGTAACTTACATTAGGCCTTAGCCCCTTTCCACTAGCCCCTCAGCCTTTCCTATATGTGACCCAGGCGCTGTAACCAAGTGCTAGCCCCGAAGGCGCTTGTCCCATATGTTTATCGGGAGCGTTTTCAACCGTCGATCCGTACAGATCGAACGCCGATCGTGGCCCCCGTGACCTTCCGTGTTTTCCCCGTTATAACTCCCGATTGCGCCATCACCGTTTATTTACATGCAGATTCGACGGTTCGGAGTCTACCCGCCCCGGTGGTCCCCGCGCACTATTCAAAAACCATCCGGTTTCTATCGCACCGCCTTTCGACGGAGGGCGGTATTTTCCAATTGTGGAGCGATTCCATACAGCATCTAACACATGGTGGCGACACTGTTTCAAAACCACTACCCCATCGCGCGTTAACGTTCACCCGCGGATGCCGAGCGATATCGCTGTCAGTCGTCCGATCTGGGGCAGTTGATCCAACGGTCCTCGTTCCACGAAGCTACACACAGTTTAAACCACAGCAGCCGTACCCCTGGCCCACAGTCTATCGCCCTCCAACGCATCCTCAGCCGTCGATCTCCACCTAGATCAGACGGTCCAGATCTGTTCATCCCCTGCCATTGACCGGTCTCGCCACGTCACCCCCACGTGTACCCGTCGTACATCCACCCATTCCATTGCATATATTCGTTCAAAAGTCGAGTTTTTTAAGGTTTTGTCATGTAAATTTCCTCTGCGACGTCTTTCAACTCAGTCCCCGTTGTGCCACGTTTTCCTCCACTGAAGCCTCCGCAGTCATCATCCCCATCCACGCCATGCTACCCTGGTCACAGCCATCGATACCACCACCCCATTCATGGTTTTCCTAACTGTCTGCGCATTTTGTAGGTTTATCAAGTGGTAAAACCCGCCATGGTCCATACGCGCCATTTTTATGGCACAGAAACGTAGAAAAGGTCGCGTGCAGAGGCAAAAATCATGGAGAAAGGCCTGAAGAGGTGCTACGACAGGACTTGCATTAAAAGAACAGGGTTTGACTCTGTAAAACTGTCTCATAGCCATTAAAGCACAAATTCTACAGATGGAGATTTAAATTAAGTAGCAGAGAGCTTAAGGCACGCAAATGAAGATATATAAGCCTCATGTTCATAGGTTTAAAGGCAATGTACCAGATTGAAGACCCCGGGATCACGCAGAATGTACAACACGCAGGAATCAATGCATATCAGGGTTTCCACAGCAGCAGAATGTTTTTCCTCCATAAAGGACAAGGTGCCCATGCAGCTTTTATTCTACACCATGTTCCTAAAGAAATTTCCACCCTGACAACAGCTCGAAGCTTCCAGAGAATTTATTTCATGAATATGGCAGACTTCTCAGTCATTCATTTATCTTTGTTTATTCACCGAATTACCATAGAGTACTGCAGTCAGAGTACATCAAGACCATAACAGAGTAAATAGAGGTCTGAAGGAAATCACTCTTCCATCCAAAGAGTGACAGGAATTGAATGCTCAGAATTTAGAAGTAGAATGGGCTTTGGTCCTTTTTCTTTTTAGAAGTTTTAATACTGCATTTAGTTCTTCACCTACCTCTTCTGCTTCTCTTTAGCTATAAAACTCATGAGAAAATATTGTAAAGGTTGTTGATGAGATATCAGAGAATTGCAAGCAATTTCTCTTGAGATAAGTTCTCTATGTATAATTGTAAGATAGGTTGAGGAAGATGTATTCAAATTGAATGTCCAAGATTTTGGCTATGTTGTACCTGATTAGTGTTGATATTTAATATGACAAGAACATTTCTTTGGATCCTAATCTAAAGCTGCGGTGATGTTTTTCTATCTCTGTGATTTATGTCATTTCATTCCATTTCTTCTGGCTTGCATTAGAAATCTGGTATAGGATTTACCCTTGCTAGGTACCCTATACTTCTGCTCTCCTTGCCATTAATGTTTTCTACTAATGTGTTATCTAAAGATTGATTTCAATTGATTTAACTAGTGTAGTGGATGTTATTTCCTGCTAGCTAATGTATGAATTAATGGAATCTATTTTTAGATGTTCTTGTTAGGATTTAGTTGAATGCGTTGAGAACACTGGGAGGTTTAGAACTCTGTCTCTGCCTCACTAGGATCTTTCCATTCCAATTAAACCTTTCTAAGTTCCCTTGTGCTGCCTCTAACTTTGTCCAAGCAGGTCTGGAGTTAAATGACCTCTGACTTGATCTATAGATAGGATTGGATGGTTCTCCTTCTTTCACTTTCAGTCGTCAATGTCCCATACCACAATATCACTTTAGGATCCAAGGCTTTAGATGAATAGCCCAACTGAAAGCTTGCATATTGATTAGCAAGTAAATCCTTTCACGACTCCATTGCCCAATGGACTTTGATGTTCACTTTAATATCTCACCTTTGCACAGATTCCTCTTTGCATACAGCCTTGTCTCATGCTAAACCCTTCTTAGATCACGATTCCAAACAATAAACTCACAACAAAGAAAACGAACCCGAGCCTTATAACTAGCCTAATATCTTAATTTTGAGCCTCAAAGACATATACCTTTGACAATCATAGAGAGATCCCTCTCTGGACCTAGGAGGGCTAGATCCTAAGGTCTGAAAGTGGTTCTGATGTTGTCTCATCTTTTGGTCTTGCCAACCTGGCCAAAACATGGGAACCCCAACATAATGGTGACTCTGCTGGGGAACATTCTAAGTATTTTCCACCTTAGTACATCATAAGAGCCTCATGAAACCTAGAATCTCTGGTTAGGTTGGCAATAAAACACTTGTACTTACCTTCCACTTATCCCTTGTTGTGTTTTACCCCATACTCTTAGACAGAGTCTGGAAAGGGCCAGGTAGCCTCTGGATCTCATCCTCTTTCAGAGGTGACGTATCTGGTAAATGCCTTCCCAGTCAATCTCTGGTTAGATTTTGCTGTGTTTGCGAGATATCCTTGAAAAGGGATATTTCATAAGCACTGTGGTGGACAGTGTACCCCCTTGAAACACCCTAAACCTTCCAGCTGGCGACTCCATAGCTCCTCAAATATTAAAGACTCCACTGGTGATCAGTAGGCCTGCTGATTATCATGGTTTCACATAAGACTCCACTGGGAGACCAGCCTCCACGACAACATCAACCACAATAGAAGTAAACAGTAGGGTTAAGCTCCTCTGTTGGAAAATAGCATTCTGGCTTCAAGGAACATTTATACAAGAGCTTATCCCAACCCAGACCCAGAGGTGATTTATACAATAACATCCTCAAGAAATCACCTACACCTAGAAGATCAACTATTTCTAGTCACATCTATAGAGCTAACTCTGCACCAAAAGACCTTACAGCTCTATCACACTTTCATCTTGACCTAGACCTACCTAACACATTACCAAGAACGAGGTCATTCAATTATTTAGATCAGCCAGGCCCTGAGCTTCCTGACTCACCACCTCAAAGTGGTAGACACATTAGGGACAGAGAAACCCCTCCATCTACATCTTCTGACATACACTTCATTCAAAACTTGGGGCTTTGCCACCCTAAATCTGCTCAACAAACTTTTGTTGGTCCTAGTATCCCTGTCATCCATATACCAACTACTCAAGATAACCCTTTACCTCATCAGAACATCATAATGGTAGCCTGGTATGCACCTTTGTTTTTACCCTAGCCTCTAGTACCCTTACCAAACGATTATCAATCAAAGATCCCACACTTCACTACAAAGGAGTCTACAACTGCTCAGCAACATGTAGATAAAATGGAAGACTCTTTTGATTACATGGAAATTGATGATGAAACAGTCAAAATGAGAATTTTTGCCCAGAGTTTGGGGGCTAATGTAAAGAAATGGTTTAAAGGCCTGCCTCCAGGTAGTATCCAAGACCTCCCTGCTTTATATCAAACCTTCATCAACAAATGGGAATTTAAAGCTAACCCTCGCCAACTCCTAGCAGAATACATGAAAATCAAAAGAAATGTAGGGGAAAGTGTCCATGATTACTCTGCAAGATTTAACAGCATTTACAATGCACTTCCTCCACATATGAAACCTCCCTAAGGTATGGATCTAATGAAATACCCTGAAGGATTTGATGCTGACATGGCCTACCAGCTGAGGGGGAGAGATTACAACACTCTGGAAGACATGCAAAAGGGAGCAGTGAGTGTAGAGGCAAATTTGATTGAGAAAAAAGCCAGATTGAGAGATGAAAAGAGGGTAACATATAGGGATGACACTATAGCTTCCACATCTGATCCCAATTACGACAGATTATCTAAAAACGTGGAAATATTACAGCAAATGGTAGAAAAAATGGTTGTCTCAGTGGGTAACCAAAATAGAAACCAAAACTAGAACCAAAACTTTAGAAGGAACAACACCACTCCCAACAGATAAAGAGAATCAGATCAAAAGGTTATTCCCCCATTCCAAGAGAACTTTCTCGATGAAGAAGAGGGAATCATAGAAGAGTCTGAAGGGAATACAATAAACATGTTCGAAACAGAGGGCTCAATCCATAACTGTGACTCAGAGGAAAATCAGCCATCACCCTCTTACTAGGATGAGGAGTGGCCGTAATTTGAGGATTACACGTTAGGATTTGAAAATGCCATGATGCAAGTCAGGGAACAATATGAACTTAGAAGCAAAAAGAGCCAAGACAATTCCGAAACTAAGGCTCCTGAGGTTACCATCAAGAAGAGACCTGACAAGACTTATAAAGTAACTACTGGAAGGAACAAATCAGCAGCTGAGAGTTCTAGGAAAAGTAAGGAAAAGGACAACCAAAACACTGAAGATCAGAGCCAACCCATTAGCAGCACTAACACTATAGTTAGTGCTCCTGATTCAACAGTCCTTAATCTTGTACATAGTGAGAAATCAAAAACTGATTTAGCCACCAAGGCAGTGGCTAACAAAATAGAGTTGAGCATTCCAAAGAGTCAGTCCACATTCAATTTAGAAAGTGAGATTGCAAAAATTAAAATCTCTGTCCCACTTTCTGAGATGGCCACTCAAGATGTATATAAAGGCCAAATTTTGAAAGCATTTAATCTGGGGGAAAACAATGATACTGTAAATCTGAGTGATGATCAACCAGCCCTCCTGTTTGGTCCCAAGATTGAAGGGAAGTTTCAGGAAGGGGTAGTTCCACCTTTCTATATCAGTCTCAACATTCATGACAAGATCCTTCACAATGCCATGCATGACTCTGGAGCGTCACACAATTTAATGCCTAAGGTAGTGATGGAAAGATTAGGCCTAGAGATAACACGACCCTACAAAGATTTTTATTCATTTGACTCTAGTAGAGTAAAATTCCTGGGCCTGATCAAAGACTTGTGTGTGAACCTCACTCAGATTCCTGCTAAGTGTATGGTCATGGATGTTGTGGTGGTAGATGTGCCACCCAAGTATGGCATGTTACTATCTAGATCATGAGGAGCCAAGCTGCAAGGCACAATGCATATGGATGGCTCGTATGCCACTATCCCGATATTTGGCCAACTTAGAAGACTATATAGAGAGGCCCAAATGAAATTCCTGGTCAGTAGCCCTGAGAAACCCGAAAATTCACCTTTATACTCTGTACACACAGATCTGGATTCTTTCATTCTTTACAACGACCAATCCTTAGGGGAACCAGCATCAGAAAACAGGGATACAGACAATGACACAGAGCCCATCGATTTTAACATAATAGCTACTCTAAACTCTGAGGAAAACAACGTAGAAAACCATGGGCATAGCACTAAAAATGAAACCCCGAGTGAACCCGAAACAGAAACAGAGTTAGAACACTATCAGCCAACCAGTCACCTCTCCGATTTCCGCACCCATTCTGAAAAACAAAACAACCCTCAGCCCAGTGCAGACCCTAAAATACAACATAATGGCAAACCCAGCTGTAGGGAAGGAAAAGATGAGGAAAAAAATATGAACCCCTATGGGAAATGAATTTCGATGGGTCCTGTACTAGGAAAACTGCTGGAGCAGGGGTGTGGGTACGTAACACAGAGAGTGACTATGCAGAGAGCCATGCTGTCAATCTGCACTTCAAATGTACAAATAATATTGCAGAGTATGAGGTTATTATCTTGGGCTTGAATTTGTTAAAAAAATTAGGAGCTTGTAGGATAGCTGTGCAAGGAGACTCTGAGTTGATTATAAAACATGTAAATGGTGAATACACAACAAAACACCCTAGGTTGAGGGCATATAGGAACGATGTCATGGATATATTGAAAACATTTGTGGAATATCAATTAGTGTTCGTTCCTAGGAGTCAAAACGTCGTTGAAAATGGATTAGCCTGCCTGGCTAGTTCATATCCTAAGACTCTAGCTGACCAGAAAATCATCATTCAGACCAAATTCAGACCCGCAGTGCCAGATAACGAAAAATATTGGCAGGTCTTTGAAGGAGATAAACAGATTGAGGATTTCCTGATAAGCAGAAATGAGTTTGAATTTTCCAATTCAGACTTTAAATCTGAGGATAGCCGCCTAAGTGAGGAATACTCTGACGAGGATACCCCACCCTGTAACATGGAAATAAACACTCTAACTGAAGAAACTGGAAATCCAACAGGAAAATGTGAAAACGCAAATAGTGAGGAAATGGAGGTGTTGCAGGCCAAAGATAAGAATGTACCCAGAGGCCTGGCACCCTTAGAGGACCTTTTTGACTTTGATGATGTAGCAAAAAATCCCACTATAGAGTATGCAGACTCTGATGTGGAAGAATGCAACATAGGCACTGAAGATAAACCCAAAATGATCAAACTGGCTAAGTCTTTACTTGCAGACATGAAGCAAAAATACATTGACCTATTCAAAGAATTTATTGATGTGTTTGCTTGGGGTTATGAAGACTTAAAGGCCTATGACACAAACATCATACAACACAAAATACCCTTGAAAGAAAATCAGAAGCCCTTCAGACAAAAACTTCGCAGAATAAACCCAAAGCAATTGCCTGCAGTTGAAAAAGAGATTAAAAATATGTATGATGCAGGCATAATAGTTCCTGTGAGGTTCTCTGATTGGGTATCAAACCTAGTGGCTGTGAGAAATAAAACAAGGGAGATCAGATTATGCATAGACTTCAGAAATCTCAATAGAGCCTCACTCAAATTACCCTTTGCCAAGAATGGAACACACTCTTCAGAAAGTAGCAGGCTCAAGAAGGATCTCACTGTTAGATGGCTTTTCAGGTTAAAACCAAGTGTTAGTACTCCCAGAAAATCAACTCAAAACATCTTTTACCACTCCATGGGGCACTTTTATGTATGTGAAAATGCCTTTTGGATTGATGAACGCTGGAGCAACCTTCCAAAGAGCAATGGATATAGCTTTTTCAGATGAGATAGGACACTTCATTGTTATTTACTTAGATGAAATTACAGTTTACTCCAAGACTAATGAATAACACCTAAAACATCTGAGGAAAATGTTTGAGAAATGTAGAAGGTTTGGTCTGTCATTGAATCCTAAAAAGACTGTATTTGGGCTGCAAGAAGGTAAGCTTCTTGGCCACATTATATCTGAAAAGGGAATCAGGATAGACCAACAAAGAGTTGAGGTAATACTACAAATCACACACCCGAGAAATATCAAAGAGTTACAGTCCTTCATTGGGAAAATCAATTTCCTCAGGAGATTTATCCCCAACCTAGCTAAACACCTTAGGAATATGACTAACATGCTGAAGAAAGGTGTGGGAGTTAAATGGACTGTTGGAGCTAAACAATATTTTGAATTGGTAAAACTTGCACTCACCCAAGCTCCTGTTCTGATTAGCCCAGATTTCTCAAAGGATTTCCTGATATTTTCATTTGCCTCCAAACATACTGTGGCTGCAGTTTTACTGCAGAAAAATCCAGAAGTTAATGAACAATCTATTGCCTTTTTCAGCAAAGCACTCAGAGACGCGCCCTTGAAATACAACATCATGGAAAAATAGGCCTATGCCTTAGTCAAGGCCTTAAAATATTTTAGGGTGTACATATTGCATTCTCATACTATTGCTTATGTGCCTAACATAGTTGTCAAAGATATATTGTCCCAAGATCCTGATGGGAAAAGGGGAAAATGGATTGTTGTGATTCTAGAATATGACCTTGAGATTAAACCCACAAAACTGATTAAGGGCCAGGGCTTAGCTAAATTGATGGCTGAATCAAATCTGCAAGCCCTTGAAATTAACATGGTGAATGCCTTGGATGAGCAGGAAGGACTGCTTAATCCTACTATTGAGGAGAAGTTTCAGAACTCCCCTTGGTACTCTGATATCCTTTATGTGCTCACCAACCTCAATGCTCCACCCGAACTGTCAAAGACTAAGGCCAGATTCATAAAACTAAAAGCCAGAAATTACTGCATTCTGAATGAAAATTTATATTGGAAAAATTCGAATGGCCTATTGCTTAAATGTTTGCCTAAAAATGAGGCAGGGAGGATTAAACAAGAATTCCATGCAGGAGAGTGTGGAGGCCACCTGAGCTGGAAAGCCACTGCAAACAAAATACTCAGAGCTGGCTACTATTGGCCCACGCTCTTCAATGATGTCCATAAGATGATAATTTCCTACCACAAATGCCAAATTTTTGAAGGCAAGAGAAAACTTCTCCCCCTCCATTTACGGCCCATCACTGTTGAAGGTCCTTTAATGCAATGGGGCCTAGATTTCATAGGATAAATTCACCCTGCTTCTTCTGCAAAACACAAATGGATCTTAACTTCCACAAATTATTTTACTAAGTGGATAGAGGCCATACCTACTAGGAATTCCATAGATTCAGTCATCATTAGGTTCCTAGAAGGTCATATCCTCTCTCGGTTTGGCTGCCCAAGGAAAATAATCACCGATAATGCTGCTGCTTTTGGATCCAAGAAAATGGTTGATTTTTTTCACAGGTATCAAATAGCACTTGGTCATTCAACTGCCTATTACCCACAAGGTAATGGCTTGGCTGAATCATCAAACAAAAGCCTGGTTTCCATCATCAAAAAGCTGTTGGAAGAGAACAAAAATTCATGCCATAACAAGTTAGTGCATGCCTTGTGGGCTGACAGGCTTACAACAAAGAAATCCATTGGCATGTCACTATATCAGCTTGTCTATGGAACAGAAGCAGTATTTCCTACCAGCCTTGGGGTACCAGTAATCAAACTTGCCCAAGAGATCCAGACAGAAGAAGACAGTATGGTGAGAAGGATAAACCAAAAAATTCATCTCCAACAAACAAAGGAAGAGGTCTATAACAGAGCTATCAGAGTTTAGGAAAACATAAAAAAGTTGTTTGACAAGAGAACCAAAGCTATCGATTTCAAAATTGGAGACAAAGTTTTGAAGTGGGACTCAAGAAGAGAGGATAAAGGAAAGCAAGGCAAGTTTGACAGTTTGTGGCAAGGTCCATACATCATCCAGGCCACTGTGGGTCCAAATGCCGTCTTCCTACAGGAATTAGATGGTACAGAGCTGTTTGGGGGTCCTGTCAATGGCAGGATGCTCAAACACCACTTCTGCTGATTTTCAAATTTCAATTTTCATTTCCATTGTACATACCATTGCAGTTTTTGTTTTCAAGAAAAAAGAGAAAAATGTTCAAAAAAAAAAAAAAATTGAGAGAAGGGAGAGGTTCAGACATGCTCAAAACATGAACCTCTGAAGTGCTAAAGATTGGATCTAATATGATCAAAACCTGGGCCAAAGAAATTAAAGATGGCTGGTCCTAACATGCTCAAAGTCTGGACCAGCGAAGAAGAAGAGGAGTCAGCTCTAGCATGCCCAAAACCAGAGCTGAAATAAAAAAGGAGTGACTCTAACAAGCCCAAAACGTGAGTCACATAGAAAAGAAGGATGCTACAAATCTCATATCTCAAGCCTCCAAGTTTTGTTTTCAATTTTCTGCAGGTTTCTATCCATGTGCAATTGTCTTTATGCCTTGGATCCACAACAAACTAGACTGTCTAATCCTAGTTTTTCTGTTTTTAAATTTCTGTTGTAGAATATAGAGAAGAAATCTGCTAGACAGTTTAATCCCAGAAGATATTAGATTAGGTAGAGAAACATATGAGACCAATAGTCTAATCTAGTCTCATGGAGCAATAAGGGTAGAATTAGAATAGGTTTGTTTCTTGTTTGTAAAAATAAATGATGTAAAGGGTCTGCAAGTCCAAATGCACCCTAGAAGACAAATGCTAGAATGGTAGGAAGGGTAGGTAGATTGTTGGGAAAATGTTTCTGCTGATCAATGTATCTATCATATTGTGGCAGCTGAAAACCAAAGAAAGAAAGGGATGTGCCAAGCAGCAGGCATCTGGCCTACTCCAAAGATCATTTCTGGATCCTTGCCTCCTTCAAGAAGAAGCCATCCCCATGTGGAGCCACTGTTAGCCCCCTATAAATTTTTGTCAAGAAAATAGGGGCGAATTTGACTTGTGAAGCCTTCAAGGAATGCATATCCCCTGAAGACACATCATCCTTGAAGTCTTCTGCATACCTTTTTCCCTTTGATAAATCTCCTCTACTAACCCCCATCATAAAGCCTCTCTGATTATAAAAATTCTGCTCAAAAAGTCTTGCATTGCCCCTTATACCCCTGCAGAACCCCCCCATTTTAACCCTTGTTTTTCCCCTTGTCAAATCCCCCCTATAACCCCCTAAATCCTCCTAATATTCCCTTTAAACCACGCATCCCCCCTTGGTTTAGCCTAAATTCCCCTTATTCCCTCTATCGTTACCCCTCCCCAGCCTCAAATTGCACTAAAAATGGGCCAAAAAACCCACTTTGTAACTTACATTAGGCCTTAGCCCCTTTTCGCTAGCCCCTCAGCCTTTCCTCTACGTGACCTGGGCACTGTAACCAAGCGCTAGCCTCGAAGGTGCTTGTCCCATATGTTTATCGGGAGCGTTTTCAACCATCGATCCGTACAGATCGGACGGCGATCGTGGCCCTCGTGACCTTCCGTGTTTTCCCCGTTATAACTCTCGATCGTGCCATCGTCGTATATTTACATGCAGATTCGACGGTTCGGAGTCTACCCGCCTCGGTGGTCCCTGCACACTATTCAAAAACCATCCGGTTTCTATCGCACCGCCTTTCGGCAGAGGGCGGTATTTTCCGATTGCGGAGCGATTCCATACAGCATCCAACACATGGCGGCGGCACTGTTTCAAAACCACTACCCCATCGCACGTTAACGTTCGCCCGTGGATGTCGAGCGATATCGCTGTCAGCCATCCGATCTGGGGCAGTTGATCCAACGGTCTTCATTCCACGAAGCTGCGCACAGTTTAAACCACAGCAGCCGTACCCCTAGCCCACAGTCTATTGCCCTCTGACGCATCCTCTGCCGTCGATCTCCGCCGAGATTGGACGATCTAGATCTATTCATCCCCCGCCATTGACCGTCCCCGCCATGTCACCCCCACGTGTACCCGCCATACATCCGCCCATTCCATTGCATATATTCGTTCAAAAGTCAAGTTTTTTAAGGTTTTGTCATGTAAATTTCCTCTGTGACGTCTTTCAACTCAGTCCCCGCTGTGCCACATTTTCCTCCACTGAATCCTCCGCAGTCATCATCCTCGTCCACGTCATGCTACCTTGGTCACAGCCATCCATACCACCACCCCATTCATGGTTTTCCTAACTGTCTGCACGTTTTGCAGGTTTATCAGGTGGTAAAACCCACCATGGTCCATACGCGCCATTGTTATGGCACAGAAACGCAGAAAAGGCCGCGTGCAGAGGTATAAAGCATGGAGAAAGGCCTGAAGAGGTGCTACAACGGGACTTGCATTAAAAGAACAGGGTTTGACTCTGTAAAATTGTCCTGGAGCCATTAAAGCACAAATTCTGAAGACGGAGATTTAAATTAAGTAGCAGAGAGCTTAAGGCAAGAAAATGAAGATATATAAGCCTCATGTTTAGAGGTTTAAAGGCAAATTACCAGATTGAAGACCCAGGGATCGCGCAGAAGGTACAACACGCAGGAATCAATGCATATCAGGGTTTCCATAGCAGCAGAATTTTTTTCCTCCATAAAGGACAAGGTACCCATGCAGCTTTTATTCTACACCGTGTTCCTAAAGAAATTTCCACCCTGACAACAATCTGAAGCTACCAGAGCATTTGTTTCACAAGTATGGCAGACCGCTCAGTCATTTATTTTCCTTTTGTTTATTCACCTAAATTACCACACAGTGCTGCAGCCAAAGTACATCAAAGACATTCCTAGAATAAATGGAAATCAAAAGAAGATCGTTTTCCGTCTGAGGAGTGCCAGAAACTAATGCACCAGATTTAAAACAGAACGAGGCTTCGGCCCTCTTTCTTTTCCAAGTTTTAATGCTGCATTTAGTTTTCACCTACCTCCTCTACTCATCTTTCTGCTATAAAAACCCATGAGAACTAATGTAAAGGTTTTTGATTGGATATCAGTGAAACACAAATTGTTTCTCTTGAGACAAGTCTCTGTGTAAAGTTGTAAGATAGACTGAGGAAGGTTCATCAGGTTGAATATCAAGCTGTAAGCTATATTGTACTTGACTGGTGTTGCTGTTTAATATGACAAGCAAATTTCTTTGGATCCTAATCTAAAGCTTTGGTGATGTTTTTCTGTCTCTGCGTTTTATTTCATTTCATTCCATTTCTTCTGGCTTGCATCAGAAATCTGGCATAAGATTTACCCTTGTTAGGTACCCTATGTTTCTACTCTCCTTGCCTTCAATTTTTTCTGCTTAATGTGTTATCTAAGAATTGGTTTCAATTGATTTAATCAGTGTAGTGGATGTTATTGCCTGCTAGCTGATGTATGAATTAATGAATCTATTTCTTAGATGTTCTTGTTAGGATTTAATTGGATGAGTTGAGAACACTGGGAGGTTTAGAACTCTGCCTCTGCCTCACTAGGATCTTTCCATTTCAATTAAACCTTTCTAAGTTCCCTTGTGCTGCATCTGATTATGTCCAAGAAGGTCTGGAGTTAAATGACCTCTGGCCTGATCTATAGATAGAATTGGATGGTTTTCCTTCTTTCACTTTCAGTCTTTAATGTCCCATGCCGCATTATCATTTAGGATCCAAGGCTTTAGATGACTAGCCCAACTGAAAGCTTGCATGTTAATTAGCAAGTAAACCCTTTCTTGACTCCATTGCCCAATGGACTTGATGTTCACTTAAATGTCTCACCTTTTCCTAGATTCTTCTTTGTCCAGCCTTGTCTCATGTTGAACCCTTCTTTCCCGATCCCCAGCAACCAAACTCACAACCAAAAAAACAAACCCCGAGCCTTATAACTAGCCTAATATCTTAATTTTGAGCCTCAAATACATATACCTTTGACAATCATAGAGAGATCCCTCTCTGGACGTAGGAGGGCTAGATCCTAAGGTCTAAAAGTGGTTTTGATGTTGTCTCATCTTTTGGTCTTGCCAACCTGGCCAAATCATGGGAACCCCAACACATTCAGCTAGGAAACTAGTGGAGGATTCACCCTTCCATTTTTTTCTTCATATTCAGTATTCCAGGAGCAATAGATCTATATCCGGCATTCAAGACATTGTATTTTACCTCCATGCAGAAGCAGTCCCCTCAAGGATTGCGCAGTGCAGTCTTGTAGATCTATTGGAGGAAGGAAGTTTTCAGCATTTCAGCTGGAAATCCTATAAGGGATCATCTCCTCACATTGTATTCATTGTTCCCGTCATTCAGGAGGTGATTTGACATATCTAGAAGTAGGCTATTGAGCCTCCTTCTCTTACAGTGCATTTTTCTGAAGTTGTTGATCATTTAACAACTATTTTCAATGGAGGAGATTGGAGGAGCTAGATCTTGAGCTTTTAGCCCAAGGATCTAGTGAAGGGATCATCCCTTCTTGCATATATTTGATTGTACATCATATTACAGCCATCTTTGATTATATTATGTAGCAGATCTGCATACCTAGCAGTGTATATGTGAATCCCTAAGAGGGTGATTTTTCTAGATTCGTAGATCTTAAAAATCCTTTCTGGGTTATCTTGGGTATTCATCATAGAGCCAGGATCTAAATTTTCAGCATCATCGGAGCTCCCATACCGCCTAGATCTAACTTTCTATCTTTCTGGCAGCTGTAGTCCCAACAGTTGCAGCAGGGATAGTCCCTCTTATGGGATCATTCCAGGTTCATTCTAGGCCATCTCTTTGGCTTGAGTATCTCATATTTTGAACATTGTTGTAATGGTTTATCCACCTCCGTATAATAAATTGGGTCAACTATTTATGTGCATTCTGATGTGTATTTATATTTATCGTTTACTTTGCTGTAGTTCTTATATTTTGTTTTAGTATCAATGCATTATTTGATTTTGGGATATTACAGTGGTATCAGAGCATGATCTTTGGCTCAGCTTGTGGACACTTCATCTTTTACATCAAAAGAAGAAGCAGATAGAAGAGATCTATCAAGAAGGAGGGTTACAATTTTGCCACTCTTCTCTTTAGATCTCTACAAGATCTCTCCAAGGAGGTCAATAAAATGAAGAGATAAAGGAAAAGGAAAGATCCAAGAAGAATATTGGATGAGTAAGGTCCAAGCACTTCCTATCAACAACAAAGAAAACCGAAGAATCATAGATCTCCTCATAGATCTACTATGCCCACTTTCTTTGAAGAAAGTGAATGGTATAGAAATGAAGGAAGAGGAGAACCTAAGACTCATGAGACTCTCAGTCTATATCTTGAAGAGTACAAAGAAAATTCTAGAGCATTCAGGGAGAATCTAACTCTCCAACAATTCTTCAAACTCAAACAAGAAAGAAGATCCTACAGCAACAACAGAAGAAAGAGGCACAATAGGTTATATTTTCCTATATTTGATGGGTCTTCCTCAAGCACTGCTAAGGCTTGAGGAAAGAGTTAGATGCATTCTTCAAGCTACATACTGTAGCTGAAAAAGAGGTTGTTCATATTGCAACACTTCATCTTCATGGTGAAGCCAATTATTGGTGGTTTGGTCACATGGAGGTTGCAAAGGTGACTAAATATTAAAATTTCTTTCACAAATTGAGGAAGAAGTTTGATATGAGAAAGCCAGAGATATGTCAAAAAGAGAAATTTTATAAGGAAACAAAGGAGGATGTCATTCTGTTCAGTTTGGACACAGAGTCACTACATTCACCACCAACTGCAAAAGTGCTTGTATCCAAAGGAGAGACACTTGCATCTTTGCAAGATAGTCTAAAGCTCTTGACATATAGAGTCCCATGCATGATTCAGGAGATGCATGAGGAAGAAGAGGTAGATTTTAGCATTGGTACATTTATAGAAGATCAACCATCACTCTTACCAGTAGTTGGAGAGACCATTTTACTGGTTGGAGGAACTCTTGTGGTCTTGTAAGAGGTTCCCACACATCAGTTGATCCAAGGGCCATTGCATGACCAAGGATTAGAAAAACATGCTGATTTGGAGCAGTAGCATATCACTACGGAGAGGACCCTTGACTTGATCAAGGAGGATATGAAGAGCTATCCCAATTCATCATTGTTGAGCTACATTCAACCCTTTGAGTTGAAGTGTATAGTTTCAGAAGATGGGATGAACATGATCCTATGTACAATGGTTGGCTACGAGTTCAGCATTGTGCCTTGCCATCAGACAGAATATGTATCACCATGAATATCTAAAACAATGTCACTTAGTAGCAGTGATGATGAGAGGGCCCCATTATTCTTGGAGAATCATGAAGGTAGCTTCAGTCATGAAGCAATGGAGGTAAATATGATAGATGGTAGACATCTTGAGATGAGGAATATTTTCTCCTTTAGGATGACACTTTCTCAATGAGCATCTCATAGCTCAAAGAGAAACCTCTACTTGCTACGGATCCAGAACCTCACTGGTTTTTGAGGGCCATTGATGAGAATATAATCTCATGGAGAGATCTCATTGGAGGTACACTTAAAAATATCATGGGGTGAAAAGTTCTTCAATAGTTTGAGGAGGTTTGTGTCCTACAATGGGAGGATACCAAGTTTTTGCAGAATGCGATCCATCATCCTCATTGGGATGAATGGTTGATAATGTGGAACAAGGGGTTTCCAAACCACTTGCAGAACTATGAGATAGGCCAAGAAGAAGCATGGTTGCATTGGCTTCTCTTGGGTGAGTATGGTTACTACCCAACAACACATATTTTCATGATCCATGCCTTGTACAACACTCATGTAATGAAGAAGGAGGCATAACTACATTGGTTTCTCTTGGGTGAGTATGGTTACTACCCAATAGCTCATATTTATTTGACTCATGCCTTGTGTATTAGTGATAGAATGTAGCAAAAGAAGGCATGTTTACCTTGGTTTTCCTCGAGATATTTTCTCCATCACATAACATTTCCCATGTTTGTGTTTTGTATTGTTTGTAATATGCCAGAATACTCTCATGATGTGTGATAATGGAGTTTATTTGTATTGGGCTGATATGACATTCCATATGTCATTCAGTATTTTGTTTTTGCTCCATGATTCACATGATGATGTGAATATGGAACAAGAGATCTTGTTGTTTTGGATTTTTTTGGGGGACTTTGGTCCTACATACTCCCCTACTTTGCATAATAATTATGGGGGATGGCAGCAAGAGGCGTTCCTCCAATGGCTCTTACTTGGAGAGTATGGACACCATACTTGGTTTGATGATGATGTGGTGGGGCAGCAAGATACATTGTTGCTATGGCTTCTCTTGAGAGAATATGGCCAACCCACTTGGTATTTTGATGGTGTGGTGTGGCAACAGGGAGAATTGTTGCGGTGGTTTCTATTGGGAGAAGATGGTTTGACATCTTTGTCTACCCATATGTCTCTACTTCTTCTATTGTTCAATGTTTGGATGATGCTTGGATCCAACAAAGCCAACAAGGCTAAGGATGGGGGCATGAAGAGCCTCTTTTTACTTCATGTAGCATGGGATGGAGGTATACTTGGTGATTTGGAGCTTACCTTTTGTGGAAGGAACCATCTATATTTATGTATCTCATGTATTATGGAAGATGTTGGACAACTTATGGCTATCACTTGGAGCTTCATGATTGAGGAGGGACATCTAGCTACACAGTTAGAAGTCACTCTAGACATTCTAGAGAGGCAACTTTGGCATTGGGCATGCATGACTCATTGCATCAAATGGGGAAACCTTCCTTGTGTGGATGCCATTTGGAGGGGGACATATTGCTCTAGCATCTACTTTTGCAGTTACTTGAGTACAAGCAACACTTTTTCGGGGAGGACTGTAATATTCCCAATTTTTCACAAGATAATTGGAGTATTAGAGTTCTTAATTTTCATAATTAATTAAGTGAATAAGAGGGTGGAGGGACCCATAAGCCCCAAAGATAAATAAAATCCACTTTTGATGTGTGAATGTGGACATTTCAGATCTAGATCTAAATTATGGAGTACTGGAGCAGCTTCTTAATGTGAAAGAAGTGGAGATCATGTCGCATTAATGAGATAGATAATGGAGGTTGAAGCAGTCAAGTAAGATTGTGGATCTTAAATGAAAAATCATGAGGATATTAGAAGAGGTCAACTGAGATCATAGTGCATTCAAAGTAATATCATAGAGCACTTATGATAAGTTACCGGAGGAAGTGATGCATTTAATGCACACATGATGGTGAGAGTGATCATCAAATGTAGACATGATGGAGGACATGGAGAAAAAATGCAACGAACCATGGAGACTTATGTCCACATGTACAACCCAGTTTAGAGGTGGGACTAGGCTATGGAAGGTTCATAAGCTATATAATGAAGGTGAAGGCACAATAGAAGGCAGATTTTAGATTTGATTATTGTCTCTGATCTATTTAGAACTAGATTTGTATTAGGACATTTCTATGCACTCTTAGGCTGTTTAGCTAAGTCTGCAATGCTCTTTAGCACAGGGTGTTTCCGAGCGGAAATCCCAGCCTTACCCACGAGGGACTTTGAGTGCCTACTCTGGGAAGGTTTTCTATTGGGCTTTATTCTTTATTAGGTATTGGTGCCATCTTTAGGAGGTTGTTTCTAGCATTCAACTAGGAAACCAGTGGAGGATTCATCCTTCTACTTTGTTCTTCATATTCAATCTTCCAGGAGCAACAAATCTATATTTGGCATTCAGGCCATTGTATTTTACATCCATGCATAAGAAGTCCCCTCAAGGACTGCGCAGTGCAGTCTTGTAGATCTATTGGAGGAAGGAAGTTTTCAGCATTTCAGCTGGAAATCCCATGAGGGATCCTCTCCTCACATTGTATTCATTATTCCCATCATTCAGGAGCTGATTTGACATATCTAGCAGCAGGCTATTGAGCCTCCTTCTCTTACAGCGCAATTTTCTGAAGTTGTTGATCATTCAACAACTATTTTTAGTGGAGGAGATTGGAGGAGCTAGATCTTGAGCTTTTATCCCAAGGATCTAGTGAAGGCATTAGGGGAGTTTTTAGGTATAAAACGGGCCTCCTAAGGAAATTATAAAATAATATTGGAAATAATAAAATAATATTTGATTACATCATCAAATTTTAGAGGGAAAAATTAAAAAAATATTCTTTCAACTCGTATTTTGAACTTATCTCCCTATGGTTTTACTCAAATTTCGAGCAGGAATACTTGTTGGATGAAAAATTTAATTTCCCATCCAAGGAGTACCCATGTTGCATACTTTTGATGTACTCTGCAACACAAAAAATGAGAAATACATGAAAAACTCAATTGGAATCACATTTTTTCATGTATTTCTCATTTTTTGTGTAGTAGGGTCCATCAAAATTATGCAACATGGCTACTCCTTGGATGAGGAATTAAATTTTGCATCCAATTAGTACTCTCACTCAAAATTTGAGTAAACCCTTAGGGAGATAAGTTGAAAATACGAGTTGAAAAAGTAGTTTTATTATTTTATTATTTTTTAATCTTTTTATGTTTTTACTCCAAAAATGGTGAATCATCCCCCATGGTTGACATAATCATCTTGAATCCTATTGGTTCTCATAAAGTTTATTTTGGTTGTACATTTTTCTAAGGAGGCCCATTTTAGACTTGAAAATTCCCCTAATGGGATCAACCCTTATTGCATAGATCTGATTGTACATAATATTGTAGCCATCTTTGATAAAATTATGCAGCATATCTGCATACCCAACAATGTATATGTGAAGCCCTAAGAGGGTTATTTTTCTAGATTCATAGATCTGGAAAATCCTTTCTGGGTTATCTTGGGTATCAATCATAGAACATGGATATAAAGTTTTAGCATCATCGGAGCTCCCATACTTCCTAGATCTGAATTTATATCTTTCTGGCAGTTGTAGTCCCAATAGTTGCAACATGGATAACGCATTTTACCTTCCAGCAATCCATCAGTTACGCAGTCCCTCTTGTGGGATCATTCCAGGGTCATTCTAGGCCATCTCTCTAGCTTGAGTATCTCATATTTTGAGTACTGTTGTACTGGTTTATCCACTTCGATATAATAAAATGACTCAGCTATTTTTGTGCATTCTGATGTGTATTTAGATTTATTGTTTACTTTGCTATAGTTCTTATATTGTGTTTTAGTATCAATGCATTATTCCATTTTGGGATATTACACAGAGAACAGGCATACTGAAGCATCTAGTAAGCCAAAACCCAACCAGGTACAAAATCCCCCTCTACAATGTTGGGGTTGTGGAGAAGCCCACTATTACAAAAATTTCCCCCACCGTCTTAGACTTGAGCATGATGCTAACGTTCAGGAGGCATCTACGGTTGGGGAGGTAGCTTGGAGCATGAACAGGATAAATTTTGTGTTGGAGGACCGCCAAGAATATTATCAACCACTATGGTCAATTTTGAGGGTAAGCTATCTTATCAAACTATGTCTATTTTAGTATATACGAGGGCCAGCTTGAGCTCTGTTAGTCCTAGAGTTGTATAAAAATTCCACTTTCAACCCAAAAATTTAAGCATCCATGGCTAGTGCAATTAGCCACTGGGACGAAAATAAGGGTGGTCGACAAGGTGTCAGATTATCTTGTTAGTGTAGACAATCATTAAATTAAAATTAATTCAAACATTCTATCATTAGGATCCTATGATATGCTTATTAGGATGGACTGGAAAGAAGGTCACTGGTCCCTCGTAATGTATGAAAAAATTAATTACTTATCTTACAAAAAGCATGTCCAGGCAAGAACTTCAAGGAGTTAAGAAGCCTCTAAGTCTGCATCCCATCACCACCTCTAAATTGGGTAAATTTGTGAGGAAATGGTTTTTAATTTATGATGTTCAGGTAGGATATACTAATTCCAAGGACAAAACAACCACATTGGAAAAAATTCTCGTGATTCATGAATTTGCAGATGTATTCCCTGAAAGTTTCCAAGATTGATTTTACAATTGAGTTTATTCTTGGGGCAACCACTGTATCGAGAGCTCCCTTTTGCATGAGTATAACTGAATTGACAAAGCTTAAGATGTAGTTGCAGGAACTGGTCGATAAGGGATATATTTTTCCCAGTGTGTCATCGTGCAGAGCCCCAATGTTGTTTTTCTAGAAAAAGGATGGAACCCTAAGACTCATTAATGACTATAGAAAACTTAACAAGCTGACTATAAAGAACAACAACCATTTTCCCCGAATTGACGATCTTTTTTATCATGTTAAGGGTTCTACAATTTTCTCGAAGATAGATTTTGGATCTGGTTATCATCAGATTAGAGTGAAGGATGGAGATATCTATAAAACAACCTTTAGAACGTGCTATGGACATTATGAGTTTCCCGTGCTACCATTTGGATTGACTAACGCACCAACAAATTTTATGAGCCTCATGCATGGTATTTTTCATCCATATCTGGATAAATTTGTTCTAATATTTATAGACAATATCCTCATTTATTCCAAGAATGTTAAGGAGAACTAAGAGCATCTTCGAATAGTGCTACAATTTTTGAGAGAGCATCAACTATATGATAAATTCAACAAGTGCGACTTTTATAAAGACAAAATATAGTATCTGGGAAATGTTATTTTAGCGGACAGTGTAGCTGTCATTCCAGAGAAAATCTGAACTATAATGGAATGGCCTGTACCCAATAATGTCACAAAAATTTGATGCTTTATGTGACTGGTTTGGTATTACCGTGGGTTTATTGAAAGATTTTCTTGGATTTACTACTCTATCACCTCTTTACAAAAGAAGGGAATAATATTTCGGTGGATTGAGGACTACAAAAGGAGTTTTGAATGGTTAAAGATATTATTGACCACTACTCCCATATAAATATTTTTTACCCTAACAAATAATTTGTAGTTTGTACGGATGCTTGTTAGGAGGGAGTTGGGGCTATGATAATGCAAGAAGGAAAGGTGATAGCTTATGGATCACGCAACATGAGGAGAAATATTATGCCGATGACCTGGAACTAACTACAATAATCCATGCATTAAAATTTTGGAGGCATTACCTATTGGGAAAGAAGTTCTTATTAATGACGGACCATAGTAGTTTGACAAGCTACTTCAAGTAGCCAAATCTGAATGCCATTAAGCTTGGTGGAGTGTTTTTCTTAGCGAGTTCGGATTTTATATCAAACATCTAAAGAGTACAAAAAATCATGTTGTTGATGCAATAAGCAAGCGATTGTATTGTGTATATGAGTTTCATTACCACTGAATAGAATACAAATTTCTAGAACAGATTAAGGAGGCTTCCCAAAGAGATCCTCAATATGAATTCATGTGGAAGTAAGATAAGAAAGATGAAAAGTTAGAGAAAAAATTGACTATGGTATTGGGGATGATCAGCTATTAACCTTCAGGGGAAGAATATATGTCCCTACCCAAATCGTAATTATACAACTGATTATGGATGAATTTCATAGAAGTCCATATACTACCCATTCGGGCTATCAAAAATTTTTTTTAGTCATTAAAAAGATTTTTTTTTGGTCGAGTATGAGAAAAGATATTATTGAATATCTACCTAACTGTCTTGAGCGTCAATTAGTGAAAACAAAACATCATAATCTTGCTAGCCTCCTACAACCATTTTCGATACTTGAATGGAAATGGGAAGTTATCACTCTAGATTTTGTAACCAGACTGCCTGAGTCCGAAAGGCATAATGACTCAATTATGGTGGTTGTTGATAAGTTGAGTAAAACAACTCACTTCATCCTTGTACAATCCACCTATAAAACCACCCATATTGCTGATATTTTTATGAAGGATGTGTTTTGATTGCATGGGATACCTAAAACAATTATATCTAATAGGGATGTGAAGTTCGTCTCAGCTTTTTGGAAATATATTTTCACTGGATTCGGAACTTGAGTTCAGTTCAACACTGTATACCATCATCAATAGATGGGTAGACTGAATGTGTAAACCAAGTTTTAGAGGATATGTTGTAGATGTTTGTCATGCAAAAACCTAGTAAATGGGAAGAATATTTATATCTGGTTGAATTTGCATATAATAACAACTATCACGAGTCATTAAAAATGAGCCCATTCGAGGTATTATATGGGATAAAATGTAACACCCCCATTAACTAGAATAATCCCGAGGATAAATTAATGTTGGGTCTGTATATGTTAATGGAAATGGAACAGACTATCAAGAAGATCTGATTAAAATTGAAAGCCGCATATGATCGGCAGAAATCTTATGTTGACAAAAAGAGAACTTACCGAGAATTTAAGGTGGGAGATCATGTTTCTGTGCAGATTAAACCAAAAAGAAGTACCTTAATATGGGGAAGTTGTGCGAAACCCACCCCTGGTTTTGTGGTCTTTTCCATATATTGGAAACAATTGGACCCGTGGCATATCATTTGGAGTTACCCAGTTACATAAGAGTCCATAAGGTATTTCATGTTTCCTTGCTGAAACAATATGCGTATGATGCCATACATGTTACACATTGGAAAGATGTTCAGGTAAAACTTTAAGATAGTAGAGGAGATGTATACATATAATGGTTATATACACATTATGAACTAATTAAATAAATGTTTGCATTTCATGTTGAACTGGATGGCGAGTTCCTGGTAGAACCTCAGTGCATTCTCGAGCAAAGAGAAATAATATTAAGGAGGCGAGCCATCACCTAGGTTAACGTGCAGTGGAAGCACTTTACCCTGAGGAGGCCACCTAGGAAGATGAGAAATTTATGCTGGAGGCATATCCTGAATTGTTTAAGGGACAAGAAAACACTAAGGATGATGTTATGTTTCAAGGCGGGGAGATGTAACACCCTGGAATGAAATTAAATTACAAACATTTACTTTAAGTTACCTTTTGTTAGTTATGTTGAAAACATGTAAAGTATAGTAAAACTTTATATTAATTGTTCCTTGTTATTTTTTAATGGAATAATAAAATTTGGGAATGGAAAATACTAGCTAGAAAACGAATTCCATCTCTAGAGTAGTTACAAATAGTTACAATTAGTTACCTACTCCTCTAGATATAAAAATTAAATATGAGTGAGGAGGAGGGGTTATTTTTCGTGGTTCCTGGAGGGAACAAAGGAAAAGTCTAAAGAAGGGTGGGATGTCATCGTAGACTTATCCAAAGCTGGACTTGAGCCAGTGGAACTCTAATTCAGATGAGAAATATTTGGTTGGATAGTGGTATAGATGCCTAAATATGTTAGACACTGAATATTGTTGACTGCTCTGAAGAGGAGCTCGAAGGGAGAAGAGGACATCATTTCCCTTCTCATGGTTGGGTGGACCAATATTTCCTTCTCAATAATTTTGTGATTTCATAACAATATGTGGAAACAGATAAGTAAATCTGCTATTGTGTAATGTGTTTATTGGAAGTTAGTTTTATTTTATAAATGAATATTTCTATTTAGTTCTATTTAATAATTAAATTTTGTTGGGATTAGTTACATTATGTGTTGAAAGTCTGCTACTGTGTACTGTGTTTGTGGATAGTAAATGGTTAAAATTCAATTTGAGGTATTTTGATTATTCAAATAACTAAGGGCCTTACTAGGTAGCTATCTTATCTTTTATTTGAACGGGAAACTGTATGTATGACCCATAGCTTTACACAAAATAAATAGTAAATAAAACTCTATTATAATATTCATAAATGCATACAAACTTTGAATAGACAAAATAAGTAAAGAAAACTCTATTGTAAATATTTGTAAATGCATATAGAATTACTTTAATAAATTTGAGGAAGATTGACAGATTCAACAGGCCCAAGGAAGCCAAATTATTTGGGAACACAAAAATTGAAACATCGACAGAAGATAATGCAATATTCGTATTCCATAATATAAGGATAATTACTGAACAAATTTTGCATAAGAAAATCTGACTGGGCTACATTTAGCAATATCGCATGTGAGTATAGTGGAAGAATAACCACAACCCATAATCATATAGGGGTATAATATTATTGTATACGCATCGCTGCTGAAAATCAGAAGCAAGAATTGTAAAAGTAAATATTACACAATGTATATGTTTAAAAATAAAATACAAACTGTACTTATTACTCATGCTCTACTCCCCAATTAACTGTAACTATAAATCCATTTGAATTTAGTCAAAGAGTTCCATATATCACAGTGGACTGAGTACCATATATAATGATGGACCAAATTAATATATATAAACCTTCAGTATACAAAGAAAAAAAAGAAAATACATGTTTATATACAATAGGTTGTTCATGACCGGTGGCCATGAAACCCCATAACCACAAAACAAAATCTCTAAAACTGGAGTACAGAATCAAATATCCAAAACCCATAACTATTATGTTAAATTATACTGAAAAACCCTCTGGTTTTGAGCCATGACTTTGGACGATAATGAAAGACCACAATGAGTGTGGACAAATGAATCATCCATACATGTGCCACAAAAGGGATAAGTTCCCGAGTACTTGTGAGGAAAATTTATGAACAGGAGAAACCTTGGAACAAAACTCATACTTGTTAGAGCCCGCAAGAGCACAAATGGTAAGTCTAGAACAAAAAATATTGTGCATAAGAAAAGGAACACAACCAACCGGGAGGGTTCCAACGATTACCTATAGAATTTGAAAGAGAGAAACCCTTGAACTATTCTTCAAAACCCGCAAGCAACCAGAACTCATTATCTATCGGATCCCAAAAGCCATTAATCATGAAAGGAAGTCATAAAGAATATTGGTGCATACCTACAGAAGTAAGATAATGGAATCATCAAGCAACCATTGTCGTATGGAGGAAGGTTTGAGTTTGAAACTAAGCACCAAGGGTAAGAAAAATAAGGAAAGGGATTAAATTTAGAGTATAACTCAAGGGATCCCGTGAAAAAAATTATCGTACTTGTTGAGGCGCTGGAAGAGTAGGGTTGCTTCATCGACCCTGCCATGGAAATACTTGAGCAACATTGATTAATTCTCAAGCAGTGTAACTAGAAAACGTTCACAGAATAATAGTCTAAAAACCCTAAGAACCTCCTGTTACAAAGGAATGAAACGCCAAGCCTGCCAAAGAAAATGAGCTTAGAAGAATGTGTGAAGGGCAAGCGGTTACTGAGTAAAACCCCAAAGTTAATTTTCCTCTTTCGATCTTCATCATGGAAGCAGAATCATTGATCAAGATTTAGATCCCCATGTGAAGCTTCCAGGTGTAGGGCTAGAGATTGAGATGGCAGATCTGGAAGGTTCATCCAGCTTGGGCTCAAAGATCTGAATTAAAAACCTTACCAACGTCGAATACACAATTATAATGATAATATTACAAGTGTAAGGTCAATACGAAAAATCATTTATAAATGAATATCAAGTGAATTAACCTAATTATAATAACCATTGCATTGTGCACAAGTCAAGAGGACTTTGGACCTTAACATAGGTTTAATAAAATGCAAATATATATTATGATCATGTTTAGGAATTAATAATGTGTTTATCTTTCTTCATTTTTGTTAGTGTTTTGTGTTTTACTTTTTTTTATTGCATCAGTCAATATTGGTACATGTGACAGAGAAGCCTCTGAGTCTTGGTCCATTAACTTGTTTCCTAAGAAATCTAGCTCTTAGCCTAGTAGAAGCAATCTTAAGACATACTCCAACCTCAAAAAGTAAATGTATTAAAACAAATTGTATGTAAAAAATATAAAAATATGTAATAATATATGTATACAATGGTATAAAAAAGAAAAAAAATAGAAAAAAAAAAAGAGAATAGATATATATAATTGTCAATAAGTGAAAATAAAAAATAAAAGTAAATAAATATTTATATTTAAAAAATAAAAAATAATTATTATTATTATATTTTGAATCGAAGAAAAAACAAAAAATAAAAATAAAGAAAAAATAAAAATATAAAATGAGTTTAAGAAAGAAAAGAACATTATATTAAAAAATTCATTTTATATATTACAAAGAAAATAAGATGAGATGGAAAGAGAAGTCAATTTAAGAAAATAAATAATTATTAATATATATATATATATATATATATATATATATATATATATATAATTTAGAGTTATATTATTTAATTTTTAAAAGAATAATAATAATAATAATAATGTAAAAATAATTAAATGTATTATAGGAAAAAAATAAGGATATGTGACAAAATTTATTAAAAATAATTTATATATAGATATATATATATATATATATATCTTATAATAACTCACTTATTCGGGAAATTTTACATTTTCAATTTTCAATTTTCAATAAGAAAAGTTACATTTTTCAATTTATGTTATAAACCATTAGGAACATATATATATATATATATATATATGAGAGTTTATTTATTTAATTTTTAAGAACAGAAAATAATATCAAAAAATGTAAATAATAATAATAAATTATAATTATAATTATATATATATATATATATATAAATATATATATATATATATATATATATAGATATTCCTCAAGAATAATTAATATATATCTTATAATAATTGATTTATTTAGAAAAGTTACAATTTTCAATATTTAATGGAAGAAACAATTATTAAAAATGAAAAAATATTTATATCAACAAAAAATAACTTATGTTGATAACAACTAGAAGAAGTACGTGTGTGTGTGTGATTTTAAGAAAAGTAATAACTAATTAAGAAATATATATATTCTTGAAGTGAGACCGTGCAGTGGTCTATTCTCATGACTCTCTGGAACGATAGAATCAGTCAGATTTACGATACTAAGCAGGTGGAAAATGAAAAAAACCTCTTTTTAGACTGCTCGACTCTTACTTACATCCACTCTCAATTCCCTAACATTTGCTACACTTCCATTCTTCTTGACTTATTAAGCCATCTCATCTATAGTGATCTTGGAGTGTTTCTTTCCCTTCTCTTTTATAATAGAAACAAGATTTTGAAGAATCACACTTAGATTATTTTTCTTTTTCTTTTATTGAGGTCTGATAGGACACATTGGTCTTAGTGGATGTTTGTCATCGTTGTCGTCATCGTCGTCGTTGTCATCGTCATCATCATCATCATCCTCGTCGTCGTCGTCGTCGTCGTCGTCGTCGTCATCATCATCATCATCATCATCATCATCATCATCATCATCATCATCATCATCATCATCATCATCATCATCATCATCATCATCATCATCATCATCATCAATTAATAACAATTATATATAAAATGAGTGTTGCATTTAAAAATGTTTAATAATAAAAATAAAAGAATAAATGTAGATTAATTAATTATATGTGTGAGAGGGGAAGTATTAATATATATCTTATAATAATTCACTTATTCAAAAAAGTTATATTCTTCACATTTGAAAAGGAAAATATAATTATTAAAAATTAAAAAAATATTTATGTTAAAAAAAACTACTTATGATGTTAACAATGAGAAGGAATATATATATATATATATATATATATATATATATATATATGAAAATGCATATATTTATATAATAAAATATAAGAAATAAGAACATATCTGTATATGAATATGAATATGAATATATTCATATAATTATCCTATATTCATCTTAACTCTGGATCCATCAATTACCCATAGGAATCAAATCTCTCGGGTGCAAATATTTTCTCAAGTTTGGCATAAAAAAAAAGGTTTGCACCTTCAAATATTTGACCCCTTTGGGTGCTTAATAGATCGAGAGTTAAGATGGATCTAATCTAGTTTATATATATATATATATATATATATATTCAGAGGCTCCAACCCAGTCTAGAAAATATGTTGTAATGTTATGTTATGTAACATTTTGGCTTGGTCAAATTAAATTTAATTAAATTAATAATTAATAATTATTACTATTAGTAATTAAACCGAGATCCATATTAATTATTGATATGTGTGTATGTGAGGTGTGTGCCAACATGGTGAAATTGGTAGTTGGTTTCCTAGTGGAATATTCAAAGAAATGAAAATCATTGTACACTATTCACACCATTCTATTGGTGACTTGGCGGGCAACTACATCATGATGCTGATTGGTCTCTCGATGGTTAGACTTGTACTCAAAGGTCATTCAAAAACACTCTTCTTTCCTTGAATGATACCTCTAGAAAATCTTTGTTGTGTGAAAGGCTTCATATGGTAGGTGGCATTCCAAGTTTATGTTTTAAGTCCATTGAGGATTTGGACTCCATAATAAAGGGATATGGGGTATAGTTAAGGGTAAAAACTATTCATTAAGTGATGCTTTAATTGAAACTTATGTTGACGATGCATCAAACACCCTCTAAAATGTTTCTTACACTTGAATTTTGGAGCCTACTGAGGATCTTCTGATTTGTCATTCCATGGTCACTTCATGGTCAGTTGAAACTTTGTTAAGTGTTTAAGCCTTATTCCCAACATATAAGTGTCAAATTCACTTTCTCACATATGCTTAGATGAATGCATGATCACACGTTTTTCTAAAATCTTAGACCTGCATTACGCAGTCCTTGAGAGTAAGGCTTACACAGTATCTGTAATTAGAGCTTGCGTAATGCTCAGTTACAGTGCTTGCACAATCCATTAGAGAAAATTTGAAGTCTAAATTGGGTCTCCTATGTAATATTATAATATGATAATGGAATAGTAAAATAATATTAGACTACATCATCAAAATTTAGAGGGAAAACAGAAAAAAACTATTTTTTCAACTCATATTTTCAACTATCTCCCTACATTTTTACTCAAATTTCGAGCGGGAGCACTCGTTGGATGCAGAATTTAATTCGTAATATAAGGAGTACTCATGTTTCATATTTTTCATGGAATCTATTTCAAGAAAAATGAGAAATACATGAAAAAACGTGATTACAATCACATTTTTCACGTATTTCTTGTTTTCAATGTAGCATGGTCCATCGAAAGTATGCAACATTGGTACTCATTGGACGAGGAATTAAGTTATGCATATAATTAGTGTTATCACTCAAATTTTAAGTTAAATTGTAGGGATATAAGTTGAAAATATGAGTTGAAAAAGTTATTTTTTTTATTTTTTTACTCCAAATATGGTGAATCACCCCCCTTGGTTGACATCATCATTTTGAATCTTATTGGTTTTTATAAATTTGATTTTGGTTGTACATTTTTTTTTAGGTTATTTTATCGCTGCAACAAACACCCTCCAAAAATTTTCTTTAACTTCAATTTTGGAGCCTACTTGTGATCCTAGGATCTTTTGTTCCTTGATTGTTCTCATGCACTTCATGGCTAGTTGATCCTTTGTTGAGATTCTGAGTATCAAAGTCACTTTATCACGCATGCTTAGTCCTTGATGAACTCATGAATGAAATTATTTTTATGAAATCTTAGATAGGCATTACACAAATCATGAAGGTAAGGCTTGCACAATCACTATTGGTAGTGGCTACACAATCCATAAGGACAATGTGCTTCACAACCCATGTCGAGAGTCAATGCACACTCTCCTTTGGTAGTCCTTCTTACTTCGATTGTGATTGTACTTCTACTCTAGTGAGTTTTGCAACTGTCATTTTGGTGCACCTATTTTTTAAAAGTGTTATTTTCATGTTCATGACTATCGTTTTTTCTTTCTTTCACTTTAACAAGTGTCGTTTTCATGTTATATTCACTATGACATGTGTCTCTTTAATTTTATTCAGCCTTTGCAAAGTGTTTTTTACACTTTTTCCTATTGTCGGAAGTGCCGTATTTTGGTTAGAAAAGCCTCTTTCTTCACATTGCATAGTTGCAAGCCTCAAGTTGTCTCCTTGTTTCCTTGAACTGCGCAATCTTGTTGCCAAATCTCTCTCCTGAACTACACACTATGTTGTCTCAAGGCTTAAAAATACCTCACTGACATCCTCAACTGCGTAGTCTTCCTTCCTAGGCCTCCATAATTGTACATTGTGTAGTCTCAAGCTTTAGTCCATCACTCTTGGCCCTTCGAACTACACATTGCACAATCCCTGAGTCTATCTCTTAGTCCCGTACCCAGCTTCGACTTAATCAACACCTTTCATGAAGAAAGCTATGCTAGGTGATTTATGTACTGATATCTCCTTGTCACGTGTGATTTTTAGTTTTAGGTACTATACTTTGAGCTGATAGGATGATGATTGAAGAGGAGGAGAAAGATATTCTACTATAAGACACTTGTGAAGCTAGAACCATGAAGAAGTCATCAAGAAAGAAGATGAAGGGACACTAGATTATGATAGAAGATCAAAGATCAAGATAGCACGAAGACTCTATATCAATCAACCCTTTGGAGGATGAAGATGAAGCGCATGCAAGATCCATCATGAAGATGCAAAGAAAACAACAAAAAGAGAAACTTGGCAATGCCACATCATCATGAAGTTCCATGTCATCATCTCCAAGTCATGGCTTATAAAAGATTCATCTCAAGAGTCACATGTGTCATAGTGTCTTGCCACATCATTTGTGTAATGTAACTGTGTAATTTCCCAAAATCATAAAACATAAATATGTGGAAGACCAAGGGTCCCACATGGAATATGAAGAGTCACTAGAGATTTGTAAAGTCGTATAGAAGCTCAAAGGTCATGTAAGAATTCAAAAAGTCATTGTAGAAGCTTAACATTCATGAGGGGGGTCAAGAGTCACATGGGAGGTGGATAGTCACCTCATTTGTTATAAATACATTTACATAACTCAAGAAAATGGAATTTTGGGACTTGAGCTCCCTACCTTGGATTCTCTAGAATTGGGATAGGAGAGAAAATATTTCTTTGGAGGGGTGAGTGGTGAATTAATGTTCCACTATTTGGGCTAGTGTGGCAGCACTGTACTTGTATATATATGACTGATATTGATGATATTCCTATGATTTGGAGGGATTGACTTGGATTCTTGAAGGGTTGGAGATTTGTTATGGTTTTGGGTCTTGTATTTCTCACTTTGATTTGATTCTATAAGAAGAGAAATTTCTCTGGGTTTTCCCCGTTGTGGGGTTTTGACCTTGGCTTGGAGAGCCTACATATATGTGTTCTTTTGTCTCATGTGATATTCATGTTATGTGTAGAAAATCCACGTATATTCAACTGATAATTGTACTATGCTAAAAAAATTATACTTGAATTTACTCTAACAATTGAGGAAACCAATTTAGATCTTGAAATCACAAACATTAAAGAGAAATAATTTCAATCGCATGAAAAAAATATTTATCTGGGGAAATCCACAACTAAAATCCCGCTATCTGTATATTTCATAAGCCAAGGAATACGGAAATATTACAATGATTTTATCCAAGTTGAGAAACCTATGCATTATCTCTATCTATCTCAATGATTCCTAAACAAGCCTGGTTCAATACTTAACCAATTTCTGGCTTGCAAAGTCCCTATTTCCTTTTGTAGTTTCCTTGGGTAATTGGGCCCTATTAATTAGGGAAATTCCCAATCCATATTGTGCAATACATCAAGGGCCTTCTTCTGACTCCATGCATCACATGTACAATTCAGATAATTATACAATTGATAGTATACTGCCCCTGAACTCCAATCTCAACAGGGTATTTCTCAGAACTTACATGCATGAGTTATTTATGAGTGAGCTATCAGTTAAATGTTGAACACATAAAGTGGCACCCCACTGTCTAACCTCCTACTAGTTCATGCACCCGTTAGAACTAGGTTAACTGAATTTAACTCGAATAATTTGAGTTAATTAATTACAAATCAAAATAAACTCAGTGAGGGCTCCTATAATGTAGGATACATTCTACATGCATCTAGTTTGACCCTCAAATCGAATTAACTGAACCAAGTAATTCATCATAACTTATTTAACTAGTACAAGCTGTCATGTGATGTGGAATTACAATTCTATTCTAATTTAATTTAAGGGAAAATTAAATTAGAATACTTTCTTGGTACATTTTTCAACACTCCCTCTCAATAAGAAACATATTTTTTGATACCTTGATCCTGCCTCTATGAAACTTGAATTTGACTCTTGACAGTGCCTTTGTTAAAATGTATGCATATTTCTGCTCTGTAGGAATGTACTCAAATAACATAATCTTCCTCTACACACAATCTCTGAGATGGTGATACCGGATGTCGATATGCTAGGACGTATCATGGAAAACTGGATTAACCGAGAGTTTGATGCAATTCTGGTTATCATAATAAATCACCATTGAATCCATTTGCTGACCAAACAACCCAATAAATATCTTCCTCATCCAGATAGCCTCACAAGCTACTTGGATAGTAACCATGTACTCTTCTTATGCTAAAATGAGTGTAACTGATCTTTGTTTCATATTGTACCAAGAAACTGTTGTTGAACCAATATTTAATATTCCCCTTGATTTTCTCTTCCTTTCAGATGGACTCCTTGCCCAATCTAAATCCGTGAATCCTTGTAGCGTCACTCCCTCTGTATGCCTGTACTAAATACCAAACTGAGTGGTGCCTCTAAGGTATCTCAACACAAGTTTGGTTGCCTTCCAATAAAGTTTGGTTGGCTTAACAATAGCTTGACTAAGTCGGCTAACCGCATAACATATGTCTGGTCGTGCATTCACCAAGTACATGAGTGAATCCACAAGCTACCTGAAAATGGTAGCTTCAACCACTTCACCTGAAGTAACATATTTCTTCCTCCAATTCCCTTCTAGAGGAGTCTCCATGGGTTTTTTGCTCTCCATGTGAAAATTGGTCAGTATCTCATTGGCATAATTTCCCTGAGAGACAAAATATTCCCCATCTCTTTTCCAAATTTCCAAACCAAGGAAATAATGCAAGAGCCCCATGTCCTTCATCTCAAATTCTATTACAAGATCCTCTTTTCAAGAATTTATCAGCTTCTCATCACCTTTCAGAATCAAATCATCAACATATAATACTATAATCAATAATTTACCTTCTACCACAATATCATAAAGGTTCGCATCATCTTCAGTTTTGTCAAGCCCAACCATGTGAAGTAATTGTCGATCCTGGTGTACCAAGCACGGGGTGCTTGTTTCAGTCCATACAATGCTCGCTTGATTCTGCACACATGAGACT
The DNA here is from genome assembly GCA_034641835.2 of Pinus albicaulis. Taxonomy (NCBI): domain Eukaryota; kingdom Viridiplantae; phylum Streptophyta; class Pinopsida; order Pinales; family Pinaceae; genus Pinus; species Pinus albicaulis. Next base: position 654,578,208 of record CM076578.1, read on the forward strand.
CTCTATTGAAGGTCTAAAATCCTTTCGGATGCTCTATGTACACCTCTTCCTCGATCACTTCATTGAGGAAAGATTTCTTTACATCCAATTTGTATAGGTTCTTTAGTCAAACCCCAATTTTATTCACTTATCACGTGGCTAGGTGACGAAGGAACACCTTTCCTTTGCTAAATATCACATCATAGCCACAGTCTTCCAACATAGAAATTGGAACTAAGTTCTTCTTCAACCCAAGAACATACATGACATATTTTAATGTGAGAGGAGAACCAGTCTCCCTCTGAAAGGTAATAATACCGATGTCAGTTGCACTATACCTCCCATAATCTCCCATATTGATGTACATCTGGGGATACTTCTCCTTCAATTCGCTGAAGGACTCTTTGTTTCCGATCATATGGAATGAGACTCCACTATCTAGGTACCAGACAAAACCCATCACCGATGACACCATGCATGAAATGAGAGTGAAATCCAACTCGAATTGTGAAGCAATTTCTTCACCTACCACTCCGCTTGAGGGCTTCTTGCTAACCTTCTTGTGTAAACACTTTGTGGCATAATGTCCCAGCTCATGACAGTGAAAAAATGTAATCTTCGACAAGTCCTTCTTCTTTCCTACCTAACCAGAATCTAATTTGGAATGGGATGACTTCCCTTTCCATTTCTTTGCCTTTCCATCCAAGGGACATTTCTCCTCATCATCATGCTTTAATGAGGATCAATCTTTGATGTTATGCCGAATCTCTTCTTGTACCAAGTCAGGCCACAATCACTCCTACTCTAGTAGCTTCTCCCTCCCATTTACCAAATCCTGGTAATTGTGTCATCTTTTCGGAAGGCCTATAAGTGCTAGGCTCACTAGATCATCCTTGACAACTGTAACACCAAAAATTACAAGCTCATCTTGACACTGAGTGAGCTTGGTCAAGTATTTTGGTATTGTGTCGCCCTTCTCCATCTTGATTTTTCTCAGCTTGTCATTCAGTGCTTGTGAAAACCTAATATAAGTCTTCATTCTAAACCAAATATATCATTGAAATTAAACACAACATGAAGGAGAATAAAATATTTCTATCTCAACATCCATTTGATGATAACATACAAGTAAAATTTATTTACAACATATTAAATAAATTTATTTCTTTTCTTTTTCCAGCAATTTATATAAGTAATTGGCAATCGAAGAGAACCTGTATCACTCACTTGGTTGAGATGCACCTGAATTTTGTTGAAACGCTCCTGCTGGGCTACTCGACTAGATTTACCTCCTAGCCAACTAGGAATGAATTCCTAGCCCAGGGAACCTCCATAGGCTCCCTAGCCCTCCGAGCCCAAGTCCAACCAGTTGTAGTGTGTGCAAGTGGGAATTATCACCCTCCAACTCCAAGCAAGACCAAGAATCCTCCTCAATGCCCAATAGGACCAAGAATCCTCTCAATGCCACAACAAGGCCAAAATACTCCACAAGGCCAAACAAGACCAAAATCCTCACAATGCCACAACAAGAACAAAATCCTCCACAAGGCCAAACAAGACCAAAATCCTCACACTTCCAGAACAAGACCAAAATCCTCCACAAGGCCAAACAAGCCAAAATTCCTCACAATGCCACAACAAGAACAAAATCCTCCACAAGGCCAAACAAGACCAAAATCCTCCCCTTTCCTCTCATCCTCCTTCCCTTTTATATCTTTTTCCTCTCATCCACTTCAACTACTTCCCATTAATTTCATGACTACCCCCCCATCCTTCTCATTTATTAACATTGAATTTCCTACCATATATAGATATTTTATTCAAAAATAAATGGGAGAAAAGCAAAATTTAAATTGAGATGACATTTTGGATGTACAAAATCTAGATATTTGATTTTAGAATTAAATGAGGGAAGGCCATACCTTATCTACAAGTTAAATTGACATGACATTTTGGATGTACAAAATCTAGATATTTGATTTTAGAATTAAATGAGGGAAGACCATACCTTATCTACAAGTTAAATTGAGATGACATTTTGGATGTACAAAATCTAGATATTTGATTTTAGAATTAAATGAGGGAAGACCATACCTCATCTAAGATTTGATTTGAGAACACATATTAGAAATGAAATAAATAATATAGGTCATACTAGTAAAAATAAAATTTTATTTTCACAAGTGTAGATATTACTCAAAGATTATGTCATTATTTACAGATTTAGTAAAAGCTAATCAAAATTTTCCTTATGGGATCAAGTGGGGAATTACATACACCCCTCCTTTAGAAAACTTCATCCCGAAGTTAGAGTGAAAATGACACAAGAAATTTGAAAATAAGGCATAACAAAATAGAGATAGATATAGTAGTCGAATTAAGTCAAGGAATGATACCACCTCCCATCAAGAGTCTCTAATCTAACTTATAACCTCCTATCCTTCCTAACCTACTTCCGCTCCCATCCTATCCGTCCTCTGCTTCAATATACTATGGCATCGGCTATACCGATCTAACCACTAATAAAACCAATATGGCGGAAGCATCGAATATATCGACCTAACTTCCCGAGCAAGCAATTGGTAATCATTATCACACATCTAGGGGAGTGTGTCCATCACTTCCCCCCCACGATTCCAGGCTTGGAGGTTACACGTTGGGAAATGACTCCACCCCTCCTCAAAACAAGGGTCAACACCCTAATATGGACCACACTACAACACTGGTTGGATACTTGTCATCGAATAATCCAGTCAGGTAGTATTGTAACCTATATCATTTACACTTTACCCATGTCATAATAGTGCATATCAAGTAGATACAAAATGTAATAGAACAATGTACATCATACCATTCTTCATCGAATATGTCAACGTTTCCCATTGGGAGCATAGATCTTGGTCATTATATAATTATTTCCGATCTCCAAGTTAGTTCTCATTCATGCATATATAACAACCAAAAACATATATAGGTAAGTGAGCTTAATCCTCATGTTATGAAGTTCATCATCCATGTCCTAAATTTGTACTTCATAAGACATACTAGAAATAATTCTTTAGATAAATCACAATTTTGATAAGTCATTCATTAGATAAATCATATCTCCTTAATTCACACATCAAACAATAATAACTCTGAGAAGTCATTCACTAGATAAATCATAACCCAACAAGTCATACATCAGGTAAATCATACATCAAATAAGCCATACATCAAATATTTTAATCAACCATACCTAGTCTATCTAATGATTTATATAAGTAGTTTCGTTTTTCCAACTAAAATGCAACAATATTACATAGCATTCATAAAATAACATGGAACTACCAATAGAGTCTTAGCATATGTAGTTATATAAGTCAAAATGGGCATCATGGATGCTCGAAAAGTGAGGGTAGTCACGACGTATAGTCTCTTCATCCTCCTAGGTGGCATATCGTGGGCTATACTTGTCCCACTGGACCTTAACTTGGTCCACCATGTGATGTTTGAGATGTCAAACCCTATGGTCCAATATGTGTAATGGTTTGACCATTATGGTTCCCATGTCTGAGACCTGCAATTCCCTCCAATCTAGTTTGTGAGATTCATCAGAAACATAATGTTGTAAAATAGATACATGAAAAACATCATGAGTTTTATGCAAATGGAGTGGCAATATAAGATGATAGGAAACTGGTCCAATATTTTCCTTGATTCTAAAAGGTCCTATAAACCGAGGTGACAAATTTTTCCCTTTCCCAAACCATATGGTGCTTTTGTTGGGTCAAATACGAATAAGAACTTGGTCCCCTACCCCATAACTATGATCAATCCTATGTGCATCAGCATAACTCTTCTGTATATCTTGAGCTTCCTTTAATATTTCTAAAATATTTCTTACCTGTTCCTCCATTTCTTGTACCAACTCCAGCCCAACCATTACTCGGTCCTCTAACTTCTCCCAATTCAATGGCGTCTTGCATGGTCTCCCATACAGAGCTTGATAAGGAGGCATCCCAATGGAACTATGGTAACTATTATTATAGGCAAACACTACCAATGGTAAGTACATTTCCCACTGAGTCTGATTATCCATGACGTACATTCTGAGCATGTCTTCCATAACCTGATTTACTCTTTCAGTCTGTCCGTCTGTTTCAAGATGACTTGCAGTGCTCAGGTTCAACTGAGTCCCCAATGCTGACTGAAAACTTGTCCAAAACCTAGATGTAAAGCAAGAGTCTCTATCAGAAATGATCTTTGTGGGTAACTCGTGTAGTCGAATAACTTCACTTATAAAAACTCGTGCCACATCAGTGACATCATAATTATCTCTCACCGGGATGAAATGGACACTTTTGGTTAATTTATCAACTACAACCAATATAGCATTGTGCCTCTGTGAAGTGAGTGGCAAACCTACAAAAAAATCCATAGAAATGACCTCCCATTTAGACATAGGGATGTCATGTGGTTTTAGGTGTCCTGCTGGATGGCGATGATCAGCCTTCACTCGTTGACATTCAAGACATTTGGTGACAAACTGGACTATGTCATGCTTCATTCCTGCCCAAAAGAAGAGTTTCTTCATGTCAACATACATTATATTCACTCCAGGATGTGCACAATAGAGTGCTCTATGTGACTCTTCAAGGACGGTTCTTCTTATAATCCCTTCCTTAGGGATGTACATTCTTCCTTGAAATCTCAATAGTCCATCTAGTTCAAGGACATAACCCTCAAACTTTGGTTCTATCTGCTTCCCACTCTGGAGTGCTGATATAACTTTCAAATACCAACTATCTTCAAAGAGTTTTTCCAACACACATTCCCTTAAATTAACCCTCAAGGGTACTAAAGAGAAGGTTCGTGGCCTCCTGCTTAGTGCATATGCTAGAAAATTCTCCTTTCCCTTAATATATGAGATCCCAAAATCATACTCACTGATGAATTCACTCCACTGCCTTTGTCTAGCTTTCAAATCTCTCTGAGTGAAGAGGTACTCCAAGATTTGATGATCAGTTCTTAACTCAAAGCTTCTCCCAATGAGGTAGTGTCTCCAAATTTTTAAAGCTAACATCACTGCTGCTAATTCTAAATCATGGGTAGCATACAATTCTTCATGTTTCTTCAACTTTCTGGATGTGTAAGCTATTACTTCGCCTTCTTGCATTAACACTTCTCCCAATCCTTGCTTTGAAGCATTTGTGTAGATAATGAAGTCCTTTTCCATGTCAGGCACTCGAAGGATTGGTGCACTAGTTAGTAACCTCTTTAGTTCGGTGAAGGCAGTGTCACATTCATCTATCCATTCATACCTAACCCCTTTTCATTGTTATGTGGTGATGGGTTTTGCAATCTTTGAAAACCCTTCCACAAATCTACGGTAATAACCTACTAGCCCCATGAAACTAAGCACCTCATGAGCATTTTTCGGCATTGGCCAATCCATTATGGCCTTTACTTTTTCTGGGTCAACTGAAATCCCTTCTGCTAAAATGATGTCCCCAAGATAATGAATTTTCTCTTGAAAGAAGGAACATTTTGACAATTTTCCATACAATTGATTTTCCCTTAAGCAGGTTAGCACAACCCTTAGGTTCTCTTCGTGCTCCTTTTCATTCTCGGAATAGACCAGAATATCATCTAGGAATACTTGCACAAATTGGTCCAAATATTTCCTGAACACACCATTTATGATACTCATGAATACTGCTGGTGCATTGGTCAAACCAAATGGTACAGCTACGAACTCATAGTGCCCAAACTGAGTTTGAAATGCAGTTTTTGGGATGTCACCTTCCTTGATCCTCGTTTGGTGGTATCCAGATAGTAGATCAATCTTTGAGAAAACTGTGGCTCCCTTCATTTGGTCAAATAGGTCATCTATTCTGGGTATTGGGTACCTATTCTTTATTGTGGCTCTATTCAAGTCCCTATAATCTATGCATAACCTTAAGGACCCATCCTTCTTCTTGACAAAAATTACTAGTGCACCCTAAGGTGAAATGCTAGGTCTAATAAATCCCAAGGCTAAAAGTTCTTTTAATTGCATATACAACTCACAAAGTTTTGGGGTTGTCATCCTATAGGTTTTCTTGGATATTGGTTCCGCACCAGGTTTCAAGTCAATTGTGAAATCGATCTCCCTCACAGGTGGTAATCCAGACAATTCCTTAGGGAAAACATCCTTGAATTCTGACAAAACTAGGTATTGACCTAGGGAGGGTCCTTTCTGGTCACTTATAGCCTCAACTACATATATTTTACAACCTTGTCGGAGACAACGTTTTACCTTCATTGTGGAGATAAATCATAGGGACACTCCTCTCTTGATACCATAAATCTCAATTGTCCTACCTTCATCATCTAGACAAATCAACTTCTTTTTGAAACAGTCTACCAAAGCTCAATGAGCTTCTAGCCAGTCCATTCCAATGATCACATCGTATGTCCCCAGATTTGTGACATACACCTTCAACTTAGTTGTACACACCCTGAGGCTCACTTGACATTGGTTAACACTAGGTCCTACTGCTTGTTTTATCCCAGAAGCCATTTCAACTTGTTTAAAGTCATTGTGCTCATAGGCTGCCAACCCAAATTTTTCTAATGCAATTGGTGAAATGAAACTATTTGTAGCACCAGAATCAAACAAACTTTTAACTTTTACATATTTTATCATACTTGTGGTTTCTACCACAACAAAATGGTGTTCAACTTGGTGGTTATCAACTGCTGCATAGATTCGATGGTGGTTGCTTGCCTCCCCCATTGGTGCTTTTCCTTCTCTATGGTTTTTACTTATTTGTAACTCAGGACAGTCACGCTGGTAATGAGGTCCCCCACATCCCCAACAAGTGATGTGATGTAGCCTCCGAACAGAATTTTGTAGAGTTCTTTGGAAATAGCTCCTTCCCCTGAGACCCCTACCCCTGCTCGTGGCTCCTCGTGTCTGACTGTGATTTCCATGAGTCCTTGAAGTTGTTGGTGAAGATGTACTGGCAACCATTGAAATCCCCATTGTCAGCATTCTCGGCACAACCCTATTTCCATATGGTGGTGGCCTCAAACTTCCTCCCCTGGAGAAGGTACGAGGGGCCTTTCCCATAAACCTTGGTTGGTGTGGAAAAATGGTTTTGTTTCCACCTTTTAATTCTAAGTGCTCTTCAACATAACGAGCATGTTCAACAACTTCTACAACTAAGGATGGTTTCCATATCCGTACCATTGCCTTAATCTTAGGGTTCAATCCATAAATGAAACGATTTGCTTGGCGTTGATCAGTGTCCATGTAGGAGACATACTTGACTAATTCCATGAATCGAATCTCATATTCCTCTACTGTGCAGTTTCCTTGTACCAAAGCATGGAAGGTTCCTACTTGTTGTTCTTCATAAAATGTTGGTAGGTACTTTTTCCTGAATCTCTCCTCAAATAATTCCCAGGTAACTGTGTCAGGAGTGAGGTGTAGTTGACGCTCTAAGTTACCCCACCAGTTCAGGGCACTATCTATGAGTTAGAATATTGCTATTTTAGCTTTTGAATTGGAATTTTAATCTCTTAGTGCAAAGAACCTTCTCATTCCCTCTAACCAGGCTTTTGCTCGTTCACTAGCACGACCTCCAGCAAACTCTGGGAGCTTAATCTTTTGGAGCTCCCTAGTAATGTCCTCGATTGGAGGTCCTCTATCTGAATCTCTTGATCCCTCAAGATTGCCTAGCCCTGATGGAGGGTTCTCCACTTCCACCTCAGTTGTTTGGCGCCCTCTTAAAGTCTCATTGATTGCTTCTAGGGAGCGTAAGATAAGAGCCAACTCTGGCGATGGCAATGGGTTATTTGTAGGAGGTCCTTGTGATGACCCTCCTTGACCTCTATTTTCTCATGTCTTCACCATTTTGAAATGTTTAATTATCTATTCCATACAAGACTTATTAATGTAACTTAGGATTTGTCCGTCCCTAGTTGACTCACACACATATATAATGATAGGTATAAGTTTTTCCTTTACTATGCTTATAATCAATCATTACACATATCGATCAGATCCCGAAGGATCTCCTCTCATGTGTGAGACTAAAATTTTCTCTTAATACTAACTAGGTTTCTAGTGCAATTCACTCGTCATTCATGCTCTAATGGTTTATTAACACCAAATTACTTTCTTGAATTACCATAATTAATGAATTGGCTTAACATACTCAATCATTAGTTTACTCTTGGTGGCTTTCAAAATATTAATCTAGAATGAATTTTGGAACCATTCTTGTGTACACAATGAACCATTAATCAAATTTCAAGTAGTAGTTTAGATATAAAGGATAACTTTTATACCCTTTTTTTTTCCACATAGAAATATTAATGGCATTCAAAGCACAATATTTATCTTGGAAGCTAAAATGGGAAACCAACACCAATTAAGTCTTAATTGAGAAATTACAACCATCTTGAACACATGGTTAAGTTTTAGTTTATTACAATTTCAATAATTCTTCTATATGAAGTTTTTGCCATAAGTTCCATAAATTTTGGTGGGCACTAACCTCAGTAACTTATAATATATATAAATAGATGAAAGAACTTAGAAAATCATAATATATAAATAGTAGTTATAGATTAATATCCATTTTAAATTAAAATAATAACCCTAACCATATTTAAATTTAATTAATAGCACATAAAAATTTAATGTGAATATCCACCCCATTTTACCATGGATATTATAACTTGTAAATAGGCCTTGTTACAAAACCACGAGCCAATACTATGGGCTATACCTATATGATGAACTATGGATATTTATCACTATTTTACCATGGATATTTTAACTTGGAAATATACTTGGTTACAAAACCAGGGGCCAATACTATGAACTATCAATAATCTCTACATTCCCATAATACTATATATATAAAAACAAAACCATAAAAATATTTACTGTACTTTTTTTTTAACTGGTTTTGTTTCCTTTCCACCTATTATCACCATTTGGACAAAGCCCTATCACCACTTTATATATGTTATTAACAAAGTTAAAATATAATTATATCATATAGAGAATCACATACAACGTTTCTATTGGTAATAAAATATTATATTTTTGTATAATAAGAAAATATGAACTTTAAAAGTAATATAACACTTTTTATAATATGAAAAATGCATATATATATTTAAATTAAAGTACAATTATTTCATTAATCTTATTGATTAATTGGACTATCTATGCCTATCTCATATTGTTCAATAATTAAACTATTAAAAGGAAAAAAGAAGAGATTAAAAAAAAAACTTCTAAAAAGGTACAAAATCACCGAGAGATATTATAATATAAACCATTTAGAAGAAATTAGATACCGTAACAACTTTGGATTAAGAAAAGTTGAGAAGGGAATTCAGCGGGGTGAAACTAGAGCGTAAGAGTGGAACCATAGTGTATGAGATGGGATTTTATTTTATTTTTGACCTGTAAATTGGATCCGTAAAAGTTGAGAAGGGAATTCGGCTGGGTGAAACCATAGCGTATGCAGTAAATGAAATTGATTGATGCCCATAATGGAAGAAACTATATATAAAGAAAAAAACGTGTGAAATGAAATTGATTGATGCCTATAATGGAAGAAACTATATATATATATATATAAACGTGTCTTTTGCTGACAGTAACAACAGTAAATGGGATTGATTGATGCACATAACGGAAGAAATTATAAAAACCCGTGTCTTTTGCTGGCAGTGAATGGAATTGATTGATTTCCATAATGGAATAAACTAGCAATTGCACCGGGAGGTGCAAGGGAACGCTTATGTAAAATCCCTCTATTTTAAAGGCTTCCTCCACTCATTCTTATACTCTTGAAGAATCCCATTCACTGACCTCCTCGAGCCATTCAAAGACCCAATGCCTTGACACTACCCACTTCATCCTTCACAAGACACAAAAATTACAAATATCAAATTTTGAATAGCTAATAAATAGACATAAATTTCATTACCAAATATATTCAAAAAAAAAAAAAACACCCAGTAACATAGCAAGAACTCTTACAACACAACCAAATTTGACCATGCACATATTGCAATTTGACAAAAGATACAAAATTAAATTTGAGAAAACAGAGAATGCTGATTCAGGGCAGCAAAATAACTTTAAAGATTTGAAAAAGCACTTGTAAGGGGTGTTTCCACATTAATATATTTGTAATGTGACATCAATATACAAAGTTGATAATTGGAAAGCAGACCATGCCCTATGGAGCAATCTCGTTATATTTTTTCCTAGGTTTCCCAATAGTTCATATATACATCTTCAAATTAACCTCAATCGTTGACTCTTGGAAAGAATGGTTTTATTCTATTTGTATTCTTCAATATTGAAATCAGAAAATATGATTAATGAAAAATTGAAATTAACAATCGAAATTGACAAATTTGTTATTCTATTTGTGTTCTTCAATATTGAAAACTAATTTAGGTAATAATTAAAACCATAATTAGGTTAGAGGCCATAATTAGCACTTTTTAACCGATCATAAGACACCATTGTGCTTTTTTTACGGGGTTGGAGATCAAGAGTTTTCATTCAAGGTCCTAATGGAGGAGTTCATAGGGGTCACTGCATGTTGCCTTGGTGACATGGCATCCCGGCCTAACTTTGGTTTGAATGAGCTGGGCTTCGTGTTTTCCACTCTTGTTGTTGGCTCCATCGTTAATTTTGTATTGATGTACTTGTTGGCTCCCTCAGTAGCAATGTCAGCACAGACTCTCCTTGGTCTTTTTTCAGGCTGCCCTACAAGCCACATGTTTGAGACAGGATCCTTTGGTGTCCTGGAAAGACTGGGTACGTTTGTTTATAAAGGTACCCTGTTTGCAGCTGTTGGGTTTGCTACAGGCCTTGTAGGCACTGTATTGTCTAATACACTGATCAGTGTCAGAAAGAAGATGGATCCCAACTTTGAAACCCCAAATAAGGCACCCCCCACACTCCTGAACGCATCCACATGTGCTATTCACATGGGCTTAAGTAGCAATCTTAGGTATCAAACTCTAAATGGCATTGAATTTTTGTTAGCAAAAGGTTTACTCCATTGATGTTTAAGACTTCTGTGGTTGTGCTTCGATGTCTGAATAATGTACTCAGTGGAATGAGTTTTGTGGTTTTAGCTAGACTAACTGGTTCCCAGAAAGTTGATGTGCCACCACCCTCATCGCAAGAAGAAAGGGCCAAGTTGTTACTAGATCAGGGAAAGGATCTACAATCCGAACAATCTGCTTGATCCAGTCTGTTATATTAGGTTCTCAAAAATGTTTTAAATTGTTTGGTTTTAGAAGTATGCCTAGTCAAAAAAAGATAAATAGATTTCCTAATATTAAGAGCCCCTTTATGATGGTAAAGAACAATTTCATGAGCAGAGTCTACACTGCTAAAGTTCTTTGGTTAGAGGAAGGTTCAAAAGGCCGGGAGTCCAGGAATGCAAAACAAATCATATGCAATATGAAATAGGCTAGCAGATGAATGGTTAGCTTGTTGTGGGACTCTGTTTTCATGTGAGTTGTCATTTCCAGTTTTTTATCACTATAGTTTGCAGCATGGTTGAGAGGAACCAAATCCATGGCAAGATCCTGGATTACCTAATGCCAGATGATTAGTTTAAGTTGTTTTTTCCGAATTTTAAGGTGGAAATAAATCAATTTTCATTCCATGCTAAACAAGATACAAACATTATGGAACAATTGACATTTCTTCCAATGAAGTAGAATAACTTGATAAATTGTGTGATGGTTATGACTGTTGATCAGATGTTAAAGAAGAGAATTTCTAGCATATGCTTTATAAGGCCAAGGGTAAATAGTGATTAACCCTCAAACCAAGTATTAGATTCGTTTCTTTCCAATTTATTGCTGATGTGTTCTTGCTAGTTATGATAGGTGCTGAGTTTATTTAAATTAATTGTGAATCATCGGGCTTGATGACAAGCTAAAAATTTAAATCTCTGTAATTATTCAGTTTTCTTATTATTGAATCTTGCTCGCTTCCAAAAACCTTGTTTGTAAACTTATTGGTCCTTTATGTTTTAACCAAGACCTTTCTCACAAGTAGGAAGCCATTGTGAAGGGAAATTATTATAATTGTTTCATGTATCCATTCTCTCTGATTACTGTACTCCACTGTCTTTAGATAATAATTCGAAGCAAATTATAAGTGAAAATTTTGTCAACTTACTCACAAGTAGGAAGCCATTGTGAAGGGCAATTATTATAATTGTTTCATGTATCCATTCTCTCTGATTACTGTACTCCACTGTCTTTAGATAATAACTCGAAGAAAATTATTAGTGAAAATTTTGTCAACTTACTGGAGGCTTGTAATTGTACATTTCATTAGTATTTTAGTGATTGTTTGAAGGATCCTTTTTCTTTGATTACTGTACTGATTGGCTATGGAATATGAGAAAGCTAGAGAAGTAACACAATCTCAAAACTATGGAATATCACTTTTGGTGTCATCGACACTTTATTGTATGTCTTATGGAAGAAAATTCCACACAAATCACCCTGTTACACATGCAAAATATTCAGGCATGAAGAATTTGATGATAATACCTGTAAGCTCAGTTAATTTGGTGTCATCAATGATCCAATGTTGGGTGGAATGGTTCAAAACTCTTTTCCATCCTATTTTTGCGAGTGATCTCTATATGAAAGAAAAGGGAAAGAACACAATGATGCTCTTTTGGAAAATGCACTACAAGCCTGGCTTTTCCTCCCTTCACCTTTACATCCTAAACTACAAACTCTAGTTTCCGAAATTGAGATTCTTAACTTGATAATTTGAGTTCTTTCATATCAAGCTTTCTGGCCAGACGGTGGAACAATAGCATTAGGTCAACTTACTGATTGCTTTGCAAAAAGCACAAAACAAAATAGAAGATTAAATGGGAAGTTTGGTGACTATCTCCATTTCTATTAAATGTTGTTCTTTCGATTCTTAACGAGGGTGAATGAATGTAGAAGTATTGATTAGATGAAATCAATCAAAAGTTTGTGTGGAGTTTCCATAAAAAAAATAAATGAACAATGATTTGAATGGATAGCAAAACTCGTTTGAGGAAAGATTTCAGAAATAGTTATTAACTTTGCCTTTGGATGCTTAGGAGGAGTCGAATTTGTTCTGAACAAACATCTATTGTAAAAGTAGAAAACATTCAAATACATGTCCTTTTGTTAAAACGGTTTCTTGCACTGTTACATGGCCATAAGTCAATAAACTGCTGGATTTCAGGACATGATTAAAAGGAAATGACAATAGGCAACAACATCATGTGGCATGGGAACTTTTGGTTTAGACAATAATGTTTGAAATTTTGGTTTAGATAGTAATGTTTGAAATCATATTCAACATTCTGCTAAAATTATCCATATTCTTTGAAGGTTTTATTTTCTTTTGGAATAAATATTTTATCCAATATGTTCCTTGACAAAAATTGCGAGTAGAGATTTACCTTACAAAGAAAACCATCTTTAACCAAATTGTAATTGTTGTCAGGATGATTTTTTGCTATGACACACTCAATTCATTCAGAGTATTGCAATAATGACCTAGAACTAATGAGGTAGGGAGAGATTCATTCACATTCTAAGGAGTTGGCAGTGTGGGGAAATTCATTCACATTCCAAGATGTTGCCAAGTGAAAAGGTTTTCAAAAAACATTGAAAGCGAGTAAGGAGTGTTGTAAAATGGCCATCCAATAAGTAAAGAGACGAGGTCTGCGGTCTCCATACAACACTGGGCTCACCTGGCGATCAGTGCAATAACAACACATCAATATCTTATAACTTCAAAGTATAACCAAAGACTAAATAAATTTTATTAACAAGAATCACCTTGTCAGCCTGCTTCAATGCTATTAAGATCAAAACCATCAAATGATCCCACAGAACCCACATCTGAGACAGAATACGTTTGACGCTCCTATGTGGGGATTCCAAACGTTCATAGTTGCTTTTGCACCAAAATATTCTCCTCCTTTCAGAAAAGATATGGCATGTTGCACAGAAAAGAAAGAACAAAAATCATATGAATTAAACAGGCGTGTTGCACAAAGGAAAACCATACACCCAGTAATTAAATAATTGCACCAAGAGAAATGGGTATCTACTAAGGAGTTGAGGGAGTAAAGGTGTACAGTGCTTAAAAATTTAATAATTGTAGCAGGAGAAACGGGGTCTTTGCTGAAAAATTGAGGGATTAAATGTGCACAATGCTTAAAAATAATGTGAGGTCCAACTCCAAACCTCAGAGCAACTAAACCAATCTGGCTTAAATATAAATATGATTTGATTACCCTACCTCGTGTTCATTTCCACTAATAATGGTTGATTTCTGAGAAACCGACATGTTCAAATATTTAGGTTTAGGGTAGTCCATAAGGAAGTAGAGAACACCAGTGCTAGACAACATGACAGAGCTGACCGATAAACCTTGTAGGGCAAGCATATTGCCTATGACCTGGTTCGCCACAAAGCCTGCAAAATTCATCATCCCATATTGTCCCATTCAGTGTTGCAAGTTCCCTCAACTATGCTCGCTTGTGCTCATTCAAACCCTCGTCAACATGCATAAGAAGCTTCTCCACCATGCCCGCAACTTTTTCCAAAGCATCCTGTGTCTCCGCCTCGACCAAAACATGTCGGTCCTCATTCTCAAATGGATCAGGTTTTAGATCACGTTTCTACTGTAATCTACCTTCCTTGACAGAATCCTTGCCTCTTATAACAATATTTGCACCAGTATCCTTCTCCACTCTCTTCTGGGTGTTGCCTCTGGGGCCGATAAAATTATACCCCAGAAAATTCTTCACAAGAATGAACAGTTTCTTATAAATCTTCGGCGGACGGTAATCTGCCAGAGGCTTAAATGCTGGGTTTTGCTTGAAAAGCTGGGAAATGACCTCCTGTCTCTCCCTGGTAAGCTTTTCTCGAGCTTTGAATTCCCTTGTATTGATTCTAATCCCGTCGTTATCATAGGTGGGCTCTGGGGAAGGCGACCGAGCACCCTCTGGCTGGTCATCTAAGGGCATCACCAACTGTAATAACCTGTGGGTATCCATTAACCGTGCATTCAAAGCCTGTACCTCAGGATCGAGTTCCATGCCTCCAGTTAACTCTTTAACAAACAATGGAAGCTGGATTCCCATAAGTGGTTTTGGCTCATCAGCCCAACGGGTCTTTCGTTTCCTAATGGACCCAACGCTATTCTGCATTTCTCCCTCGCCTTCCGTCTGAGGACCCCAACGAAATCGCCGCTTCCTGCCGCTGCTCACTTCTGCAGTACAAGCGCCCTGTGTTTCAAATTGGCTCGAACCCTTCGCTCGATCTTCCAACTTCATTGCTATAGTCTCCAACAAAGCTGGATTCAAACTCCCATCGTTGCCCTCTTCGTTTCCGCTTCTTGTACTCACAAAGCTAGTTTCCTCTTCCTTGGCTACAGCAGGTTTCTTATCACGCCATCGGGTTACGATTGAAGAGGGCCTTCTGGATGGTGCACATCGTCCTGTTTCTGGTATTCTGCATAACCTTTCTCTCCTCCACCATGGTTCTGGTATGGCGCATAATCCTGACTGGATTCCTGCTTCTGGTACTCAGCGTCCTTTTGCGTTGTTTCCTGGCCTTGGTATTGCATGTATGCTTGTTGCTCTGGTTCCTGGTTTTGGTTCTGATTGAACTCTTGCCAGCTCTGGTAATGATCATATCCTTGATCGGCTTCGTGGTCAGTGTATTGTGCATACCTTGGGCAGTTTTCTGGTTTTGATACTGCTCATACCCTGATCTCTTGCCCTCACACATGGTTCGAATCCCTCAAAGACCTACAAACCCTTGTCTCCAAACTTTCCAACAAACGGCGGCTTAAGCGTATAAAGAACCAAAATTTGTCAGATTTTGATTTGCTGGAAGGAAGATAACAAAAACTTCTTATTGGCTAGGGTGAACAGTGTTTTCTCACCCCAAGCCAACAAAAAACGCCTCTGGCGTAATTATAAAAACTTGTTTCTGTTGCATTTTCTAGTGGTGGGAACTCATTCAACTTTGGAAAGCCAGTAGCAAAGCCTGGTGATAATCCAGGTTATTGAAGGGTTTATTCTTCGAATGAATCAAGAGGCCTTTCTCTTGAGGTTCTTGCCCCAATGGCTGATGCAAATGGGAAAATTTTTGCTGCAGCAATGGCACGCCTCACAGTAGCTGCAACAACTGAAACTTATGAATTTGCTCGATGTGCATTTGTCTTTTAGGGTAGATGTGTAGTGGATTTTAAATCAAACTAAATAACTCTTTTTTTAGGTCAGATAGACCAAATATTGGCCTCAGTGAACGTTAACCACCACCATCATCATGAAAAATAGAAGCATAGGAGTTGTATGTGGTCTGGTACCTAAGTCTGAAAGTTTTGGTGGTGGTGGTAGCGGATGGGAAACATGGAATTCTTCCTTTGAAAAGGATGAGAAGGGAGAATGGAATGAAATTCCACTTATCAAAAGTTTGATGCAATGCTTTAGGCTTAAATGTGGTCCTGGTATTGGGCTTGCATATGGAGGAGGATCTGGAGGTGTAATGGGTGGGATGATTGCACTGCAACAATTATTGGACAATGACTAGTCATTTTTAACAATGCTTAGAATGGTGCTTGTTTCACTGAGGGAAGTGGATAAAGGGGAAGAATTGGGTATGCCAATGAGTGCTAGCATGAGGGACGGTACACCAGATGGAATCCATAAGCCTGGTTTGCAGACTTTGACCTTGGAAAATAGTAATCATTTAGCTACATGAAAATCACAGTCGGCATTGCTTTGGAGTGTTGGGTATATATGGTTTGATCATTACTATTATTATAAGTACCAGAATCAACCCGAAGGCTAAATCCTATTATTTATTTGATGGATATGCCCACTTATCATCGGGGCTAGTTTGTGGTCTTTCTGGCTTGTCGCACACCTCAACTAAATATCCTCCTATTTTTTATTTTCATGGTACATTATTGCCCCCTGCCCCAGCAACCCAAAAGATTGTTTTGAAAATATTCTCTTGGAGAACATTGATTCATTGGTTGATGTTAGATTAAAAATCAATAGAAGAAGAGCTAAACCATGAGTTCATGTATTTGCTTTTGTTCCAGAAATCATGTGTTTTGAAATTGCATTTATTCTAAAATCATGTTCTTAAAATTGTATTTGTTGGAAAAATAATGAAATTGCATTTATTTGAAAAGAAAAATGAGTTTGCATTCACTTCATCAAAGTGAGAATAATTGGAGGTGCATCTTTTGGAATGAAGGAACAAAGGCTTAATTCTTCTAAAAGCGAAGTGTCAAATTGGCAAACCCAGTGAGACCGGATCCTTTTACAAGCAGAGCAAGAATTCGTGGGCTTGTTTTCTAGTTCTCACCTCTGCATATGCCAGCATTAGGGCAGCTGCTACACTAACTTTAGTTAACGAGCTATAGGAAGTCCAAAAAGCTTATGAGCAAGGCGGAACTGAGGGCAATGAAGAAGATTATTCCATTTCTTTAAAAAGAAAGAAATTCACATTCACAATTTTGGTTTATATATATATATATATATATATATATATATATATATATATTATTTGCATTGTTTTTTTAAGTTTTTTTTTTTAAATATAATTTAGCAATGGGTTGATGGGTTTTAGGCCTCAGATTTTGAATATGGACTCTGATACCATATGTGAAAACCTAATTTAAGTCTTCATACTAAACCAAATATATCATTGAAATTAAACACAACATGAAGGAGAATAAAATATTTCTATCTCAACATCCATTTGATGATAATATACAAGTAAAATTTATTTACCACATATTAAACAAATTTATTTCTTTTCTTTTTCCAGCAATTTATATAAGTAATTAGCAATCGAAGAGTACCTGTATCACTCGCTTGGTTGAGATGCACCTGACTTTTGTTGAGACACTCCTGCTGGGCAACCCAACTAGATTTACCTCCCAACGAGCTAGGAATTAATTCCTAGCTCAGGGAACCTCCACAGGCTCCCTAGTCCTCCAAGCCCAAGTCCAACCAGTTGTAGTGTGTCTGAGTGGGAATCAACACTCTCCAAATCCAAACAAGACTGAGAATCCTCCTCAATGCCAAACAAGACGAAGAATCCTCTCAATGCCACAACAAGGCCAAAATCCTCCATAAGGCCAAACAAGACCAAAATCCTCACAATGCCACAACAAGACCAAAATCCTCCACAAGGCCAAGCAAGACCAAAATCCTCCGCTTTCCTCTCATCCTCCTTTCCTTTTATATCGTTTTCCTCTCATCCACTTCAACTACTTTCCATTAATTTCATGATTACCTCCCATCCTTCTCATTTATTAACATTGACTTTCCTACCATATATAGATATTTTATTCAAAAATAAATGGGAGAAGACCAAAATTTAAATTGAGAAGACATTTTGGATGTACAAAATCTAGATATTTGATTTTAGAATTAAATGAGGGAAGACCATACCTTATCTACAAGTTAAATTGAAATAACATTTTGGATGTACAAAATCTAGATATTTGATTTTAGAATTAAATTAGGGAAGACCATATCTTATCTACAAATTAAATTGAGATGACATTTTGGATGTACAAAATCTAGATATTTGATTTTAGAATTAAATGAGGGAAGACCACACCTCATCTAAGATTTGATTTGAGAAGACATATTAGAAATGAAACAAATAATATAGGTCATACCAGTAAAAATAAAATTTTATTTTCACAAGTGTAGATATTACTCAAATATTATAAGTCATTATTTACATATTTATTAAAAGCTAATCAAAATTTTCCTTATGGGATCAAGTGGGGCATTACAATGCTAGCGTCCTGTGCTTGTTGTTTTTTGAAAAAAATCGATTAAGGCCTTCCACATAGCATATAGATTTTCCTTTCCATGGAGGTTTGAGACAATACAACCTTAAACAACTTCCAATATAATCCTTCTTTCCTTTGCTACGATCTTCTTCCATGTCGACACATCTTGATCATCTATTCCTACATGATTAGGAATATCACTGTCTATGAATTCCTTCAGCCTGTTGTATTCCAACACTTCTTCCATCCTGACTCTCCAATTTATGTAATTTGAACTACCCTCAAGGGCATATTCAAGCCTCACTGCATAGAAACACATCTTAATCATGTTGATGGTCCTGAAGAGTAGATCTGCAAAATCGATTCACCTTCAGAGAACAAGCTCGTATTCTTCTCTTCTAGAGTGATTCTTTCTTTGATACCATGTAGAAAATCCACTTATATTCAACTAATAATTGTAATATGCTAAAAAATTATACTTGAATCTACTCTACCAATTGTGGAAACCAATTTAGATTTTGAAATGACAAAACATGAAAGATAAAGAATTGCAATCGCACAACACAAAGATTTATCTAGTGAAAGCCTCAACTAAAAACCCCGTTATCTGTATATTTCATAAGCCAAAGAATATGAGAAGATTGCAATTCTTTTATTCATACTGAGAAACCTCCACACTATCTCTATATGTCTCAATGATTCCTAGACAAGTATGGTTCAATGCTTAACCGATTTCTGGCTTTCCCAAGTCCCTATTCAATTGCCCAGTTTCCTTAGGTAAATATGCCCTATTAATTAGGGAAACTCCCAATCCATACTACACAATCCATTAGGGGCCTTCCTATGACTGCCTACAACACTTGTACAATTTATATAATTATACAGTTGATAGTACACTGCCCTTGAACTCCAAAATCAACTGGGTCTTTCTCAAAACTGACTTTAATGGGTTATTTATGAGTTAATTATCAGTTAATTGGTTGAACACATGACACAACAACCCACTTTATAACCTCCTACTAATTCCTCCTGTTTAGTCAATTTACTGTCCTAAATTGATAGCATAAATTATCGACCAGGGCTAGTAAACTGATGAAGTGTACTTGCATTATATGTGCCTAAGTATCTCTTTTCTTATTACGTTGTTTTCAGTGTTTTATTGATGTTTTGGGTTTTGTTATGTTTTATTCTTAGTATGCTATTCTATGCTAAGAAGATGAAGTTAAATCTATGCCAAAAATGAAATCTTAATGAATCAAAACAGAGTTTAGTTGCAAGTTCTGTCCTAATAAAAAAATGATGAAAACAGAGAGTCCTAATCCATGGATATTATAGCTTCCAAATGAACATTCATGAAAATGAAAGGTAACTCAAAACACTACAACTCAATCTGATTCATTTAGTTAGAGATTTGTTGGAATAGCTTGTGAAAGAGATTAAATTCCAATGCAATGAGGATCTTCCTAAAACATGAAGGAAGTATTAAAATAAACAGTAATTTAGAACATTATAGTGAAATCTCATTCATATGATAAAGGTGTATTGGAATGGCTTGACAAAAAGATTACTATAATGTAATAAGGATCTCCTAAGAAATGCTTGAAACAACTTATGATATTACGACTAGGTCTCCTTCATGAGTTAGAGATTTGTTGGAAGAGTTTATTGAAAGAGATTAGGCATAATGTGATAAGGATCTTCTATAAAACAAACAATCAGTAACCCACAGTATTACAACTAAGTCTTATTCGTGATTTAGAGGTTTGTTGGAAGAGCTTTTGAAAAAGACTGTTTGTAATAAGATGAGGATCTTCTATCTAATTGCAGAGCAGAAAATGCTAATAACTCAAAATAGTACAACTAAATCCCATTCATGTAGTAGTGATATATTGGAAGAGTTTGAGAAAGAGAATAGCTATAAGATAATGAGGATTTTCTAATCTAAATAACAGAAACTGAAATTCTAGTAACTCAAAATATTACAGTTAAGTCCCATTCATTTAATAGAGATATATTGGAAAAACTTGAGAAAAAGACTAACTGTAATATCATGAGGATCTTTTATCTAAGAAAATTACATGAAACATAATGCTAAAAAATACAATTTCAGAAAGCAGTCTAAATAAGGAAATATGACAAAACAGAATTGAAAACTACTTATCTAGAAAACATGTAAAGCTTCGTCGAATAGCAGGGGCCCTCTGCTATCAATTCAGCGTTAATCCTTTAAATCCTCAAGGTTGTATTCAGAATAACATCAAAGTTTTACTCCTATTATCAAAATGCTTAAAAACAGAGTATCACAGAATGGTAAAATATGTATCAAAAACTTGTCTTTCTCGGAATTACCGAGTTGAATTTATATGCAATTACATAACTAATATTGAACAAAAGTAGGAACATGTGTAGTTTTAATGACAAAATAAAATTGAAACTCTTTTAGGATTCCTGATTTGCTGTAAAGCAAAATCAGGAGCCCTGATTTCTAGAGGAGACAGATTGCTTGACTTTTGCTTTGACCACGTGCATAGGTACCTCCAGCTATCGATCCAGTCTTTGTGGAAGGGAAAAAATGATGTAGGAAAGATTTGGAATCCACCTATGTGTGCCTTTTCTCCAAATTACACTTGTAACATATGTAAACACCAAAAGAGCTACAGAACTCTTGACTGACTACAGAATGACTGCATTCTGTAGCTAAAAATGTTCAAAAATAATTAAGACAGCAAAATCACAAAAGTACAATAAGTTAATCATTGTATGCAACCTTTAAGTAATTTTAGTCATTCTCTATGAGTTTTAGGTTTATGAAATGATAAATGAATGATTAAATGAAGTGAAGTTTGGCAAAAGAGAAGACAATTTCAGGGCTCAACATACCCCCACTGCAAAACTCTTGCATGTCCTCATGTAATTTCATCAAAACTTTATTCCATTTGCACTGATACTTCTGCAAGAACATCTAGCCTCCTTTTTCTGCTTCTTCTGGTAGTCAATGCCATTCTAAGTTTCATCATAAATAATTTGAACCTAAGATCAATGAGTGCCCTGTTCAGTTTCTTGTTTCTTTTCTTTATCTTCCTGTTTACTTTATATACTGCTTTCATTTGCTGAGAGAGAGTGCTATTAATGCTACCCTTCAATTTGACCTGCTCTCTTAGGATTTCATTTTCATTCTTGATATGGTTATTCAGTATCTCCAATTCATAATTGTCTCTTCTCAAAATTTCTATTGGAGGTTCTTGTGGACTGAGAGATCTTTCTCGATTTTCTGAGGCCCTTTTCTCTAGTGATTCCACATAGTCATAAATCTGTTGTTGAACTGGATCTATATTTGGGGTTCTTCTGCTAGGGTTTTCTTGATACTGGTGTAAAGGAGATATATCAGCGCGAGATTGGATTGGAGTTTCTTCTTCTTCAATATTTATAACTCTTGTTTCCTTAATCCATGTCTTTTTCACCATGCCTTTAAGCTTAGTGCTTATTCTCAATTTAGGTGGATTTTCATCTTTTTCTTCAGCACATTCATTTTTTAATTTCTCCTTTCTTTTATTCCTGAGTTGTTTCTTGATCTTTATTAGTTTTTCAGAGATTACTTCTTCACTATCTTCCTATGTTGATGTATCAGGTTTGATCTCAACATATTTAACAATTTTTCCCCTCCTACTTCTTCTTACAGGTTCTTCTTTAGATAGTGTTTCTTCTGGTTCTTTAAAATGATATCTTAGGAGGAACTCATCTCAGCTATCTCCTACTTTCTTCAAATGAAACTCAATTAATATTTTAATTAGGCCATGATGATGCAAAGTAGTTTCTAGGAACTGAAGTCTTTTCTGAACATTAGAGGCCATCCTTTTCAAACTATGAAGTAGGAAGAAGGGTAGATTTATTTCATCCTCTAATAAATTCATCATCAGTCTGATATGATAGACATACAAAGTGCCAAATCTACCCTCACAGGTTATGAATTTTTGTAAAATCAACAACACATTCCTGCATTTATTTTTCAAAGTTGTACTAGGAATACCTTTTCTAAACACTAAAATGTCCATACTTGGTTTTTTTAGCATTTGTTTCCAGGTTTCATTATGGAACTCTTTGTTTACAAACCAACTTTCTCCCTGTTTTGGTAATTTCGTTGCTTCTGCTATGAATGATTCTGTGATGGTGAACTTGATATCCCCAATTTCTACCTCTGATCCATCGAATGACCTTGAAAATGACTTCGTGACTTCTTTGTGGAATCCATTGAACTTATTTATAAAGCTTAGCCAGCCAACCTGCTATAATAATCCCTTAACCTGAGGGTATCCTTCTAAATATTTGGTCCCGATTGGCTCTGATCTCACAATAAGCCCCATTTCTCTCCTTGATACAAATTTCTTCCTTTCTTTGACTTATGTCCACTGCTCTGTTATTGATCTTCTGTCTAAAGAAAGAGTAGCTGTGGAAGGTTGTTTTACCCTTAAAATTACTTCTCTGTAGATAAAAACTGGCTACAGAATGTAATGGCAGTGAGTGGATACGAATAAATGAATAAGGTAGTGGTAAATCATGAAAATGATCGGGTTAAGAGTTTGATATGGGATAAAAGACCGCGAAGAGATCTTATGATGATTTTCAAAATTCATCAATAAATGATATGATCTAAGGACGTGACCTAATAGGTCACATCAAAGTTTTGTCCGTTAATTTTTTAATTAATGATGAATTGTTATGGTGCATAATGTAAGGGATTTAGTTGAGGATTTTTTAGTCAAGGATCAATTCAAATGATAAAATAACTTTAGGAAGCATATGATTTAACCATATTATATCTTTCATATTTTTCTATCAAAAATAATTTTCACACTGTTTACTTTAGCCTTTTTGATTTCGCTGCTTGGTTGTGTTTGTCCTTCATCTGAAAATATTGATATTTTAAGCTCCATAATCTTCTTTGACTCATCCTTTGTTCATTGAAGCAGGCTTGCAAAGTCAATTGGTTGTAGAATAGGCTTGTCTATAGACCAAATAGCTGCATAATGTACCTATTAAAACTCTGAAATATGGAATGGAATTGAATGAAATGGATGGAATAGAAAGAAATATGGATGAAGTGAAATATGAAATGGAATGAGATGGATCATGGAATATGGATGAAGTGAAATATGGAATGGAAGGAAGTATGAAAAGTGAATCTGCAACTTATGTTTTTATGATACTTAATTACAGAAAAAGAATCAATTTTGAAAGTCTAAAGTGTCAGAAGAATTCCGATTTTCACTTTATACTTTTTGTATAAACATGCCAATCAATGATTGGTTTCCATATTTATACTTTTATTTTATTTATTTATTTATTTATTTTTATTTTTATTTTATTCAAATGATTGAAGAAAAATACAATTAAGTTAGTGAAGAAGAAGAATTCTTCTTCACTAACTTCATATCAATGTTATCTTGAAATTTCTTGACAAATTCCTCTCTTGAAAGTGGCTTATGATACAATTTCAGTCTGTGTCCATTTACAAGAAAAGCTACCTTTCCTTCATCTATTGTCCTGATTTTTATTGCTCCATTTTCAAATATTTTCACAATTTCATATGGCCCAAGCCAATGAGTTTGGAATTTACCTTGAAAATCCTTGAACTTTGAATCAAATAAGAGGGCCCAGACAACTTCTTTAAATTTCTTTTCTTTGATGTACTTATCATGCCATCTAGTCCTTTGCTGTTGGACTATGTTTGTTCTCTGGACTGAATCTTGTCTGATCTCATCCAATTCATTAATATTCTCCAGTTGTGCTTTTGTGCTTCTGTTAGATCAAGTCCTAACTGGACTGCCATTTTGAATGTTTGGATCTGAAACTCTATGGGAAACAAGACTTGTTTGCCATAACCAATTTCATAAGGGGTGTGTCTTGTTGTGTTTCTCCATGTAGTTCTGTAGACCCATAAGGCTTTGGGAAGCCTTTTTGCCCAATCTCTTCTATGTAAATGAACAGTCTTTGTCAGGATCCCTTCAATGACCTCATTGGTAGATTCCACTTGGCCATTTGCTTGTGGATGGTAGGGAGTAGATTTCCTGTGTCTGATTTTGTACTTCTCTACCATTTTCTCCACCATATTTGATGTGAATTGAGCTCCTTGATCTGTAACAATCTCTCTTGGGACACCAAAACGAGTAAAAATATCCTCAAAAACAAAATTAACTACAGATGCTTCAGTAGCAGAAAGTAATAGCTTGGCCTCTACCCATTTGGTAACATAATCAGTGCAAACTAATATATAATTCTTCTCGCTTTGATGAGGATTAATAGGTCCTACAAAATCAAAAGCCCATTTCTCAAAAGTTTCAATATGTAATTGTAGAAATTATATG
Organism: Pinus albicaulis; assembly: GCA_034641835.2. NCBI lineage: Eukaryota > Viridiplantae > Streptophyta > Pinopsida > Pinales > Pinaceae > Pinus > Pinus albicaulis. The sequence goes on from CM076578.1 coordinate 654,603,420, forward strand.
CACTACGCATGCATATGTCCAAGATTCTCCTGATCACACACTATTTTAACTTCATGCACAATACAGAATCTATTCCACCATTGATCATCACATGCAGAAATAAACAAGATTACAATGCACACATGAAACCATAAAAATTCACACACATTAACACAGTTGTTTTCACGGGAAAGCCTGAAGCTAAAAACCCCAAATATCTGTATATAATATATGTCATATAGATCATGTAACAATCCTCATACAAATCTTATCACAAGCTCCAATCGCTACACACTAATCAGGCCCGATCTCGTAAATCCATGCACCGATCTTTGCCAGCCTTTAGCCTGCCTCTACTGCGCAATCCCTGTTGAAGAATGTCTCTGGATGAACTCCAATTGCCCCAGCCTTGCTCACGCAATCATTAAAGGCATCTCCATCAATGTGTGGTGCAAAATCATGCAACACTATAGTCACAACTAATAGTCACACTTGCTCTTTCACCTACCTCTCCACTAGTCTCCACTGAAACTGTCCATGCACTGTAGTTAATTGATGTATTCTTTAGTTGATTAATGAGTTAATATTTAGTGAATTAATTATTAATTAATTCACACCACTCTCACTAGTGTATCAATTAGTTAGACTAGATACAACTAGCTCAACTGTGTCTAATTGAGTTAAACTGAACACAACTCGACCAACTACTTCTACAATTCCACCAAACTCTGTCACATGAGTTCTAACTGAATTCCTCCATGCATTAGCTCCAGTAAACCCTCAGGAATAGCGTAGTTCCTTCTGTCAGCTCCTGTTCCACATCTGTGCACTTAACTGAAGTGCTCCAAGAGAATAAGATAATGTTTAGAGTCCAAATATTATTAAGAGCTAATAATATTCGACATATCTATTTTTAGACTGGCAATCTAAAAATATATTCCGCCTAATATGTCTAAAAATAGAAGTCCATCTAGTTTTCCAACTTGACCAACCCTCCGCAAATAACATCCTGCAACTCATAGAATCATGATCGACATGTCTAAAAATAGACTTTGCGCCAAAAATAGCCTGCGGGCCCACTTAGTGAAGGCGACTTCTTTCCACTCAGCTCATCATCTTGTTGCAATCTCAACACTCCCTCTCAACAAGATAAGGATTATCTGCCACCCCTATCCTACCTCTGTGGTATTCAAATTTGCTCTGGGTGAGCGCCTTCATCAAGATATCAGCATCTTGATCCTCCATGGGAATGTATGAAAGTAACATGATCTTCCGCTGCACACAATATCTGATATGATGATACCGGATGTCAATGTGTTTAGATTTATCATGAAATACTGGATTAACCGAGAGTTTAATGCAACTTTGATTATCACAATAAATCACAGTAGGATCTAAGTGTGAACCGAACAACCTGACCAGGATCTTCCTCATCCATATAGCCTCGCATACAAACTCAAACCCCGTCGCCATATACTCCGCCGCCGAACCGAGTGCCATGGACTGTCTTCCCGTTGTACCAAGAACCGTTGCTGACATCGATACTGAAAATCCCTCCAGATGTGCTCTTTCTGTCCGTTGGGCTCCCTGCCCAATCTACATCCGTGAAGCCACATAACCTCACCTCATCCGACTGTCTGTACCAAAATCCATATGCCGATGTGCCTCTAAGATATCTCAATACATGCTTTCCTACCTTCCAGTAGAGCTTGGTTGGCTTAACCATAGCTTGTGAAAGCCGGTTAACATCATAGCATATGTCGGGTCGTGTATTGACCAGATACATAAGCGACCCCACCAACTGTCGATAAACAGTGGCATCCACTACCTCCGCTGAAGTAGCATCCTCTTTCCTACATTTTTATGTTCCCGAGTCCTTGAGCACCAACTTCCTCTGGTCGCTCTTGCTTTGGAATAAATTTGTCAAGGCTTTCCACATCAAGAATGGAGAGGCCTTACCATGAAGTCTAGACACTATGTGATCATTCACACCCTCCAACAGAATCCTTCGACACTTTGTTGTCTTCTTTTGCCATGCATCAAGTACGGCAGCATCACTAGAAGTAGGCTTTGGAATTTCTGCATCTATGAACTCCTTCAACCCATTGTCATCTAGCACCGCCTCCATCTTGTCCTTCCATGAAATATAATTTGAGTTTCCCTCAAGGGCATACTCCAACCACAATCCATTGAAAGACATCTCAACTTTGACACCAAGAAAACACTGCTGCAAATTTGAATTCCACCACCACAAAACTCAACCACTTCAATGTTTTGCAATTGCTCCAATGATAAATATTGCTCTGATACCATGTAGAAATTTGAATAACTGAGATATTATTCACTGAGATTCTCCTGATCACACACTATTTTAGCTTCATGCATAATACAGAATCTCTTCTACCATTGATCATCACATGCGGAAATAAACAAGATTACAATGCACACATGAAACCATAAAAATTCACACACATTAACACAGTGATTTAACAGGAAAGCCTGAAGCTAAAAACCCCAAATATCTATATATAATATATGTCATAGAGATCATGTAACAATCCTCATACAAAGCTGAACATGTCAAGCTCTCACTACAATACAATCGCTACACACTAATCAGGATAGATCTTGCAAATCCATGCACCGATCTTTTCCACTTGCTAACTCCGCGCTCTTACCGCGCAATCCCCGCTCGAAGAATGGCTCGAATGAACTCCAAATTGGTCCGAATTAATTACGCAATCCTCATTGGCTTCTCAATCAACGTGTGTGCAATTCTCATGCACCAGTATAGTCACAACTGATAGTCACACTTGCTCTTTCACCTACCTCTTCACCGGTCTCCACTGAAACTGTCCATGCACTGCAGTTAACTGATGTATTCTTTAGTTGATTTATGAGTTAATAATTAGTGAATTAATTAATAATTAATTCACACCACTCTCACTAATTGTATCAATCAGTTAGACTAGATACAACTAGCTCAACCAAGTTAAACTGAACACAACTCCATTAACTATCTCATCAACTCCACCAAACTCTGTCACATGAGTTCTAACTGAAGTCAACCATGCAATAGCTCCACTAAACCCTAGGAATAGCGTAATTCCTTCTGTCAGCTGCATGTGCCACATCCGTGCACTTAACTGAAGTGCTCCAAGAGGATAAGATAATGTTTAGAGTCCAAATATTATTAAGAGCTAATAATATTTGACATATCTATTTTTAGACTGGCAATCTAAAAATAGATTCCGCCCAATATGTCTAAAAATAAAAATCCATCTATTTTTCCAACTTGACCAACCATCCACAAATAGCATCCTGCAACTCATAGAATATGATCGACATGTCTAAAAATAGAAATAGTTTAAAAATAGCTTGCGGGCCCACTTAGTGAAGGCGACTTCTTTCCACTAAGCTCATCATCTTGTTGCAATCTCAACAGTACCTGAGGTTGCAATGGCATCTCACCTGAAGGGGAAGGTTTCCCTACCCTTTGGCAATTGTCACACCTTTTGACATACTCTTTAACATCTTTAAAGAGGGATGGCCAATAATATCCCAGGTGAAGGATCTTATAAGCTGTCCTCTTATCAGCAAAATGTCCACCTCAAGGTTCATCATGACATGCCTTGAGAATCTCAGGCATGTCATCTTCTCGAACACATCTTCTCATAATAAATTCTGGACCTATTTTGTATAACTCATTAGCAATCCATGAATATTTTGCACTGTCAAAAATGATTTTTATTTTGTCTCTTGCATTCATAATTGAAGGAAATTTTCCTAAAACTAGATAGTTGGCAATATCAGCAAACCAGGGAGTTTGAGTAGTAATTGCAAAGAGATATTCATCTAGAAATTGATCTTCAACTGGAGTGGTGTCTTTAATGTTTTGGAGTCTAGATAGGAAATCAACCACTGTATTTTGTTTTCCAGGCCTATCTAGAATGGTGATGTTAAATTCTTGTAAAAGAAATAACCATCTTGTGACTCTGCCATTAGTAATTGATTTTTTCATTAAATACCTAATTGCAGAGTGATCTGTGTGAACAAAAGTTTCATAGCCTGTTATATAGTGTCTGAATTTATTTATGGCATGAACAACAACTAAGAACTCTTTTTTAGTTACAGTATAATTCAACTCTGAAGGAGTTAAATTTTTACTTGTATAGTAGATGGCATAAGGAATTAGGTCTTTTTGTCCCAACACAGCTCCTAAAGTTGTATCTGAGGCATCTGTCGAAATGTGAAAAGGTAATTTCCAGTTAGGTCCCTTTAAAATAGGTGCTTCAGAGATTTTTGTTTTTAGGGTTTCAAAGGCTAACTGGAAGCCAGGATTCCAATTGAATTAATAGTCCTTGGTAAGTAGTTTGAAAAGTGGAGATGCTATTTTGGTGAAGTTTTCTATAAATATTCTATAGTATCCTGTAAATCCTAGAAAAATCCTAACATATTTTTGACAACATGGAACTAATAGTCTGGAGATCACTTCAACTTTTGACTTATCAACTCTAATCCCATCTCCTGAAATATGATGTCCTAAGACAATACCTTCAGTGAACATCATGAAACATTTTTCATGACTTAATGAAAGGTTTTCTTTTTTACATATTTTTAGAAATTTTTCCAAGTTTGCTAAGGCTTCTTCAAATGTGTTTCCACAGACTGTGAAGTCATCCATGTATACCTCTACATAGTCATGTATTAGATCTGAAAAGATTCCTAATACTGCCCTTTGGAATGTTTCAGGTGCATTGCACAATCCCAAAGGTAATACTCGATAGGTAAAGGTACCCCAAGACAGGTAAATGTGGTTTTATCTTGATCCTCAAGTGCAACTTGTATTTGGTTGTAATCACTGAAACCATCCAAAAATTAAAAGTACTTTTTGCCTGCTAATGTATCTAACACTTGATCTATGAAAGGTAAAGGGAAATTATCTTTAAGAGTAGCTTTGTTTAATTCCCAGTAATCAATGCATACCCTCCATTTACCATTCTTCTTGGGTACAATCACCAAAGGAGAAACCCACTGGCTATCTGAAATGGGATAAATAAAGTTGACATTTAGCAATTTCTGCAACTCTTCTTTAACAATTTCCCTAAGGTTTGGATTCATCCTTCTCTGAGGCTGTATAATTGGTTTAAAGTTGTCCTCTATATAGATATGATGAGTGCAAGTATTAGGGTTGATCCCTTTCATGTCAGTGTACTCCCATGCATATGCAGAAGAGTGTCTCTGTAATATTTTGACTAGCTTTTCTTGTTGAAATTTCTCTAGGTTTTTGTTTATGTTTAAGGTTTTTCTTGGGAATATTTCAATTGTAGAGCTACCAAATTCTTCCATGGAGTAAAGAGAAATCTGTCTTGATGAAAAAAACTCAATATTGGATTCTTCTTGAAATTGTTCACGTTTGTATTTTGAAGAAGATTCATGATTTTCTAAGGTATTTGGAATATGACTGTCTTCACTAATTTCTGAAATAGTGAAGAGAGGTTGTATATCTTCTTCATCATCAATCCATTGAGTATCATATAGTTCTATGATTTTTCTTGCTGGAGGATACAAGGTGAATTTATTGGTTGAACTTCCATCAAAGATGTACACATCACCAGATCTACAGCTAATGAAAGCATCAACTGTAGCTAATCAAGGTCTTCCCAATATAATAGGATGTCCTCCTAGATCATTTTTAGGAGTTAGGATCATGAAATCCACAGGATACTCCCAAGAATCTAAGGACACTGGAATGTATCCTAATACCCCATCTGGTTTGATTACAAATCTATCTGCTAATTTTAATAGTGTGGGTGTAAAAAGAAGATTAGTAAGTTTTAGTTTTTCCATGATTTGCCTACTCATGATATTGATTGCTGCTCCTAGATCAATAAGTGTGTTTGGAATTTCTATTCCATTGATATGTATCTTAACAACTAGATTTTCGGGATCTAGATATTTTGGGATGGCAGTTTTTCCCATCATTATGTCTGCTATTTTTCCTACTAGTTGTATTTTATTTATCTCTTTTATTCTTTTTCCTATTTTTTTCACACTCAACTCTTTTATTGTCTTTTCTAGAATTGGGATTTCCTTGATGGCCTGTAATAATGGAATCTTAATACACACATTTCTTAACTCATCTAGGAAATCATAGTTAGGCATCATAATTTGTTTCTCTACACCCCTATCAATTTGTAATCTTTCAGGAAAAGGAGGTGTAGTAGTAGATGTTGATGGTTGTTCTAACATAGGAGTTGAAATTATTGGTTCTTTCTGTTTTTCTTTTCCAATGTTTTGGTCTTGAAGAGATGTGTTTTCTTCAAAACTTTTATTTACCTGTAGATAATCTTCCTCAGAATTATTTTTTTCTTGTATAACTACAGAAGGTTTCTTTCTTTCAAGTATTCTTCCAGACCTAAGTTGAACATCATTAAGGTCTAAAGAGGCAATCAAATAAGTTGGAAATTGATGACCTTCTATCATATGTGTATTCTGAGGGTTTTTATTGTTGGGGTTTGGTATTGGTTGGGCAGGTAATTGATTTTCTTTTTGAGGAAATGGTAATGGAAGTGGTGGATTTTGATTTTGATTTTGATGTTGGTTTTGATGTTGTGGATTCTGCTGAGGATTTTGTTGAGGAGGAAATTTTGAATATGATGAATATGATGGATAAGAGGGTGGATATTGATAATATTGGGAGAACCTTCCATAAGGAATTTGTGCTCCTTGTGCCCAAGATTGAGATTGATTTTGAAATTGGGGCCAAGGTTGCTGCCAAGAATTCCAATTAGGTGGGGGTTGATTATACATTTGATTACTAAACCCTTGTGTTTGAGGTCCCTTCCAAGGTCTTATAGAGACAAAATTAAGAGATTCTGTGGAATTTGTGGTTGTTTCTTCTTGAAAGATAGCTTTAAGGACAGGGATTGAGGGAAAATTCTTGGTCTCATGTTTTTTTGAACAAATCGCACAAGTCTCTATTAATTTTGCATCCAAAGGACACTCTCTTAAGGAATTCTTCTTCCTACATTTGGGACAAAAGATTGCTAAGGCATTAGTTTCAGCTTTCTGATTTTTTTGTAACTTGAGGGTGTCTATTTGCTCACTAAGACTCCCTAGAATGTCAGTTTTGAATTCATCAAGCATATTACCTATCTCTTCCCTACTTACTATTCCAGCTACAGATTTGCTTGCCCTTGCAAGAGCAGGGTCTCTTGGTCCTTTTATAATCTTAGATTTTCCTCTTGAAAGATTAATACATAATTCTGCTATATTAGGTAATGAAAGTTGAGATATGTATCCTTTCCCCATCATATTAAGAATATCTATCCATTCATCCCTAATTGTATTTAACAAAGGAGCTTTCAAAGTATCTTTGTCTAAGTTTTCCATTTTTTCCTTCTTGAAGTTATAATTAAGTCTTTCCAACAAATCTTCCAGATTTTCATCCTCATTTTGCATCATCTTGAACACTTCCTCCTTATGGTTGACTGGTATACAGTAATCCAAATATCTATCTATAAAAGCTTTTCTCATTTCATCCCATGTCCTAATAGACCTAGTGATTAAACTCATAAACCATTTTAATGCTGCTCCTTTCAATGTTGAAGGGAACAATTTAAGTTTCTGAGCATCTTGTAGGTAATCATAGGTTCTACATAGAACTTCAAATTCAAATAAGAAGGTTTCAGGATCTTCACTTTTTAGTCCATGAAAGTTTGGAAGAACAGAGGGTGAGATATTCTTCATAGTTGCATTAGTCTCTTCATCTATTATAGGGAATCCAAAATGACTTCCAGTTTCCCTTCTACCTCTTCCTCCTTCTACATTTCCTCTTCCTCTACCTTTTTCTGTACCTCTACCTCTTCCTCTATCTCCTCCTCTATCTCCTCCTCTTCCTCTACCTCCTCCAAATAGTGTATGTTCTCCATTAAAGAATTCTCCTTCCCCTTCTCCTCCCATGATAGATTCCTCTGAACTGATATAAGGTTCAGTTGGAAGAGCTAGTTGTTCTACTGGTTCCTCTATCAACGATATATTGAAGAAATAGTCTTCTTCTTCCTCTTCACTAGGGATTTATAATTCTTCTGCCGGAATATATTCCCCTGTGGAAGTGAAAAAGGTTATCCCTTCTGTAGGTGTCCTTGGATCTTCTTCCTCTAGAATTGCTTCAGTGGATGAAGTGGGAGATCTTCTTGATGGAATATCTTATCTTGAGACTTCTGGAAGCCTATGACCAGTATAGTATGGAATGTGGGTTTGAGTTGGAGGTGTGCTGCTTCTTGGTCTTGATGGAGTGAGTGGAGTTGTGGGAATTAAGCTTCTGCCTCTTATAAATCTACCCCTAGAATCTTTTTCTCTATGCATATCATTGTTTTTGGGAAATAGGAAATAAGGCTACCTAGTTACACTTCCCTGGCAACGACGCCAAAATGTTTAGTCAATTTAGTGTCCTAAATTGATAGCATAAATTATTGACAGGGCGAGTAAACTGATGAAGTGTACTTGCACTATATGTGCCTAAGTATCCCTTTTCTTATTTCGTTGTTTTCAGTGTTTTATTGATGTTTTTGGTTTTGTTATGTTTGATTCCTAGTATGCTATTCTATGCTAAGAAGATGAAGTTAAATCTATGTCAAAAAGGAAATCTTAATGAATCAAAACAGAGTTTAGTTGCAAGTTCTGTCCTAATAAAAAAATGATGAAAAAAGAGAATCCTAATCCATGGATATTATAGCTTCCAAATGAACATTCATGAAAATTAAAGGTAACTCAAAACACTACAACTCAATTTGATTCATTTAGTTAGAGATTTGACGGAATAGCTTGTGAAAGAGATTAAATTCCAATGCAATGAGGATCTTCCTAAAACATGAAAGAAGTATTAAAATAAATAGTAACTTAGAACATTATAGTGAAATCTCATTCATATGATAGAGGTGTATTGGAATAGCTTGAGAAAAAGATTACTATAATGTAATAAGGATCTCTTAAGAAATGCTTGAAAAAACTTATGATATTACGACTAGATCTCCTTCATGAGTTAGAGATTTGTTGGAAGAGTTTATTGAAAGAGATTAGGTATAATGTGATAAGGATCTTCTATAAAAAAAACAATCAGTAACCCATAGTATTACAACTAAGACTTATTCGTGATTTAGAGGTTTTTTGGAAGAGATTTTGAAAAAGACTGTTTGTAATAAGATGAGGATCTTCTATCTAATTGCAGAGCAGAAAATGCTAATAACTTAAAATAGTACAACTAAATCTCATTCATGTAGTAGTGATATATTGGAAGAGTTTGAGAAAGAGAATAGCTGTAAGATAATGAGGATCTTCTTAATCTAAATAACAGAAACTGAAATGCTAGTAACTCAGAATATTACAGTTAAGTCGCATTCATTTAATAGAGATATATTGGAAAAACTTGAGAAAAAGACTAACTGTAATATCATGAGGATATTTTATCTAAGAAAATTACATGAAACATAATGCTAAAAGATACAATTTTAGAAAGCAGTATAAGTAAGGAAATAAGACAAAACAGAATTGAAAACTACTTATCTAGAAAACATGTAAAACTTCCTCAAATAGCAGGGGCCCTCTGCTATCAAATCAGCATTAATCCTTTAACTCCTCAAGGTTGTATTCAGAACAACATCAAAGTTTTACTCCTTCTATTATCAAAATTCTTAAAAACAGAGTATCACAGTAATGATAAAATATGTATCAAAAACTTGTCTTTCTCAGAATTACCAAGCTGAATTTATATGCAATTACATAACTAACATTGAACAAAAGTAGGCACAGGTGTAGTTTTAATTTCAAAATCAAATTGAAACTCTTTTAGGATTCTTGATTTGCTGTAAATAAAAATCAGGAGTCCTAATTTCTGTAGGAGACAGTTTGCTTGACAATTTCTTTGACCACGTGCATAAGTACCTCCAGCTATCGATCCAGTCTTCGTGGAAGGGAACGAATGATGTAGGAAAGATTTGGAATCCACCTATGTGTTCCTTTTCTCCAGATGACACCTATAACATATGTAAACACCAAAAAAACTATGGAACGCTTGACTGACTACAGAATGACTGCATTCTGCAGCTAAAACTGTTCAAAAATCATTAAGACAACAAAATCACAAAAGTACAATAAGTTAATAATTGTATGTAACCTTTAAGTAATTTTAGTCATTCTCATTGAGTTTTAGGTTTGTGAAATGATAAAGGAATGATGAAATGAAGTGAAGTTTGGCAAAAGAGAAGAAAATTTCAAGGCTGAACACCTCCATCAGCTAGAACTAGCTTAACTGAATTTAACTCAAATAATTTGATTTAATTGATTACAACTCAAAATAAACTCAATCAGGGATCCTATAATGTAGGAGACACTCTATGTGTCTCTAGTTTGACCGTCAACTTGAATTAACTGAACCAACTAAGTCATCCTAACTTAGTTAACTCGTACAAGTTGTCGTGTGATGTGGAATTACAATTATATTCTAATTTAATTCAAGAGAAAATTAAATTAGAACCCTTTCTTGGTCTCATTTTTCGACATTATGTACTTTTAGTAATTTCTTGATGAAATGAGTAAACATAAATTTAAATAAGCTAACAAATTCACAAGTAATTATCATGAAAGAAAAATCAACCCTCCTCATACATAAGCCTATTGATTTCTTAAAACAAATTAATGCTAATTGAATTTAATCTCGTAATAAATATTTAATCCATGATTAAAGAAGGTTTTTGTGAGAAAATATGTCGTTTTAGTATTAAATGCTTGATAGTAGTTATTATCCACTGGATATGATTGATGCTCATCGTTGGATGCCATCAGGTTATAATATCAAGTTTAAACAATGTGAAAGTTGTAATCAGATACAAGTGACATTCATTAGATCATAGTAATATGAACTCGTAGATGCCATTGTATTGAAGTTGCTACATTTAATGTGTGTGAAAATTCAAATTTTCTTTAATTAATACCCGTCATATTTAACATCGTGCTGTTGGGGTTTCATGAAGGGTGTTCTAAGTATTTTCGGTGTGGTAGACATAGGTGCAAGACGAGAATTTTTATGTGAATTGTTGGGAAAGTTTCCATTGGTGCACTAATCAAAATTTGATTTATATTGATACTATTATAAGATATATGTCGATTTTTCAATGAATAACGAATTTAAAAATTCACAATAATTACACTGTCACATGTTGATGCTTCTAAGAAGGAGAAAATCTAATACAAAGTACTGGTGTGTCTGTAAAATAAACAAACATTGGTGCGTTGTTTTATCTAAAAGCACTACTATGACAATATTTTTTGCATAACCAGTGTCTTTTCTAAAAAATACAACAACGAGGCTTTCAAAAAAATGTAAGCGCTAGGGCATTGAATTCTTCAAGCTCCAATTTTGTTTGCATTTAATACCCTGGTGCATTGTAATTCTTAAAGTACGAGTGTTTTCATAGAACTTGTTGGAACACCTAATCCTACATGGGTAGGTGTGGAATATGAAAAGTCACAATGGAGTCCAAGTGACCTTGGAATGAGAAACCAAGAGTCACACCATTGTACTATAAATGTACATCTTTGTATAATGGAAAATAAGAAGAGCCTCAAGCTTATCCTTCAGCTCTTTGTTGATTCTCTTGTGTGTGTGCATTCTTCTCCTCATACACCATGTGTGTGCTTCAACATGGTATTTAACATGGTATCAGAGCGGGCGATTGCTGGCCCTACTCCAAATTGACTGAGCCATTTGTGTTTATGGCCTGCATATCTGCAAAAAAATTGTTGACATTTTTGCAGCATTTAGAGAGTTTTTGCAGCAGTGTTTTTGCTGCCATTCAGAGGTGTTTTGAAGAGACTTTCTGCAACAGTCTTTTTGCCACATTCAGAAAGTGGTTTTGGAGAAGGAGCAGCATTCAGAAGAAAGAGCAGCATTCTGAATTTGAAGAAGAAGAAGCATTCAGAAATTGGTTTTGAAGAAAGGCAGCACTGCCCATCTGAAGGTTTTCATTCTCATTTTTCCTGCAATTTCTATTAATTTCTGCATTGAAGAGTTGCTGGAAAACACTGTTTAAAGAGGGTTTCTGAAGTAGAAGTTTTTGGCTTTTTAATGGAAAATAATTTTGAGTTTTTCTGTTGTTGAGCTATTAGAAAAGTTCTGGGTTTTTTGAAGAAAAATTTCTGAGTTTTCTCTGCAATATCTCGAAAAATCCGCTGCTGTTTTAAAATCTCTGGGTTTTACTGCTGAAATTTTTGGAAAATTCTGCATTTATCCAATATCTGCTGCTAGAAGGAAAAATACTCTGCTCTCTCTATTCTCTGCTGTTTTAAAATAAAAATAAAAATAAAAATAAATAAATAAAAAAATAAAAAAATTAATTTACTGCTCTCATTTGGCCTTCGGCCCTCACTCTGCACCTCACACTCCAACGCTGCATACATTCCCATACTCCCATTCTACAACTCATTGCTACTCTGCGTTACCTCCCTTGCGCTATCCCCAATCCTCGCATATCCTAATACCCAATGCCCCTCACTCCTGCGCACACCTCCTCACCTCTCCCTACGCCCTACCTGCCTCCTTACTCACAAACGCCTCTGCAACACCAAACCCCGTCCCTCATCGACCCCTCCCTACACGCCTAACCTCTGCAATAACCCCGTGGTATCCTCCTCTACCCACGGCATATGTCATTGCAATGAACTGAATGGGAATCACTCTACACACTCCAACAAGGCCACGTTTGTAAACCCCTCCCATCTGCACATTCCACTCTGCACTAACAGTCACCCTCTCCAACGCTCGAGCTCGGCCCTCTCCATTTCTGCGTTCAACAACACGCCCCCTTATCGCTCCATGCCAGCACTCCACTCCAACTCGCGGCCTCCAATCCCACGCTATGACAACTGTTCCCTCCCTTACAACGCACAAAACTCCTCGACTCCCCCTCACGTGTCCGCTCAGTTATGAAACCCCATTCGACATCTACCTCTCATCGCCCTACCCGCTCTCTACACTAGCCGGCCCTCAATCTCCACACTCGACCACGCCTTAAACTACGCGCTCAACACCATCTCAAATCACTACTTACTACGCAGTTTTCACAACTCCTCCCACTAGACTCTTCCTCCTGCTATACTCGCCCTCCCTCCTAAATTCAATACCGCCCCTCTCCACATCAATACCGCTCTCCCCTCCCATATATCCGCTCACCTTTTTTAATCCGCCTCTTTTTTAAATTAAATATTTTTTAATTTATTAAAATCCCTTTCTATTATTACAAGCTTTCCCATTTCATTAAAATCTCTGTTTTTTTTAAATTCCCATTTTTTTAATTAATTTTTAATTAATTAAAAAATAAAAATAAAAAAAACAGTAGAGAGAGAAAGAGAGGAAAAAGAAATGAACAGCAGTGAATTGAAGAATTGACATATGAAGCAAATGGACAGTAAACATAGAAGAGAAAAGAGAAGATTTGCATTATGATTTGTGGCATTGATTTGAAGGGTGATTTTTTTGAAGAATTTTACATGAGAAGACAAGTTTGAAACAACTATTTGAAGAAGAAATTTCAGCTGCCTCAAAGGCCTCTTGCATGTTGTTTTTGCTGCACATTCATACAAATATTTTGCAGAGATATGTATTGAGCTGACATTGTATTTTGAGTGGGATTTTCCTCTTCATTCATAGTTGGAATCAGTATTTGAGTTGTTGGATTGTTGATTGCCCTCCATCATTTGAGGAGCACACTTTGTACTTTGGAGTCATTTGTATTTGTTGTTGCATCACATTGTAAATGGGTGCATTTTCGGTTGAAGCCGACACCCTTTCATTTTTGAGCCTAAGTTGTTGAAATGGCCAAAATCAATGAGGCATTAGTGTTGTTGAATGACCTCATTCATTCAAATGTTGATGACATGATAAAAATGAGCAAGGATGCTCTTTGTAACATTCAAAGTTGTTTGCTATATGCACATGAGAAGATTGAGTTTTTGCAGTTGGAATCTCAGCTCCAACAAGACGAACTTCAACAAAAGAGTCACCATTCTGAACCTGTTTCTGTTCAGAAGATTGTGAAAGACTCTCATCAGAAGAAAGAAGATAAAGTTGCAGTTGATCCACATTCAGTTCCTTGTACTAGAGCAGATTTACATGCAGATGCAGCAGCTCAGCCTGCACTTCCTAAGCCCATCATCAGACCTTGGGAAGAGCTTGTCCACAAGAAGCACCGAACTAGTCTTGGATATGACAAGGATGTGACCTTTCATATTCCAGACTACACCAAGCCCATCATATTTCAGAGTGCCGGATTCTTGTATGACAGTTCACCTGCAACTGTTCCAGATTCTATTCCACTTCCACAACAGATTGAGAAATGCCACCACTGTGATCGAGTTGGCCATATGAAAGATCACTGTTTTGATCTTCATCCATGCAAGCACTGTGGTCGGCACACTCATTCTTCAGACAGATGCTTCAGACACAAGCCTCCTGTAAGAACCAAGATTCATCTTGGATGGATCGCTTCTTGGCAATGGGCATCAGCAGCCAAGAAGATGTTTACGACACATGTCAGAACTTGTTCACAGATATTGAGCAAACTTGCAGTTGAGTTTTCGCCATCATCTCACCTTGTCCCTGACAGGGGGGAAAATGGTGGTCATGTACAAGCTTCGACATCAGATCAAGCGAGCCTGAGCCACAATCTCTCATTCCATGTTCAGAGTTGTAGCCAGCAGTTCAAGCGAGCCTGAGCCACAATTCGTCATTCCGGATTCAAAGATGTAGCCAGAGATACGGATGCCCATGAGCATGCCTTCGGTTGGTGGATAACCTAAAACCATCATTTTCGGTTGGTGGATAACCTAAAACTATCATCTTTGGTTGGTGGATAACCTAAAACCATCATTTTCGGTTGGTGGATAACCTAAAACCATCATCTTTGGTTGGTGGACAACCTAAAACCACCACATGTAGTAGACCTCCCTTCTTTTAGGTCGAAGGTCTCCCTTTTTTATGAGGGACAATTCCTCTAGCAGAAGCCTTCAGCTTCTTGCTAGTTTTGGAAGAGTTCCGGGAACTGCAACAAGTTTTGCGTTCCAGTGTTTGTGGTCATCCTAAAACCACCTCTTTTTCCAACATTTTAGAGAGTTGATTCAGCCCAAGTGCTGCCATGTATACTTTGCAGATTTGTATTACAACTCTTTTCTTGGACTCACACATACCCCTTCGGATTAAGGGGGGATGTTGGAACACCTAATCCTACATGGGTAGGTGTGGAATACAAAAAGTCACAATGGAGTCCAAGTGACCTTGGAATGAGAAACCAAGAGTCACACCATTGTACTATAAATGTACATCTTTGTATAATGGAAAATAAGAAGAGCCTCAAGCTTATCCTTCAGCTCTTTGTTGATTCTCTTGTGTGTGTGCATTCTTCTCCTCATACACCATGTGTGTGCTTCAACATGGTATTTAACAGAACTAATTCCATGGAGCTACAAAATATTGTTTCCAGCCCAGGTGCATTATTCAAATTAACAACATTGGTTCTTTTATATTAGTAGCGCACCAATGCTTCTATACACATCATAAGAACCGACGCTACATGTTTAAATAAATACACCGAGTTTGCAATATTTTTTTGCCTTCCCTGGTGTTATTCTTGAAAAGTATGACCCGAGGCATTTGTTTAATATATATACATTCGAGCGGTATACATTTCAGGCACCAATGTTCTTTGCATTCAACACCATGGTTATTTTATTTAAGTATAAAACCCCGATGCTTTTATAGATTTAACACACTGGTGTTATTTTTCATTAAGCTCATCGCTTAAAAAGCATCCACTAAAACCTTTGACCACTCATTTCTTTTAGTTGTGACGAAGTTCCGCTATCATCTCTGCTAAAACATCCCCTACTGTAAAAAAATGTTGTAGTAGAGTTTTTTTTTCACATTTTTTCCAATTTTAATACACTAACAACCTTTGTTATAACCTCTTCTTTAAGTTATTTTCCTTGTAGTGTCTCCAGAGGCTAAGCACCCTCCAACGCTATTGAATCATTTCTTTCCACCAAAATATACTTTAGAGAGCAATGAGAGAAGCTGGAGAATATTTCCCAAATGTCTAGAGGAGCTGCCATATATAATCCTTTAACGACTGGACACTCTTCCTCTCCCACAACTGTCTGCATTAAACACAAATCTCAACTGACCTCCATGACATCCTCAAGCCTATCCTTCCCAAGATGTGAGATCAACATTCCCTAAAATGAATTAATACAGATCCTGAAGGAGAATCAATGACTTCCCATCAATATAAATCTCTGCCTATGGGAACTCGCATCACCCTGGCTATGAGTTGTCCAACTTCAAATTAATCTAACCATAGTGCAACTCGAGATTAGAGCCAAGTGTCTTGACATTCCATTTTCCCGCAACGAGTTTCCATGCGTGCCTTCATTTACTCCTAATGTCAACCCACTAAACCTTCGAGAGTTGAAATCCCAATGGTGTTGCTTGTACCTGATGCCAACCATATAAGATTGAAAATTTATTGAGTCGGTTTATGGAATAGGATTTTGGCCTTTACATGCACCATTAATTTCTAATATCCCTAGCATTCATTTTTCTTCTTAATTGGCTAGGCCATCGACATCCCCATTTAAATGCATTAGAATATGGAATAAGGAGATTTTTTCAAAAGTTTTGATAAAAAGACCAATTCTTGTAACAACAAGAGGAAGAGGGAGATCATCCAATGCAAGAGCCTTTGATACCATCTTTATTAAAATCATAGAATCTCCAAGAATATTTAGTTGACAAATGTCATATTTCTTGGTGAGATCGATGCCTTTCCACAAAGCTAAAAATTTCACTTATTATTTGTCATTGTACCTAAGCCCTAGACATACCTAAACTCTTATTGTTCTTCGAGGCGAGAAATGACCCATATCACTCCTACCCCTTATTTTCTTTCACAATTTATTAAAAAAATACAATATTTTTTAATTTAAATTTAAACAAAATGATTTAACATCAATTTAAACTAAACATAAATTATATACAACAAATTTTTAAAACTATACATAAATTTATAGATCACAAAATTTTAAATAATTTTTAGGTTACTAAATTAATACAAATATATAATTTTTTTTTCTTTTAAATTAAAATTCATAAATATAATATATATATATATATATATATATATATATATATATATATATATATATATTTAAATATTACATTTATAAACTTAAAATTCATAAATATAAATTCCACCTTATTATTTGTCATTGTATCTAACACTTAGACATACTCAAACAAGAAATGACCCATATCGCTCTTACCCCTTATCTTACTGCAGTTAATCAATTTTACCATTTCAAGATGTTCGAACCTCCAATTCGGCAAAGTTAACCCTCCATACCGGATTAACTCAAAAGTCTGTAGCTTCTTCATGTTGTGTGTCATCAGAAGGATTCTCAGTGAGACTAAGCAGAATGATCACAACTTGGATAAAACGAAAAAAAAATATATGTATAGGGGCCTACAGGGAAATGGGTTTGGTGTGGATGCTAAGGTGAACAGGAAGCGCTTATCGAACATTAATATAGGTTTAAGGAGACTATGGGAACTTTGAATAAACGAAGTTGATGCTATGCTATTGTAAAATGCCAAATAGGAAACTTCGGAATTAATGAGGGGAACCAAACTTTCCGAAAGTTATGGGAATGTGAGCTAAAACTATAAAAATAATAGAGAATCAACCTTGCTTTTATCTTTTATTTGTGGCCAAGTGGGGACAGTGTTGGGCATCTTGAGAATAAAGTGGCTCACATTAAATCATTAAGATGCATACAAAGGAAAAGTGAAAATATTAGAAAATTAAAATTACAATAATAAATTTTAATTAAATTTACTTTTTTGAGTTTATGGAAATTTATTTATTTTTAATTTTATAAATATATTTTTATTTTTTGGTTTTGAGTTTATTATAATGTTCTTTATTAATGAATACATCTTTATTCAAATAATTATTTTTATACTATTTTATTTATTTAGTGTGATGTTATGATTTAGTTTTTATATTTAGTTTTGATAATGATTTAATAGATTGACAAATTATCTCTCATGTGATTATTACTCAAAAAATTTATTAAAATTTATTATTATATATTTAATAAGATGTATAAAATAAATAAACAAAAATTAAATAATTTTAATATTCAAAAAAAATTTAATTATAAATATGGAAAAAAATAACAATAGGAAAAGAATAAGAATAAATGTATATAATTATAACAAGGAAAAATATAAAAATGGGCCATATTTGTATTTAAAAAATTCATTAAAAAAATATATTATAATATAATAAATTAAAAAATATAAACACAAAAATAATAAAAAGTATAAGATGGAATTAATTCTATAAAGAATATAATGGAAGGTATTAAAAATTAATAACTTAAGTTGCATTATTCATTTTTTAGGATTTTTTTTTTTTTTTAATTAAAGTAATAAATGCAAATGATAAAATTGTAAGAAAAGAAATAAAATAAAGATATATGATAGAAAAAAAAATGATTAAGAATGATTGAACTATATTTTAAAAGAATTTAAGTTACATTATTTAAGGGAAATAATTAATTATTTAAAACTATAAATTATAATTATTAAAAAAATAAAGTAGATAACAACTAAGAGAAAAATATATTTATAATACAAATTTATAAGAAATAATAATATCCATGCATGTATATTTACATAATAATTTATAAGAACACAAAAATGAATATGACTAGATAAACCATATAAATTAAATAGCTTGTAAATGCTTATAAATATCAAAAGATTTACATCGTGATACATTTCACATTTTCCATATTAAAAAAATTTGAAAAATATATAAATTTTAAATTATTTAAAGTTATTATAGTTATTAATTTAAAAAAGACATAATATATGGATTAAACATATATACATTTTTTAAAGCATGTAACAATATTCTCAACCAAAGATAAGCCTTGAGGGTTAGCTCAATTAGTTGAGTCATTTTTGTTAAAGCATCCTTGCTATTTAGAAGTCACGAGTTCAATTCTATTGATACTTTGAAATAAGGCATAAGCATAGCATTGTGGATAGAGGAGGAATGCTTAGGTGTTGTGGAACCATGGGTTATGTGTTCATGCCCCATCCCTTTATATGATGCAACACTTACTAGAAAACCAATCTACACGGCCAAACAAATCCATTCCCATTGAACAATCCATTCCCATTGAACATTTACGAGAGGCTGAAGTTGGAGGGGTAATTTACAGCCCCGAAGAACAAGAGGTATAGCTTTTTGTGGGGTCTATTTTGGACAAAATTTACCCTTTGTCCAAGAGGGACAATAAAAAAAAAGAAAACAAATAACCAAAGAAATACATAAAAACATCCATGAACAACAAAATGAAACAACCAACTAAATTGCATTAACAAATTACCAAAGAAAATGAAAGAAAGACATTGTAGATATTACGGATAAAAACATCCATGAACAACAAAATGAAACAAATTACACACAAACTGCTGCAAATACTAGAATGCATTGGGATATATATTCCTCCTTAACAAAAACATGGTTTAGATAATATGTAGCCTCATTAATAAAAACACGATTTCGATAATATGTAGCTTATATGGGTAGTTGCGTTGCCTCCAAAATCTCTCTATGTACTCAAATCCCTACATAGAACTCTAGCACCAAAGACAAACTCCAATCCCAACACACATCTCACCAAAACCCCTAACCCTAAAATTTATCCTAAAACTAGAGGGGAATATTTTAATATTTCAATGAAAATATCTTAACTATTTTTTCCTCTGTTACAAATTCATGTTACATGGCATTTGAATTTCATTTAGTTTCGTTTAAATTTATAGGTCATTTTACGTTTAGCCTTCTAATCAAACCTAATTCACACTTGGGTTCCAACATACCCCCAACACAGATTGTTGGCTCGTCTGAGGAAATATAGTCAGATATCTATGCTCAATTGTGTTGCCACTGCATGATCTTGATTCACCTATAAATGTTGGATTGTAGGCTATTCCCTAATATTCTACTCTATTATGTGCTCCCTCTTTGTGTACATCTTCTTCTTTCTATGGGTTTCCCAGTATCCTCCTCACAAAACCTCATCTCTTCTATTCCCCATGGGCATCCCAACCTCTACTCGCAAGACCCCACCACTAGTAGTTGTAACCTAAATTTAGCTCTTTGTTTCTCTCCCTTCTTCCACTTCCCATGTCCTCCATGCATGCTCAAATTCTTTTCATTCTATCACTTTTTCGTGCCCTTGAAATTCTCTATTTCTACTGGGTTAGAGTCTTTAACTGTAATTTTTTTTCTCTGTTTGTATCTTCTGCTATTCTAGGGGTTTCTGTGGACTGACTTTTGTTACAACACAAAAAATGAAAATAAAGAAAATGAAACTAGGCCATTGCAACCACATTTAAAATTTATGGGTTCCTTGTTTACTAGACTGTGGCTCCCCCGACACAATTCACTTGCAAAATTCCCGAACATTCCCATAGCTTGTATATCACTCCAAAAAGGGTTCTTACAAACTATAAGACACAATTCATTTTGCATCAAATTTACAAAACCCTTATTAAAGCTATAGGCAATCCATTATTCTAAAATTTGGCCTTAAACTGGCATAGGTATTCAAAAACTTGGGTTGTCAATTTTCCTTATGCTTCAACGTTCCCACTCCATGCTCCCGCCATAGTTGAACATACCATATAAAACAATCAAGACAGTCTATATATTTATACTCATCTTGGCAAAAGGCGTTGACAACCTTATCCATGCATTAAGCTTCTAAAACACCCTTACTCACAATCTATGCCCCTACATGGTCTTGTGGCTATGCAACATCATCTTGGCTCTATGTTGCTTGTAATTTTTCTCTTCACCCTCACTGTCATTCTCAGACTATGTGCCATTAGAATTTGCGTTGGGATCACAAGCCCTATGATCGGTGGCATTCATGTTGAAGATGGAGCGCATTATTGACTCATGCTCTATATGGAGAGAATTATTGACTCTTCCATTCGTAGTTATGCCAGAAATCTCCATGAAGGATCACAAGAACATTTGAAGAGGAGAGGTAAATTACTTGCTCTCACAATTGAATGAAAATAAAAATAATCTCACCTGAAGGTACAGCCTTAAGCCAACAAATAGAGTGTCATATACACACTTACAATGCTATGATAGACATATATGTGGAACTTCTGGAACTAAAATGAAGTTAGCAGTGAAGTACACAAAAAAACAACTGATATTTTTATTTTGCACTCAGGAGAGTCTTCATTCACTATGTGGATGATATTTGAGAGTGTAAACTTCTGTGATCCATAACATATTAAAATAAATCTTCTGGGAAATCACAAGAGAAATTTTTTGGACCCACGCGTTTCGAACTACTGAATGTAGTTCATCATCACGATAATGAAGATTGGTTGTTCCGACTATCATATAAATATCATGCAGAGAAAAGAAACGGTCAAAACCTATGGAAAATTAGACGTTAAAAATGGTAAAAAATAATAATAAATAAATGAATGAAAGAATGAAAATGAAATAAATCTCATCATAAAGTAATAAAAGGTAATAAATACCAAGTCAAAAAAACAAATAATCAAGATAAAAATAAAAATGAAATAAAATAATCAAAATAGTCAAAATGTTAAAAAGGCTAAAATTAATAAAATGGAAAAAATAAACATAAAATAAAATCGAAGGTACTACTGACAAGATTCCTCTGATTTTAAGGAAGCATAAGATCTCTTCCTCTTTTAAACCTTTGAACACCATTCATGCTTCTCTTAGATCTGTTAAAGACCCATTGGACCCCAAGAGTGTGAAAGGTGTTTATTTGATCCCATGTTCCTGTGGGATTCCTTACACTGGAGGCAAGGTAGAACGAGGACCTCAGCTCTAGCTGAGCATGCAGAGAAGATGAAGCATCACATTTGTATGGAAGAATCCAGAGTCATTGCTAGGGTTCAGCATTTCCATCACCGGAAATTTAGGGAAACTATCGAGATTGAGAAAAGGCCACGTACGTTGAATAAGGATGATGGGTGGAAAGTGAGCAGTTGTTGGATTCCATCTCTATGCTCTAAGTAGTGGTCCTTCCTCTTGGGTTTTCCTCTCCTTTTGTTTCCTTGTGTTTTACTTTATAGGTGTTTGGGGTTTATTGTTTCCTTTCTTATTATAGACTTTAAAAATTATTTCTATTACTCACATAGTTTTAGTATATTTTTCTTTTTAGGTAATTTATTTCAATATATATATATATATATATATATATATATATATATATATATATATAATTTTATTTTATTATTTATATATTTTTAATGTTTATTTTTACCTTTATTGACTTAATCTTTATTATTATTATTTTATTTATTTATTTTTATTTTTTATTTTATTTTTTAAATTTTATTTTTTTAAATTTTTTTTAAAGGATGAGATTTATTTCGTGTTCAATCATTTATTTATTGATTTTTTTCATTTTAGGTAGTACTATTTTTATCCTTTTATTTTATTTAATTCTTTATTTTTAATTTTGATATTATTTTAATTTAGTTATATGTTTATTTTTTCCATTTTATTACTTTTAGTCTTTTTAAGATTTTGACTATTTTGATTATTTTATTTCATTTTTATTTTTATCTTGATTATTTGTTTTTTTACTTGGTTTTTATTATTTTTTATTACTTTATGATGAGATTTATTTTGTTTTCATTCATTCATTTAATTTTATTAAAAAAAAATTTTCTATTATTTTTAACGTCCAATTTTCCATAGGTTTTGACCGTTGCTTTTCTCTGCATGATATTTATATGATAGTCGGAACAACCAGCCTTCATTATCCTGATGATGAACTACATTCAGTAGTTTGAAATGCGTCCGTCCAAAAAATTTCTCATGTGATTTCCCGGAAGATTTATGTTAATATGTGGATGATGCTGAAAGGTTTGATGCTGAGTTTGTTTGTTAGCCAACTACACAAAAAGTCTTGGGCCTGATAGAATCTCACGCACCAACAAATGGTTTCATTGCTAAGGCTAGGGAGCATTGTATGATGGGATTGCTTTGTGGTTGACATGTGGAAGCCACAAAATCCCACCAAGGAAGAGATTACTGATGGTTTAAGTGGAGGGAGCACAAATTTGCATCAAAAGAGAATAGGGATAACATAAAGAGCATGGAGAAATTGTTGCAAAAGTACATATTTACTAAAATTTATGAAACCTTCTTTGGAGAATTTTGAAATATTATAATGGAGTCGGTACAATAGTTGAAGGATAATAATCCAACATATTGCCATGATGGATCAAGGTAGTGGACTACAGAGGAGGTACAACAACTGCAAGAAGTAAGTAAAAAGGTTTCACTTGCTATAGATTTTTGGTTTGAAAGTGTGTTGGAAGGTTATGTTATCGAATTTGTAAGATCAATTCAAGCCCTCTCAAGTAAAATATCTGATGAATGAATGGGAAGAATTTTCTCAAGAAATAAAGACTTCAAAAGAAAATCCCAATATTGATCAGACATCAAGTTTTCAAACACCAAAACCTTCATAGAAAATAGCTGAAACTATCAATCCGCTACAAATAATTCCAGCAGTGCATGACAAAGAAATCATACCGGCCTACCCTACAGATCAGATAGTTCTGCAGATTGGAGATATTCCATCATTAGACATTTTATATAGTCCTATCTACAAAGCTGTGGTTAAAAGGAATAAAAGAAGAAGGATTGATGAAACAACTCCAAAACCAACAGATGAATTAGTTGATTTACTTTGGAAGGATTCCTCAGATGATCCCACTAAACATCTAACCAAGTTATCACAGTATACAAGGGCATATGCCACCTCTACTGTTGATAAAGCTACTGAGGTCAGAATATTGTTGAAACAAAAGGAAGCCAAAGTAAACGAATTAGAATAGTTGCTAAGTGAAGAAAAGACCAAGTCCATTGAGCAGATCAAAATACGCACAACTCAATTTCATGAAGATATTAAAAACCTCAAATTGAAGTGTCAGACAGAGGTTAATGAAAAGCAAGCACATCTGGAAAGAGCAATGGCTAAATTACAGAGTCAACCACAATTAGAACAATTCATCAAAGAAGCACTTGATGTAAATACTATGTTAAATAAAGAAAAAGAAATGTTTTGTCACCAAACTTCCATGATTGATTCTTATTATGATTTCAATAAGATAATGATTCAACAAATAACAATTTAAAAATTGGAATGTGAAAGACTTGAAAATATAATCGAAGAACACATTCAGTGGCAAATTTCAGACACAGGAAAACAAGCTAATCTACCAAAAATAGTTAAGCTTCACAAAGAATTGTTATTCATGGAATGGAGAGCACAAATTAATCAAGAAGAGAAAGCAACAACCAAGATGTCCAAGAAATCAAATGAGATTATTTACTTTATATGTGATAAATTGTTTAAAACATAACTTCTTAAAGAAAATACGTCTGATGTGTTTTCGGGAACAAGGGAAGTAGAATTAAAGTGGAGACAGAGAGAAGATACACAAGAGGAAATGATCAAAAAAGTTAACAAGATTGATCAGGAAAATTACTGGAATTTTCTGATCAAACCCTACCATCAACAATAAACTCTTCAGTCTCTTATAGATTCAGCAAAAAGATCTCAGTCAATAATCTCAAATGCTATTTTCAAGGAACAGATTCAGTCATGGATATCATAGCCAGCTCAGCTTAAAGCAATGCTAGATATTTGTCAACTTCGTGATCACACTCAGAAAGAAGGGCAGGATTCGTAAAATTAGGATTGTTAGTTCAAAGTTCCTAGATTATTGTTTAAGTTAAGTTTTTATAGAAAGGTTGTTTGAAACCTCCTCTACATTTTTGTAATAATTTAATTTTAGTTTGTAGCAAGTTTAGTATTTAAACCCTTCTCATGCATTTAGAGAAGGGTCCATAATTTTATTGAGAATATTTGCAAAGAATGCTTAATTGTAAGTAAGTTTGTGAATGCCTTGATAAAGTAATCGAACACTACCTTTTCAGTTATATATATCATTTTGTTGATCAATGTTGATGCACTTTTGTATTCTTTAAAAGAATTATTGGTAGAAGAGTTGAATGTGGCCTATTATCGCTGATCAGATGAACAAAGCAGTACACATTTGGTACTATTATCATGTATGCTAATTCTATTTTTGAATATTAGTGATAAGTCCAACTTTCATGAATTTTCAATGAAATTTATTTATTTTTATCTGAAATATCAGTTGCACTATTGTACGATATAAAGGTATAAATTGGTATGTTTTATATATGATCATCAGATATATACAATATATTTCTCATTTTCTTTTGATTAACTATTTTTTCAAGAGAATCATCTTACAAAGTAATAATTCTATTAAATCTGTGATGATCTTCATCATCATTGATTGAATAGATATCATTTTAGATCGCATAAAACTAGTATTATCCTGGGTTAGATTAAATTGATCTTAAATTTAAATTTTTTCATTTTAGAATAAATTTGTTTTAGTTTTTAGTAATTCTTCATGCAAATATTTGGAGAGAAACCCAACAATCAAACAAAAAACCCAAATCTGCGAAACTGGTCCCATTATATCCAGTCGGAGCCACTATACCAAATGGAAAGGGAGCTTTCATAAGGTCCGGATCAGGTGGTTATCCCCCTTTTTGTTGCCATAGATTTTTGAGGCCTCAACACATTG
The DNA here is from genome assembly GCA_034641835.2 of Pinus albicaulis. Classification (NCBI taxonomy): domain Eukaryota; kingdom Viridiplantae; phylum Streptophyta; class Pinopsida; order Pinales; family Pinaceae; genus Pinus; species Pinus albicaulis. The sequence goes on from CM076578.1 coordinate 654,629,233, forward strand.
ACAAAGCAAATTCAAAGTATTTTATTTCTGCATTAGATCCATTCTTCGTTTCCTGTAGGAAAAATTGTAGTTCCATTCTTCATTTTTCCTAAAAGAGAAATTTTTGTTAAATTCATCATTTCTCAAAGAAGAAAGCATTTGTTTTTTGTTGATTTTATGCATATAGTTTCCTTTTTGCATTCACGTTAAAGGGACTGAAAAGAAAAACTTGCATTTGCATATAGTGAATTGTGTGTTTTTCATAGGAATAAGCTAGGAAAGTGGCATATTAGTTTGTGCACTTTGTTTTTTTCTCTCAAAACTAATTGCTCTTTCCCTTTGTCGCTAAGATTCTCAATGAAAAAGCTAAAATTGAAAAGTTTGCTTATCATTTTAGTTTTCATTTTATGAATTTCCATCACATAATCGCAGTGAACCTTGAAAGGAAAATTGATAAACAAGATCAACTTAAAATTTACATCAATTTACCTAAAAATTCATTGGAACCATAACGATAACATTTAGAAGGTCTATGCTAGAGACGTTTCCGACATCATTAAACATAGCAGATATCGTTAATTTTCTGTGATAAATTCCTAGTGTGATACCTCACTCCATGTACGTAAGTATATCGGAGCTCATCTATGTGCCTTCGGTTATATAAGGCGGTGTTCTAGTACGATAAGTATAAAGGGGTCCTGTCACTGTGGAGTTTCGCATTAGACAATGCTAATATGGACTTGGGCCTCCATGTACCTTTGGGTATATTTGGAGGACAACTTTAGGTTGCTATCTAGCCATAGTGAACCGAGTTGGCTGCCTTGTAAATTGTGATACAACGAACACATCATTCGGGGAGATTTCCTGCCCGTACTTCTTGGTTTGCTAGGAGGTATTCTACAGTTGACAGTTTCTTGGTAAGCCTTTTTCCTAGAATTACCCTTTTATTGTGTTTATTTGTTTTTGGTCATACAATAAATTAGTCATCGTGGAAGAAGAACATCCCTTTCCCCATCATTCTCTTAAACTAGCATTGAAAACACCTTTACCACCAAAAGCTACTTCTGGTCGGCGAAGGAAACATCGCTCTACCGAAACCTGTACTATCAGTACCTCTAGTGCAACATCATCTTCACATATAATATAGTCAGCACAAGTTGTTTCTACAAATATTGGTTCATCTATTGTTGTCGAGACAGAGTCCTCACAGCTACTCGTGGTCACGATCCATGCAACCAATGAGACCATACCTCTTGAACCACATGTTGTTCAACTGGAGGTTGATCCAAATCCTGTCTCTTTTTTTCCAGAACACCTGATTCTATAAGTCGAATGGCTGGAAGTTGTTCCTGTATCTATCACCCCACAATCTACTGTAGCCATTGAGTCTCCCATATCACACAATCAACCTCCTGAAATATACTTTGGGCCTGACGATGAAATCCTTCCACTTGGTTTAATTTCTATTGAAGAAATACATCAAGAAGAAACACCTTTAACTCCAACTCATTTTTGGGCGGAGCTTTATCTATACGAGTATTTTCCCCAATCACCTCCCTCTTCTTTGGTTTATCATGTGTTTATTAGAGTTCTCGTAGATCAAGTAGGGTATACATTTGGTCAAAGAACCATGCCTAAGCCAACATCTTTGGCAGGACCATCAAATCCCATATTAACAACACCTATTCTCGCTACTCTGTCAATGTTCACAACTTCACTAGAGTCGTATTTACATGGTGGTGCTATGGTCCCATCCAGTTATAAATATTTATCTAGAATTTTCTCTGGTGCATCTTCAAACCCATTGACTTCACCAATGTCATCGTCTGATATTCTAACTGGTAAATTTATCATGAGTACTGAATGGCTTGATCCTTTATATCCATCATCATGGAAATAGCAAGCTGGTCCATCTAGGTATATTCCATCCAATACAATCTCGACTGGACTCCCTGCATTTGGAGAACAATATTTTCCATCTTATTATACTCCTCATGCTGGGGGGAAACCTATGGTCACTCACATCGATAGTATTCCATCATTATTTGGTCATCTTAATGTCGAAATGAATGTTTGAAAATGGCATCCCACTCTCCCTATCCAACCACAAATGGTTGTACACTCGTATCAACAGGTTCAACCTGTTGCACCCACATCAACTCCACTTGTTAATACATCTATACCCCTGTTATAGGCTCAAACTGTTGTACCTCAACCATCTCAGGCGGGTATTTCAACCCAATACCTTCAAGTATTGGGCCTTCAAACTCCAACTCCTTCGGCTGGTTTACAACAACTAATTGTATCCAGAATCATTTATTCACAAGCTGTATTACCATATTATGGGATGTCACTACCACAACCAGGTTATACCTATCCTCAACCAAATCCAAGTTATCCTAATTTGGGTTATAACATTGGTGGACAGACCCCTTGGCACCCACAAGTGCAAATGCCACAACCTTCATTTCAACAAGTAGCGTACCCAGGTTTTGGTCAACAGAATCTTCAATTGTTGTCTTATCAAAACAACCCCTATCCGGGTTACAGGAAAAAAATTCCTTATGCTCGTGCTCAAAGGCGTGTTTCCCAAGAAATTCCATCATACCCTATATATGCTCAACCTGGACTCAATCAACAGTTTCCCTTTGTTGCAACTTTAGATTTATTGGATTTAAATCGACTTACCAATGATCCAATCAATTATGCTCCTTTGTGGCCAGTGATACCTCATAGATTACCCTCGGATATTCTTAAGTTCAATGGAAACCCTAGGGAAGACCCATTGACTCATGTTATGACTTATCATTTGTGGTGCTCATCTAACTCCCTGAATGATGACTCTGCTCGACTACGTCTTTTTGAGTGTATGCTTATAGGTCCGGCCGCCAAATGGTACATTGAGTTACCAAGAGCTTCTTTTGATAATTTCACTACCCTAGCTACTATCTTTTTGACCACTCCCAGTTACCCATATGATATGAAACTGGAACAGAACTCTTGACTGATTTTAAACAGAATAATGCTACTCACATTTCTGATTATATTCATGAGTGGCGTCGTTGTTGTAGAATGGTTAATACATTTGTTCCTGATCATATCCTTACTAAATGGTTGAATAGGTCCCTGTTACCATCTATAACTAAGCATGTGGCTAAGGGTGGCATTGTCACTGAAGAGAAGGTCATTTATCTTGCCCAATATTTAGACTTGATTTATACTCAGTCTGGCACGCTCTACAAGAAAATTCCCAATTCGTCACGATCTAATTTTAATATTCCTCCTCCATAAAAATACTCTCATGCCAGAGACGGTATGGTCGGTACTGCAAGTGCACATCACTTTACTGCATCTAATCCTATGCCTTCTTATGAAATCCATGTCATGTCATCTGAAAAGGGAAAAAGTGACAAGCAACCCGGAGGTAAGAAAAAGGGAAATCAAAGAAAAAGAAAACTTCTACTTCGTAGGAAAGATCATCTGATCAATCGACTGGAAATCAGAAACCTCGTTACCCTTGCATAATCTGTAATGAGGAACACTTTGTTCGGGACTGTCCTCATCGCGTTGAAGTCTCAAAAATGGTTAAGACCTCGCATGCATCAGCTATGTTGACAAATCCATTTTTGAATCTAGACACAAATTTGGTTGCTACAGATCCATATTCTAGTTCAAAAGTGCTTATGTTTTCTGTCACGAAGCCATTGACTGATGTTTTGGTGTCAACACATAATAAAGATTATGATAGTCAGGCTACTAATCAACCTACTACCATGAATCCATCTACGGAATCAATGCTGCCACCTTCTATTCCTGAATTGACAATCAAGCTACCGAAGGGAGTCATTCATAAATGAACATTTAATCCTCATGCTAGAGCTGCTCAAAATTATAATATAGTTGAAGATTTGGCTCAATCCCCTTCAGCTATGTTAGTTCTTGAGGTGCTACAAAATTGTCACTCCTAGAAATAGGTTTGTTGCCGGAAATTGGTGGAATTGATCCGACAGATACCAATCTCGTACTCTTTAATCATATGGGCTATGTGCCACAATTATCAGCAAAATTGGCATTATCCATCCAGGTAAATGTTTTTGATCACCTTGTTCATTGTACTATTATTGATGAGGGAGCATCTACGTGCATTATGTCTCTAAACTGTTGGAAGTCACTTGGCTCACTGCTCCTATCTGAATCACCAATGATGTTGAAAGCTTTTGACGGATGTACATATAAGCCTTGAGGTATTATCAATAACCTGCATGTTGAAATAGGGGGGAAACAATGAATATTGAAGTTGAGATCGTTGACAGACTTCTTGACTATAATATTTTACTCGGAAGGCCATGGGTATATGCTATGACTGTGATCGTTTCTACATATTTTAGAATGATCTCCTTTCCACATAAAGGTGTCATTAAAGTCATCAATCAACTATCCTTCTTTGCCTCCAGTTCCTAGGTAACTGGAAGTGTTCCATTAGTCCATGCAGCCCAACTCACACTTCAGAACATTGGTGTAGGAATCTTAAAGGATTTCACTCTCATGGGAACCTTTGCACTACCGCCGCCTATGACATCAGCAGAAATTGCAAGTATAGAGACCTAATACATGATCTCTTCCACTCCATCTGGCTTAAGGAAGAGCATGGGTGATTCCAAAGTTGTTACATTGGATGAGTTTCTACTTCCCAACCCCATTGAGTCGGCATAGCAATCAATCTATATGTCTTGGGCGACGAATCTGAAATCATCATCGTCGGTCGTTTGGGTGGATTGTTCATTAGGTTATGACACTCCATTTGATCCTTTTTCCTCAAATTTCTTGACAGATAAGAATATTCTGGAAACCATGATGTCAGAAGGAGAACCATGGGAAGTTCATCATCATCGTTCCCATCTTCCTTATTATGAAGAAGATAATCTTAGTTAACTATATCACCCATTGATCAAAACATTATTTTCGAATTCTTTTTCTATTAATGCAATCGATTCCGAGCGAAATTTATCAAATATTGAAGAAACCATTTCTATCGATATTTTGACCAAACCTGGCATTGTAGAAAACATTCATGTCGGCATGTCTTGTTCTCCAGCAGAACTTGAAACATATCGCTCTCTCTGTCATAAATTTCATGATGTATTTTCTTGGTCTTGGGAGGAAATGCCAGGCATCGATACTATTATCATTGAACACACTATTAATATTTACCCTGATGTCAAACTGGTACGTCAATGCCTTCATGCTGTTCATCCAAAGAAGGCCACTGCCATTGAAGTAGAAGTTGAAATTTTTTTGCGTGCTGGTTTCATTTACCCTGTTCCGCTAATTGAGTGGGTTTCTAACATCATTCCTATCATGAAAAAATAAGGAACCATTAGAGTATGCATCGATTATCGAGATGTCAATCTTGCTTGTCCAAAAGACAACTATCGTACTCCCTTTTAAGACAACATTCATTTGACCTTGGGGCACATTCGCTTACCGGAAACTCTCATTTCGTTTAAAGAACGCTGAGGAAAATTTTCAGAGAGAAATGTATTATGCTTTCAATGACATCAAGCACATTGTTCAACCCTATCTAGACGATTTACCAGCACATTCACAAAATCAGAGTGATCACCCAATGCATTTGAGAGCTATCTGTTTACACTGTCGACACTACAAAATACGCCTCAATCCAGATAAATGTGTGTTTTTTGCTAGTTATGGTCGTTTACTTGGATTTTTCATCTCAAAATAAGGAATTTGAATAGACCCACTAAAGGTCCAAGCCATTCTTGATTTGCCTGCGCCATCAAATTTGCTTCAGTTACAAAAAATTCAAGGAAAGGCTAACTTCCTAAGGATTTTCATACCCATCTACGCTGAAATGGCTAAAGGATTTACTTGGCTCTTGAAAAAGGGGATTCCCTTCCATTGGGACCAAGTTGTGAAAGATTCTTTTGATCATTAGGGGAACTTTGAGGTCTAAAATGGGCCTCCTAAGAAAAATGTACAACCAAAATAAAATTTATGAGAACCAATAGGATTCAAGATGATGATGTCAACCATGGGGGATGATTCACTATTTTTGAAGTAAAAAAATAAAAAGATTAAAAGTTAAAAAATAATAAAATAATAAAACTACTTTTTCAACTCGTATTTTCAACTTATCTCCCTAAGGGTTTACTCGAATTTCGAGCAAGAGTACTTGTTGGATGAAAAATTTAATTCCTCATCCAAGGAGTATGCATGTTGCATACTTTTGATGGACCTTGCTACACGAAAAATGAGAAATACATGAAAAAACGTGATTCCAATCATGTTTTTCATGTATTTCTCATTTTCTGTGTAGCAGATTCCATCAAAAGTATACAACATGGGTACACCTTGGATGGGAAATTAAATTTTGCATCCAACGAGTATTCCTTCTCGAAATTTGAGTAAAACCTTAGGGAGATAAGTTCAAAATATGAGTTGGAACAGTAGTATTTTATTTTTTCCCTCTAAAATTTGATGATGCAATCAAATCTTATTTTATTATTTCCACTATTATTTTATAGTTTCCTTAGGAGGCCCATTTTAGACCTCAAAATTCCCCTAATGGCTGTCAAGGATACTATTGTCTGGGCTTCATTAATGTATCCCCCCAATTATCAGAGTGATTATTTCTTATATATTGCTGAAATTGATACAACCATTTCTATGGTATTAGTCCAAGTAGAAAATCGGATATAACATTCGATCTATTATTTTAGTCATAATATCAATGATACAGAAGTAAAGTATTCATACGTAGAAAATATTGCCTTGGCGGCTGTTCAAGTTGTCCAAATATTTGGCCACTATATCTTGTTCCAGAAGACCGTTGTCATTTCGGATTGCAACCCCATGACATATTTTATCACCTCAATTGCTGGGGGGAAAGTATTCAAAATGGATTGTCATTTTGTAGGAATTTGATTTGGAATTCATCAAATCCAAGTCAAAGAAGTCTTTATTTTTGGCTGAGCTTCTCTGTGACCTTCCCTATAATAGTAATGCTACTACGTCAGAACCATCAATTCCTGACGAGTCTCTATTTCTGATCGGATCATATGATCCTTGGTATGGGGATTTTATCATTTATCTCTAGACCCAGAATTTTCGACCTAATACCTCTCACTCCGACCAACGACGAATTCGATACCAAGAAAAATATTATCCGATCTATTATCACCCTAGTAATTTCTTAGGTCATGGGATTTTGATTTATAGTTAAAGAAAACTAGGGGTAACCACAAACCTACTTTGGAAATCTAGGATCTAGCCTTCCTAAATTCAGAGAGAGCTCTCTCTTTAAGATTTAACTTTGTTTTGTTTGGTATTTTAGGCTACGTATGATTGGGCACTGGGTTTTTGTTTTAAGATGTTTGGAAAGTTCGGTGGGAAATAAGATTACTTGGAGACAAATTAAAGAGGGATCTACTAGTCCATGGGGCTATGGAGTCAAGATGTAGCAAGAAAAACTGGAAGGCAAGGCCAAAAGGATGCTAATGTACTCAGGGCAAGGTAGATAACCCTCAGAGATTTGAATAGTTTGATTTAATGGAATGGCTTGCTTTTGGGATAAAGGGCAGTGAAGGATCCTTTGATCCGGAAAATAGGAAGGAGGCAGGGGTCAAACAGGACTGGGAGAAATCAAGAATTCCTAAGTTTGAAAATCAGTAGAAAACATTGAAATGATCAAGTAGTTAAACCAGGGAGCTTTTTACACTTATCCTGAAATAATATTCCTAATTAATCATTCAGATTTGAACACATATATGAAATTGAATGAAACTTCAAAAGAGGAAACAATGATAGAAAGAAATCAATTTACTCATTAGCTTATCGCATGAATCCTGAGTTATGAAGCCCAGTTGGCAATTTTCCAGTATGCTACTATGCAATCAACACATGAGCCTCCAAAGTACCAGCAAAAAATATCTATAATAATCTCAGCAATTTTATTCCACACTTAATACTTCAAAGAGTGAAGTATTTATACAAAAGGTTCATTACAAAATATCCTAGAGAAATCTAGGAATATCTCTAGGAAAATAAAATATCTTAACACACTAAGGGGGACAGCTGCTTAACAACTTAGCAAGCTGTCCTTTTATTTGGAAAAAATAGAACTAGCATTATCTAATCAAAACAATTTGTTGACTAGGTGTATATGCTTGCTGGGAAATTTGGAAGATATTTGTTCATGGATTGCTTGATTGGTACTCTTTCACTTTGTATCCTTTAACGATGCTTTCCCTCCTGATACTCTTTACTCTGTTCATCTATCACTTTACTGTTAGCAAACTGTATAATTTACCATAGTAAAAACTAACTGATTGTTTTTTGCTCGGATACACTTTGACCCTCTTACTTTGACTTGATACACTTTCAACTGCTATTTTTACCTCTAGGCAATTGTAAGATGAAGTTTTCACTGTGGTAAAAAACTGTCCCATCATTTCTCTATCTTGCTTGATTTTTATTTTTACTCTTTTACCACTGTAAATATTCATATCACTAGCAAAAAATCCAAAATCATACTAAACTATTTTTATTCTTTTCTTCTTGAATTCATTGTTTTACATGTACTTTTTCTGCTGTTTTGCTCCAACGTTGCTATAAAAAGTCTGCGAACTCTTGCCACTGCTGATCACTTGGTATTTTCACACTTTTGAATTTTTGGTAACTTTCATCAGCTTCAGTGTACCTTGAGAAATTTGGTTTGATAATGAAAATATGCTTAATTTCATTCTGTAGAAAAAACAAGTTTTCAAAGTAATCCAAGACAACTTTTCCAGTTGGAGAACCTTGTGGCAGAAGCTTATTAACTTGTTTTTTGGCATGGGCCCTGATTTTCTTGTCATAATCTATTTGAGCCATTAGCTTTTCATTAAAGCCATGAATGTCTGGGAGGCCTGGTTCTTTCAATATTGTGTATTTTGCCAAAAACTTTGTTATTGAAAAATTCATGGCCTCACACTTTTCCTTCAAATTGTCCATTATACTCCTTTTATGTAGGACCTTCCTGATTTGCAGAATTGTTTCAGTCCTATCTTATATTTTTAATGCTTCAAGCTCCTCTCTGTTTTTGTTGTTCAAAAATGTAATAAGCTTCAAATCTTGAGATGGTTGATTAGCAAGTTCTTCACTTGTTTTCTGAATTTCTACCTGTGCTGCCTTGAGTAAATCTCTCTGCTCATATATGATTTGAATTAAAGGCCATTGTAGATGTATGCCTTGAATTATGTTGTTCCAAAGGTAGTTTTTTTATATAGGACACCTATTCATTGAAGTTCACTTGCTTTTGCAAAGCCTTTACCTGTTCTTCTAATCTATTTTCTCTTTGTTCATGCCCTTTAGATGTAATCAATGCATTCCTGTTTGATGATTCAAGAGTTTTAATGGTATTTTTCAAATTGATTATCTCATTATTTTTCAGGGACATATCCTCCATCGCTTTTACTATATCTACTGCTTCACCTGCTTGATGTACCTGTGTGGTGGATGATCCTGTCTTGGGAAAATTGGATTCCCAAAAAGGTATGTCATCTTGATTTTTATTCAAAAACTTATCCTGACACCAGTTATGAATCTCACATAAATTGAATTCCACCACTGTATCAACAATATTGTAATCTAAATCAGTTAAAAGAATGTTTTCTTTAGAGGAAACAGGTGGTTGGAGAGGTCTAACAACTTCATTTGAATCAGTTGTTAAATCAGGAGTTGGTTTTTTGGTCTTTGAGGCTTCAGGCTTGGGAAGCTTGGTTGTTATAGGCTTTGAGGCTTTGGGACCTCCATTTTTGGGTGTAACATGTTTTTTAGTCATTTTTGTTACAATTAAAACAAGCTTAGATTGTTTGCTATAGCTGATTTTCACAAACAAAGGAAAACTGAGCAATTTACTGGGAGGGAATTATCTTCAAAGGATTTTATTTCTAAATCTGGGCTTTATCAAGTATAAAACTGGCTTAAGACAGGAAACATGGTTTCCTGAATAGAAAAACTGTAGAAAGAGGTTTTCTGTCAATCTGTAAGACTTTGAAAATTTTCAGTGCTTTGAATTGATCTTCAAGAGTTTTTAAAGATGTTGCAAATCGAGGAATTTGGTTTTAAAGGCCTCCACAGAGGACTTCAAGCTTCTTGGAAAATTTTTGCTAGGGTTTGGTTTGTTTTTAGGCACTTTTAAACTATTAATTCTCTTTAGTTTTAGTCTCCTTAACTCACATGTTCAGACTTTTTAAAAGCTTTTGGAGGTTAAAGATACTGAAAAATACCTCTTTAACAGGTTTTTGGTGGTCAAAATGGCTTTCTGGTAGCTTTGGTTTCGAAATGGATCCACTGGTTTAGCAGAAAGCTTCAAGGATCTTTATATGCAGTTTGGAGTGGTAAAATTCTGCTTCTGGGAGCGAAAAATAGGTAAATAGAGGCTCAAAATCCTTTAAACAGTCAGGGCGTGAGCTTTTAACCAAGCGAGAATGGAAATAATACATAAAACAATATTTTATCAAATTTTAAACTGTGAATAAAAACCATTTTATCGGGCATTAATGACAGGTCTATTCAATAGGCAGGAGCGGATTTGTGAAAACCACCACTGGGTTTCGCGTTCGTTTGGGATGGTAAGCGGTTTTGAAGCATTTGGAACGTGATCATATCAGAATTTGACACGTCGCATTGGGAGGTATTGGAAAACAACATTTATCGCGTGATTTTCATGAAAATTTGGTCGATCACTTTCGGAGCACAATATGGAACGCGCACCGTCGAATTTGATCGGTTGATGCGAACAGTCAGGATCTTCTTAGAGAGTTGTAGTGAAGAATGGATGGGGTCCAAGTGGCTTTATGTGATGGCATGTTTAATGTATAATAAAAACCTTTGTATAATTTTCATAATAACCAAATTTTTTTTTACATAGGAAAATTCTTATATGCGCGGGGGTGATGGTAAAGATAGACTTACATAAAGTGAGTTTATATAGTCCAAAAGGGCTTTTTGTTGGGCAAGTTATATATATAAAATGAGCTTATATATATGGTAAATAGTGCGTGGGGTGGGTTATCAAGGGGTAAACCTTAGGTTTATACATGAATAATGGGAGACTATATATAAGACCATGGTTAAGCTGCAGTGGAGGCAAATGCAGGGTAATGGGTAATGTTTTCACGTTTTTAAATACATTTGATTGTAAATAAAACGCGTTTTTCCATATATCTTTTAGTTTTATTATATAGTTTAATTAAACCAAATAGGTTTAATAACTATAAGGGGGCGGGATATTTATATAGTGCTAGTTTAGCCAAAGAGTTTTATTGTGGGTGTTTTATTAAAACGTGTGGGATAATAGACTTTGGCTAAAGTTTATAATAGTGGGTTTTTCAAGGATATTTAGTAAAAGGGAATTATATTAATATGAAAAGGATTTTTATAGGGAATTAATAAATAAGTTAGAGTTAATATGATAAAGGGGAAAGTGAATACTCAAAATATACAATTATAACTAAGGAAAGTGAAAATCAAAGTAAAGCCTTATTATCATAATTTTATCACTTTAACTTAGCATATAATGTCCTTTTGAGGGCCTTTATGCTTCATGAGATGTAGGCAGTCAATCAAATGGGGATTTATGTATCACTAAGTAAAAATGGAGTCTTTACTTATAAAACTACATGGTGATGAATGCATGAATGGTAGATGATGAAAATTTTGGGATTTAACGTAGAGATTTAACACTTTTCAACTAGCCAGTCATTGAGCCTTGGGTTTGGTCCCAAAAAAAGTCAGAGAAATGCTCTCAGCCTCTTTGAATGAAATTTTAGAATGTCAACTAGCTATAAGGGAGGGGAAATTAGTGATTATTGCCTGGTGACAAATATTTACAATGATTTTTCTAGCTTCTTCTACCTACCCAATCTTTTAATATAACTTTTTTTCTTCCATTTGTGCAAGTGCATTTGAGCTAGCAACCTTGATCTTTTTATTCTTTTTAAAGCAATAAAAACTATCTAATTCTACCTTATTTCATCCAAGGACCCAGATTAAACTCTTGGGTTCCTTTTTACTCTATATCTATCTACTAAATTATCAAGATTAAACTGTCTGACAACTCTTTATTCTCTATCTAAACAAAGTAAATTGAAACATGATAAGTCAAGATTAAACAATTCAACTCATCATGGATTATGGCATTTATTGACACTCTGCCATAATCAATTGGAAAAAGTAAAAAGTAGTGGCATTTAGAGTTGCACACTTTCATGTTTTATTCATATTTTTTCTCTTTTTGGGGTGTATCATTTTTTCTAAGTCCTTTGATCTTTCTTTTAGGAATTTTTACCCTCTTTTTTATTTTCTATTTTTTATTTTTCTTTTATTTTTACAAAATATGGGAAAACAACTTGCAGAAGGCAAAGTATGTACATATTTACAAGACTATCAAAAGTCAATTCCAAATTATGAATCCTATATTTATAGGACCCTAACAACGACTTCACATGGGGATGGGATTTCCTAGTGAAATGTCAAGAACTCTAAGATCAGTAGCCTTGAATTTTTAACCTTGATGATCTTGTAACTGTCTTTTGATTTCTGCAATAACTCATACTTATGATATTTTTCTCTTCAGAGCTTAGGGCCTTCACTCCAGGCTTCGACTTTTGAAAAGAAAACATCCAATCCAATCTACTCACATGCAATGAATATTTACAATGATGTAAAAAAGGAATCAATCTGGAACTAGATGTTAGTTAAATTAGAAAAATAGTAGTGTTTAAACATCCTACCATTTACTGGTCCTTCTGGAATGTCTGTTCCATTCAAATTTTGGATAAAAAATGCATTATTACCTCTGTACCCATAAATTTCATAAGGTCCCTTCCATAAAAAATCAAATTTTCCATGTTTGCCCTTTTCCTCTCTCCTGGAATCCCACTTTAACACTTTATCTCCTATGTAAAATTCATCCTCATTACTCATTTTATCAAAACTATTTTTGATCTTATCATGAATTACTTGAGATTTTTCATATACTTCCTCCCTTGTCTGTTGTAAATGAATGGTTTGATTTATTCTCCTTTGAATGTCATTAATCTAAACTTGTGATTCTTGAATAATCTTCATTACTGGAACTCCCAATGATGAAGGAAAAAATGCATCCATTCCATAAACTATCTGTTAAGGTGAAGTACCAATTAACTTCTTGGTGGTAAGTCTACCTGCCCATAGGGCATAGACCAACTTTTTGTTCCAAGTCTTTTTGTTTTCCTGAAGTAATTTTTTGATGATGTTTACCAGGCTTTTATTAGAGGATTTTGCTATGCCATTACCTTGAGGGTAATAAGCAGTAGAGTGGCCTAGGGTAATGTGATACTTGTGGAAAAAAGAAATCATTTTCTTGGATTTAAATGCAGCTGCATTATCAGTAATAATTTTGTGTGGGCATCCAAATCTAGATAAAATATTGTTTTCGATAAAAGAGATTATTTCTGAGTCTGTGGCTTGCCTAGTAGGAATGGCTTCTATCCACTTGGTAAAATAATCTGTGGCAGTCAAAATCCATTTATGCTATCCGGAAGATGGGGGATGAATTTCTCCAATGAAGTCCAAACCCCATTGTTGAAAAGGCATCTCAGTAGAAATAGGCTTTAGGGGCAAGGGTAACAATTTCTTTTTTCCCTCAAAAATCTGACATTGGTGACAGGAGGTAACATATTTTTTGAGATTAGAAAACTATGTAGGCCAGTAGAAACCAACTCTAAGTATTTTATCTGCTGTACTTTTCCAGTATAAGTGGCCTCCACAATCACCTGCATGAAATTCCTCAAGAATCTTGTCAGCTTCAGATTTTAGTAAACAATTCAGTAAAATCCCACTTTGTTCTTTCCAATAAAGCATTTTATCTAGAATACAATATCTCATTGCTTTGAGTTTGAAAAATCTAGCTTTAGTTCTAGTTAAACCAGGAGGAGCTTGTAAATGTGTGAGTACAAAGATAACATCAGAGTACCATGGTGAGTCTAGAAAGGTTGCACTGATCAATGGAGTCGCCATCTCTTCTTGGTCATCAATTTGTGCAATGAAATTTATATCTAAGGCATTACAGTTGGATTCAGCCATTAATATGGCTAACCCTTGTCCTTTTATGAGATTAGTTAGTTTGATTTCGATATCATACTCAAGGATAGTGGCAATCCACTTTCCTCTTCTACCATCTGGTCCATCCTATGTAAGAATATCATTGACTACAGAATTTAGAAAATAGGCAATAATGTGGGAGTAAAGAATGTAAAATGTAAAATCTTTTATGGCTTTAACTAAGGCTAAAGCTTGTTTTTCCATTATGTTGTATTTTAGAGTTGCATCTCTAAGTGTTTTACTGAAAAATGCTATAGGCTGTTCAAAACCTTGGTCAATTTTCTGCAAAAGAACAACAACTATGGTATGTTCAGAGGCAAATGAAAAGACAATAAAATATTTTTTGAAGTCTGGGCTAATCAAGATTGGTGTTTTGGTTAAAGCATGTTTTATAGATTCAAAATATTTTTTTGCTTCAACTGTCCATTTCAATACCGCATCTTTTTTCAGCATGTTATTAAGTTCCTTTATGATTTCAGCTAGATTAGAAATAAATCTTCTTAAAAAATTTATTTTACCTAAAAATGCTTGTAACTCTTTGATGTTCCTAGGTGGTTGAATTTTTAGTATGGCTTCAATTCTTGCTGGATCTATCCTAATACCTTCCTTGGAAATTATGTGTCCTAATAATTTACCTTCTTCAAGTCTAAAAAGACTCTTTTTGGATTTAAGGATATGCCATATTCCCTACATTTAATGAATACATGTCTCAAGTGATCCAAATGTTCATTATCAGATTTAGAAAACACAGTAATTTCATCTAAGTAAATAACCAAAAAGTCATGGATTTCCTTTGCAAAGGCTATATCCATAGCCCTTTGAAAGGTAGCTCCATCATTCATTAATCCAAAAGGCATTTTCACATACACGAAAGTGCCCCAAGGAGTAGTAAAGGTTGTTTTGGGTTGGCCTTCTTTCTGAACAAGTATCTGGTTATAACCTGAGAAACCATCCAATAAAGAAATTCTTGAAGATCCAAATACTCTCTACAAGATGTGATCCATCTTTGGCAAAGGGTAATTATCTTTCAAAGACACTTTATTGAGATTTCTGAAATCTACACATAATCTTGTTTCTCCAGTTTTCTTCCTAGTAGGTACTAAGTTAGAAACCTAATTAGAATATCTGATTGGTGCAATTATTTGGGCCTCATACATTCGTTTGACTTCTTTCTCTATCAAAGGTAACAAGACAGGATTAATCCTTCTTAATTTTTGTCTGAAAGGCTTCTGATCATCTTTTACAGGAATCTTATGTTGAATTATATTTGTGTCATAAGCCTTTATATCCTCATAACTCCATGTAAATGCATCTTAATATTCTTTCAACAGATCAATGTATTTGACTTTTTCTTCTTATGGTAAAGATTTAGACAATTTTATCATTTTAGGATGTAATTCTGTCCCTATATTGCACTTCTCAATATCGGATTTGACTGGTTCGATTTTAGGCTTTAATCAAACAAGTCTTCTAAAGGGGTTAAACCTTTAGGTAAAAGATTGTCTTTCAATTCTAGCATGTCTATTTCTTCTTCAATTATTTCCTCTATGTCTACTTTTTCCAAGCTATCTATATCTGATTGAGTAAAAACAATTGGATTTTTATATTTATGTACATCTACACTATTTTTTTCACAATTAAAATCATCCTATACATTACATTCTGAATCTAAATTATCATCAGTGTCTATCTTACAGTTTTGAAATTCTTCCTTGCTGTTCAAAAAATTGAAAATCTATCAGTATTTAACATTGTTGGGAACAATGGGTCTGTATTTTACTTTAGCAGTATATCTATGAGTTGGTTGAAAAGGCAAATTACAGGTGCTAGAAAAAGTTTCTAGGAAATGTGCTTGCACAATTTATTTCTGGGAATGATAGTGTTATCACTCCGGTTTTCCTTGAAGTTGTGGAAAAGGAAAGTATACCCGAGGTAACCACAAACCAACCTTCAGATGCAGAATCTAGCCAATATGCATCCAGAGAGGGCTCTCTCTTTATGATTTGTCTTTGTTCTTAGAAGGTTTTAGGCTAGTTATAGATCCAAGAGTTTGTTTGAAAATGGTGGAATTCGCCAACTAAGGGCAAGGTTGAATGTTTTCAGCCCATTGGGCTATGGAGTCAAAGGATGGCTTTACTGGATTTCTATTCTACACACAAGATGGCTTTGCAGGGCAAGATAGCCAAACAGAGAACAATTTTTAGAATTTAAAGTGGATGGAATGGGTTTGAAGGGATGAAAGGCAGTTAAGAATCTTTCACCATGTTCAAAAGAAAGAAATGAAATGATTACAAATAAAGAGCAGTGAAGAATTCTTTACTATAGTAACCACAATGTTTAAATTAGCGAAGCAAGAGCAATTAAGAATTCGTTGCTTATAACCAATTTAGAGGAAAACATTAAGAATAATCACAACTGAAATCAGAGTACAATTAAGTAAATTCTGATTTATTCTTTTATGTCAATTATTCAGAAATGGACACAATGATATTATAAACAGATATAGAACTTAATACATAGGATAGAAAGACTTATTGAACTGCAATCCGACACATGAATCTCGCAAAAAGTCCTGAGCTTCAAATTGTCATCCAGCAAGCCACAAATAAATTTCTCCAAAACACTTTTTATTCCAAAAACATCAATGTCACAGCGAAGTAGTAGAATCCACCCTCAACACTCTCTTTGAGGGTTTATTTATACAAAAAATAATTGGAAAAATCTCACACTAACCTAGCCAATAATCTAGGGTGACTAATGAGTAAGTTACAATAAAAAGGAGACAAATGGTCTCGTAAATAGGACAAAAAGTAATTGCTGGTGTGCCGTTTCCTCCTTTTGAGGATGTGCTGGAGGCAGGTGCTATAATAGGACTCGATGCTGTCCCTTTGAGTAATTCTTTAGCTTGCCTGATACTCTTCATTTCTACTGACACTCTTTCAACTGCCCAAATGATACTCTTTAACCTGTATTCATTTTTTTATCCTTTACATGATAGTAAAAAGATAAAATTCTCAACCTAAAGATAAATTTCATAAAATTTCCAAGAAGTCATCCCACCATTGATCTTCTGCTATTATGGTTCTTTTAAGTTTTCTCAATGTCTCATCAGCCTCTGTGAGTTTGTAAAAAGTGGGCTGATTAGGGAACAAATACTTTATTTCATGTTCAAGATGAAATAAATTCTTCAACCTGTCATAAAGATTTCTCCCTATTGGCAACGTTGCTTCTGACACACTGATAGAACAAGCAGTTACGTTCTGAGCATGGATATCTATTTTCATAACATAGGTTTCCAGGTCCATTATCTGGTCTTCTGAGAGCATAGGACTGGGTAACCCGTTGTCCAGTAAAACCTGAAATTTTCCTTTGAAAGTATTAATATCTTCCAGAATATCTAAGCACTTCCTTTCCAAATTCTGCATAAAAGTTCTTTTGGTAAAAACTCTTTTTATCTCCAAAATAGTGCCTGTCCTGTCCTCAATTCCTAATTCTGAAAGCTGTTGCTTAGTTCGGGTGTTCAAAAACTGTATAAGTTGATTGGCTTGTTCAGGTCTGTTCCTTAATTCATTTCTTGTTCTATTTATTTCTTCCTGAGCTACTTTAATAAAGTCATTCTGTTCAAAAATTGCTTGAACAGAGGGCCAAATACTTTTTATTAACTCAATTATATTATCCCAAAGAATTTCATTTATTTCCCTCAAAGGCTTTTCTAATGAAAGATCTTTTTCTAAAGCCTTAACCAATCTTTCTAGCCTTTTAATTTCTCTGGTATTATCAGCAACAATCTTTTTAGATGTATCATATTTCTACTCCAAATTTTCTAACTGCAATTTTGTGGTTTGAAGTTCTGTGACTCTTAGTTTTAAACTTTCCATTTGTTTTATCAATTCATCAGAACTTAAACCAGAAGTGTTTACCTGCGCTGGCTCTGTTTGTTGATTTGCTGTTGTGGTACCTGTAGTGATCTCTGCTGTAGATGTTTGCATGATAGCTTCCTTTTCCTGTAAATCTTGTTCCAATTCTTTCTCTGTTTCACTCAGTTGCTCAGTCATTTTTAAGAGCAACTCCATCATTTCTTCCTGTGAATTTTGCTTCAAAACTTCTTGAGTCTGGGGGTGCCTTGAGGCTGGAAATTTCAGCTGCTTTCTCAGTGCAGCTATGTCATCATCTTTCTTTTTAATTAGTGCTTCAATGCTTTTGATATCTTTGGGGTTGTGACCCAGGCTGATGATTATGTCTTCCAGAGACTTTATTCTGTTATCTTCGGCCTGAGAAGAGGCCTTCTCAATTTACAATTGGGTGCTTGTGTTATTTAAAGAATCTTGCAGCCTTAGGGCTGCCATGGACTTATCAGTAAGAGTGGAATACACCATTTCCCCAGTTTGTTTATGCAGCTCTATCTGGTCCAAAGGATCAATGTCCTTTGCCAGGACCTCAAAATTTGTTCTAATATAATCAGCTGTTGTCATGGGTTTTGGCACCTTGGACTTGAAGTGGCTCATCATCATTTTGCCTTGTGAAATGTCAAATGCTGACATTAACCTTTCCTGATTATGTGGAGCCATTTTTAGATATTGATCATATACTTTCATTCTCAATGGATCATTCTTTGCCTTTATATTAATGAAAGTTCTTTTTATATCACCTGTATCTGTTTTTGGTGGCTTAAAAGAAGATACTTCAGTACTCAACTGCTTTTGCAAAGCTTTTCCTTTCTGATCTGTGTGTGTTATACTAACAGAACCAGTTAGTTGACTATCTTCTCTTTCATCATCAAACATCTCATCTATTATTTCCACTTCTTGAGGTGGATTGAGTTTCAGCTTTTTAGTTTTATGTAGCTCTGAGGTTTCTTTGGGAGAAGTAGTATCTGGAACCTGCCTTTTCTTTCCTATTTCCATATTGGATGGATTTTGTAATTCTGAAACTTCAAGATGATTTACCTGAGTGGGAGAAACTTGTGATTGATCTGGTGCTCTGGAGGTTTGAGGTTTCTCTGCCATGATAAAAGTTTCAATGACCTGTATTTTAGGTTCCTTTCCTTTGCCTTTTGACTCTGCTGCAATTGATGAACTGCCTTCCTGTAATCCCTGCTGTAGATGTCCTGCTGAAGAAGTGCCAATGTGAGGTACTTGCACTTGACCACAAGATTCTAGGTCATACTTCTTCTCAAGATCTTTCATAATTTTGTTCATTTTTTCTTCTTCACTTTCTTCCTCAACTAGTGTTTCTTCCACCCATTCATCTTGATTAGCATATTGTTCTATTTCAGGAATCCTGAGGTGAATGTAAGGGGATGACTTGTTCTTCATTCTTTTTTCACAGATAAAACCAAATGGATCATAAGGAACCCAACGAAAACTTCTTTGGAACTTGCAATGGTTTTGTAGTATATCTTCTGCTTCTCGCTCAGCATCCCTAGAGTTGCATATGAAGGGACCTAATTGACTTTTGATCCTGAGTTGGGCTTTCTTTTTCACACTACAAAAATGAATCATATCAGAATTATTCATTTGCCTGAAACATTCCAAGGCAAAAAGTCTCCTGGGCACATATTTTGGCAACTTGAATGGATGCAATTCACATCCATATATCCTGATGACTGAATGGTTTTGATACAAATACCAGTCTCCAACTTTATATGTCCTTGAAAGCTGCAAAGTCTTCTTAATCTCATTACTGAGCCTTGGAGGAGGAATTCCTGTCAAAAAAGTAGTTGCAGGATATACAAAAAGATTGATGAACTCAGCATAAGAATAGGGAGAATCATAAGAAGAGTGAGTTATGGCAGACTAAAATATCACAGATCTAGGGTTTCCCTTTGCATCAAGCTTTTTAATAGGAAAAGGGAACTTTTCTGATTGGTAATAGATGATGAGGTGATAAATGACTGAGGAATATTTAAACACTTTCTCATTACCTAGCCTCATGAACTACTCGTGGATTTTATTGGCTATGAAAGAGGCAAAGTCATATTTTACTGCAGGAGGTTGCCCAGGAGTAAAGATAGAAAACAAAACCAGGGTTATTTCATCAACATATTCACTTGTATTGAAACCCAAGACAAAAGATATCATATTTAGGATGAGCCTTCCTAATTTAGTGAAATAAGAGAAACCATAGGGAGGAGGGCCCCTAGGTTGTTGTTCAGGCAACATAAAATTCTGGCAAATGCACTTCAATTTTTCTGGGGACAATTGATTAGACTTTTCAATCAGTTCTTCCATAGACAAAGGTGTTAGCTCTTGATCAGGTTCAAAATGTAGCATTGCATTGATAGCTTGGGGAGTAATGGGGAAAATAACACTCTGGTTAGGGGACATTACTGCTCTTTGAGTTGGATCATAGTTAGAATGGCAGTAGTGGATAATTTTTGGGAAAATAAGGACTGAGGGGATGAGATATCTCGGGAAATTGGATTCCCACAACCCAATGACATCCAATCCCTTCGAATAATCGTCTCTGCAGCGACAATAACTTCGAAGGGGGCTTTCATCAAACACTAAATCTTTAATTTGAAGGTATTTATCCACTAAGGGAAAATATTCTAACTCTCTGTGGGGGGCATTCAATGGGGTTACATTCAGAGCTGCCGGAGCTTCCATTTTGGTTCTTGTGTATTCAAAATGGAAGTTTCTGGGTTTTCTTCACAGACCGGGCACGATTTCAGTTTTAATGAGGGAAATTGGCACAATTGCAGGTTTGGGGGAAGAATTCACAGTTTAAAAACTCAGGGAATGATCTTAGCGATAAGATTTAATCACTAATCTAGTGGAAAAACAAGGAACACATAGTTTCTTTTAAAGTTCAGAGCGCAATAGAATAAATACCTGTTTTCGGAGGCAAACTGGGATTTAACAGGTATCAAGTGGTGGCAAGAAGATGCTTGAACACTGGTCCGGTGGAATTCTGGAGTGAAATCGGATAGAACAGTAAATTTCAGTGAAAATTTGAATTTCGCAGTGCAAGGC
The DNA here is from genome assembly GCA_034641835.2 of Pinus albicaulis. Taxonomy (NCBI): domain Eukaryota; kingdom Viridiplantae; phylum Streptophyta; class Pinopsida; order Pinales; family Pinaceae; genus Pinus; species Pinus albicaulis. Next base: position 654,650,334 of record CM076578.1, read on the forward strand.
GCAGTCGCTTTCAGCAATGAAAATGACGGAAAAAACATGAAATTTGTTTTATTTACAAGTTAAAAGGGATTTTTATTTTTTCGAGGAATGACGTCATTTGAAGTACGAGATGACGTGTGGCAGGGGTCGGGCGGTAAGCGGTAATTTCCGCACCACTTACGGGCAATGGCGGTTTTAAACGTGAGGGCAGCGATTCCATTGGGGAAGTGACACGTGTTCGGAGGACGGTTTCAAAACCACCGTGCCCCCGCGCGTTAAAGTTCTGTCGAGGGACGGCTAGCAGAATCACTGTGGAGCGTTGATCTGCAGGCGGATGATCCGACGGTTGACAAGACAGGAAGGTGACGGGAAAGTTAACATGCGGGCCCGATGTAATTAGTGTTTAACTAATCATCCCGGGGGTGTTTTGATAGGCGGAAAAAATGGTTATTAATTAATTCAGTTAATTAATTAATCCCATGGTTATAAAGGGTCGGGGTAAGAAACTTTGCGCGCAGGATCTCCAAAGTTTAGTTTTAATTAAACTTTGGTTTATTTTTGTTTTTGTTTTAAACATACGAATTATATGTTTAATGTTTTTCATTTTTTATTATATTATAATGAAATTAAATCAATTCAATTACCATAAGGGGCGGGACTATTATATAATGATATATTTTAACCAAAGGGTGCATAATGTGGGGTTTTAATGAATAATTGGGAAATAAATACTTTGGTTAAACTTTATAATAAGATGGGTTTTTGGATATTTATATAGAAGAAATTATATATAGGATAAGGTATTTTCACTAGGGAGTTAATAACTAGAGTCAAATGTTAATATGACAAAGGGACAAGGAAGACTCAAAATACTTTGCACGTCTAAAAAAATGAAGATTTCTGAAGTAAATCACATCATCTCAATTTCAACACTTCAAAATAGAATAGTAAGTGATTTTGAGGGATTATTGTGGAACTTTACATGATTTTCCTAAGTAAAATAGGATTTTACTTAGGAAAAGGTAAAAAGTGAATGATTGTAATGACAAATGATCTCAAGTACTTAGGTCTTTTTGATCATTAGGCCGAGGCTCCGGTCCCTCCAAAAGTCAAGGAAATGCCTTGAGCCCCTCTAATCTTCAAACACCTTAGCATTTTTAGGGAAATTAGTAAAAATCTTAGGGAAAAAGTGATGTGGGAAGTTAATGATCTTGACTTTGCTTTCTTTGAATTTTCCAGTGCATTTCTTGCTTCAGTACTTGTGATGAAGGTAAAAGATCAAACATATTTAGCACCATCATTCATCATATAAAACTTTGCAACACCATTTACCTACCCTATCTACTTTACACTACCATTTTCTCTTCTTTATTAGGGTGCACTTAGACTGGCAAACCCTTATCAATTTTCTTTTCTTTTACATGGCAATTCTATCTAATTCTCAACTTATTACATCCAAGGGCTTAGATTAAACTGTTGAGCACCTTTTATTAACTCTACCTATCTACTTATCTGCCAAGATTAAACTGTTTGGTCAGATATTTATTCTCTATTCTATAACATGAAATTGAAACATGAATGAGTCAAGTTTATACAATTTGACTCCTCATAAATTGTGGCAAAAGGTTGACAAGCTGCACACAATTACTTATTTACAAAATGAAATAGTAGTGGCATTTGGATTTGCACACTTTCCTTGGTCTATTTTTGTTTGGGGTTCATTTCTTTCACTTTTTTGACCAATTTATTTTTCTTACCCTTTGATTTTTCTTTTAGGGTATACCCTCTTTACATATTTTAAATTTTTTGATTTTTTGGTTTTTCAAGAATATGGAACACCTTTGCTCAAGAAAAAAAGGTTTGAACATATTCCATAGTTCAATCAAGACAATCATGAAAAATGACACCTATTGGTATAGGAGACTAACAGATAGAAAACTTAGTCTCCAGTAAATCATCAACCAAGTCAATTGTTGCATCTCTATATCTGGCTAATCTAGGATTATGAATATAATATTCACCGTTTATTTGATTAATGACTAATTCTGAATCACCCATGATTAAAATTCTTTTACCTCCTAAGTTTCTGATAATTTGGAGGCCTAAGATCAATGCTTCATACTCTGCCATGTTGTTTGTGCATTTAAAATTGAGTCTAAAGGCATGTCCTTTTGAATGACTGGTTTCCATGTTGGTGATCCATACTCCATCTCTTGCCCCTGTCTTGTTCATTGAGCCATCAAAATCTAAGTGCCAAAGGGCTTCATGACCAATATTATCATTATTTGGTTTAGGTTTTCTGCTAATCAATTCAGTTTTGATATCATCATTATCAGAGTTGCATAAAATGAAAGAGTCAAGGTCAGTTGGGGTTGAATAGATGGGATAATTTATGGACCTTTCTGCATTACTGACCATGTATTTCATTAGAGTTTCTCTGTAAAGTTTTTTGGGCTGTCCAAATACTATGATAGTAGCAAAACTCATGTCTAGTTGTAGAGATCCCTGCAACTTAGCTCCCCATGAACGAGAAAGAAGCATGCCATACTTTGGCGAGATATCAGCTACTACAATATCCATGATCATACTTTTACCTGGGTATTGAACTAAATTGACACACAAGTCTTTTATTAATCCAATGCATTTAACATTAGAGGAATCAAATGAGAACAAGTCTTTATATGGCCTAGTTATTTCTAGATTCAGAGTTTCCATAATAGCTTTTGGCATTAAGTTGTGGGAAGCTCCTGAGTCTAACATTGCATTGTGTAATATCTGATCATGAATAGTAAGACTAATATAAAAATGAGGGATTTCTCCATCAGCATGTGTACCATTTACATCAGGACCAAAAATTAATTCAGGCTGATCATCATTTAGATTAATTGAATCCTCGCCATCATTCATGTTTAAAGTTTCATTGATTGTTGATTTATACAAGTCATTCTTTACCAATTCTGTTAAAGGAATTGGTATTTTTAACTTGGATATTTTAGCTTGAATGTTGAATGCTGCTTGAGATTTACTAATCTGCAGAAGTTCATCTTTTGTGATTGTTAACTGAGTGTTTTTTTCTTAACGTTCAATAGTTTTACCTTTAGCTTGAGTTTTTATTTTATCTTTTGTTTGATTTTCTTGATTTTTGTTGCCTTTAGTTATTTTTTCATGAACAGTTTGAGTGGCAGCAGAGGCTTTATCAGATCTGGAATTTTCAGCAGAAGATTTAGGATTTGATGATTTAGAGTCAACTGGATTCTTCTTTTGATCAGGAACTGTTGGTTTTGCTAAATTAGTGGACTTTTTAGTATTAGCCTTTTGGGCATCTTTGGAGGATTGAGCCAGCTCATCATTGATATCAACAATTTTTGGACTAGACTGTTTTTTAGGACTGGGTGGGTTTGAATTTTTCTTGTTTTCTCTTGGAAGAATTTGCAAAATTTTTGTTTTAGGAGCCTCTACATTCCTTTTTTTTTATTTTTTTGAGTTGGAGCATTGTTTTTAGTAGAAGGCTCATTTTTTTGCTTGCTCCTAAGGTTATACTAGCTGTGAATTTCATTGATTACGAAGTCATAACCTTGCTTATAGTCAAAGGATTCACCAAATTCTACTTTGAACTGTTGAAGCTCAAAGAGTTCTTGATCCTCTTGAGTGAGGAAAATTGTATTGCTTTCATCTATCCCCATCACTATGTTGATGTCTTCCTCATCGTCAACATTGTTTTGAGAACTTTCAGCATAGTTCTCTTGAAAAGGGGGCCTAATTTTTTGATTTGGGGAAGGTTCTTTACCTTTTCCAGGATTATTTTTTTCTGTAGTTGGGATTTCTGATTTGGGGTTGGTTATCCCATTGCAGTTTTTTCTCAATTTTGTCTAATCTGTCAACTACTCTTTCTAAAGTTTTAGCAAAAATATCAAATTTACCATCTAATTTTGAACTCTCTTCTTTGATTGTGACTCTCCTTTCATTCCTAAGTCTGGCTTTTTTGGCTAGGATATTAATTTCTAAACCAACAACATCTAATTACATCTGTTCTAATGTTTCAGCATTTATTTCTCTTAATTGGTATGCCATATCTGGATCAAATCCATCAGGAAATTTAAGAATTACTGAATAGGGGGTAGGTTTAAGATCAACAGGGATGGCATTATAAACATTTTTATATCTGGTGCAATAATCCTGAAGAGACTCATTAGGAGCTCTTTTAAAGCATCAAACTCAGATAAAATTTGCAGGGGATTCTTTTTCTTTTCCCATTTATTTATGAATGCTCTATGAAATGTAGCTAAATCCACTATACTACCAACACCTAAATTTCTAAACCATGTTTTTACTTCTCCAGTTAAACTTTGAGAAAACAACCTCATTCGGACATCAGATTCATTCATCTCATAAATTTCACAAAAATCAGTCATCATGGTGACATGTTTTTGTGTAGTATATTGTGAAAAATTATCAAATAATGGGATATCCCTTTGGTAATTTTGGGGCATATCATGGAGATTTTGGGGTAAAACTAGAGGGGCATATATTGTAGCCACGATTTGAAGTTTTCCTGAACTAGGAGGTATAACAGTGACTATAGGAGCAGTGCTGGATATATTAGATGATGTGCTGAAAACTGTATTTGAAGAACTTGGAAAAGATGTTGGTATATGTATGGAACTAGATGAAGTAGAAATGTGTGGTGCTGGCAAAACTAGTGGATGCAATGGACTGGATATGATGAAAATATAATCCTAGGCTGCAAAGGCAACTCGAGACTAAAAGGTTCTGTAGGTGAACTGACAATGGACTCTAAAAATAAAGTGGTAGCATACAGAGTTGAATCTGTTGTTGGAAATATTGTTGTGTGTAATTGAGAAACTGGAGGCTTAAAGTGAGATAAAAATTGAGCTAATTTAACAGCTTCATCAACATCTTTAATCCGTGTAAAATTAACCCTTTCTACTGGACTTTGAATTTCAGATTTGTTTGACTTTATTGATGCTGAAATAATTTTTTTTTTCTCATTCACAAAAGAAGTAAAAACAGGATCTATGACAGTTTCCTTTAAATTAGTTTCAGATTTATTTCTAAATAATGAATTTTCAAACTTGAAATCAAAATCAATATCGGTTAAGCTCACTAATTCTTTGGGTAATGAATTAGCTTTTCTTAAAGGCACTTCAGCTTCTAAATTAACAACTTGTTTTTTCTTTTTATTGCTTCCAATCTATTCTGGGTTATCTACTATTAAAGCAGGCTTAGGATCTGGGTTAGACCTGGTATAGTAGGTTTTTCTAGAAGCCATAACGACTATTTATGATTACCCAAAACCTTTAAAGTTAATCTTAAAGTAGAAAATATAGATTTAAAAATCTTCCTTCAAGATTAAATTTAAAACTCGAGAGTGGTTAGTTCCCTAGTATGGTCGCCAGTATGTTAACACCCTAGTAATTTCTTAGGTCGTGGGATTTTGATTTATAGTTAAAGAAAACTAGGGGTAACCACAAACCTACTTTGTAACTTTAGGATCTAGCCTTCCTAAATTTCAGAGAGGGATCTCTCTTTTAGATTCAACTTTGTTTTGAATTGATATTTTAGGCTAGGTATAATTGGGTACTCGATTTTTTTTTTTGGAAATTTTGGTGGGAAATAAGATTACTTGGATACAAATTAAAGAGGGATCTACTATTCCATTGGGCTCAGGAGTCAATATGTAGCAAGAAAGACTGGAAAGCAAGCCCAAAAGGATGCTAATGTACTCAAGGCAAGGTAGATAATCCTCAGATATTTGAATAGTTTGTTTTGATGAAATGGATTGCTTTCGGGATAAAGGGAAGTAAAGGATCCTTTGATATGGAAAAAGAGGAAGGAGGTAGGGTTCAAATGGGACTGGGAGAAATTAAGAATTCCTAAGTCTGGAAATCAGTAGAAAACATTGAAATGATCAAGTAGTTAAGACAGGGAGTTTTTACACTTATCCTGAAATAATATTCCTAATTAATCATTTGGATTGAACAACATATATGCAATTGAATGAAAATTTAGAAAAGGAAACAATGACAGTAAGAAATCACTTTACTCATTATCTTATCACATGAATCCTAAGTTATGAAGTCTAGTTGGCTATTGTCCATAATGCTGCTATGAAATCAACACATGAACCTCCAAAGTACTAGCAAAATCCTCTATAATAATCTCAGCAAATTTATTGCACCCTAAACACTTCATAAACTGAAGTATTTATACAAAATGTTTATTAAAAAATATCCTAGAGACATCTAGGAATAACTCTAGGAAAATAAAATATCTTAATACACTAAGAGGGACAGCTGCTTAACAACTTAGCAAGCTATCCTTTTAATTTAGAAAAAATAGAACTAACATTATCTAATCAAAACAGTTTGTTGACTAGGTGTGCATGCTTGCTAGCATATTTGGAAGATATTTTTTTGTAGAATGCTTGATTAATAATCTTTCACTTTATATCCTTTAACGCTGCTTTTCTTCCTGATACTCTTTTACTCTGTTCATCTGTCACTTTGCTGCTAGTAAAATGTAGAATTTACCATAGTAAAAACTAGCTGATTATTTCTCCTAGGATACACTTTGACCTTGTTACTTCTGATAAAATTTCAACTGCTATTTTTACCCCTTGATAGCTGTAAGATGAAGTTTTCACTGTGGTCAAAAATTTTCCCATCATTTCTCTGTCTTGCTTGAATTTTCCTTTTACTCTTTTACTGATGTAAAGATTTATATCAGCAGTAAAAATCCAAAATCAAATAAGTTGTTTTTTGTTCTTTTCCTCTTAACTTCATTGTTTTACTTGTACTTTTTCTGTTGTTCTGCTTCAATGTTGCTATAAAAAATATGTGAATTCCTGCCATTGCTGATCACTTGGTATTTTCATACTTTTCAACTTTCAGTAACTTTCATCAGCATCAGTGTACTTTGAGAAATTTGGTTTGATAATGAAAATATGTTTAATTTCATTATGTAGAAAAAATAAGTTTTCAAAGTACTCCAAGACAACTTTACCAGTTGGAGAACCTTGTGGCAGAGGCTTATTTATTTGTTCTTTGGCATGGGCTATGATCTTCTTGTCATAATCTGTTTGAACCGTTAGCTTTTCATTAAAGCCATGAATTTCTAGGAGGCCTGCTTGTCTCAATATTATGTATTTTTCCAAAGTATTTTTCCAAAAACTTCGTTATTGACAAATTCATGGCCTCACACTTTTCCTTCAAATTGTTCATCATATTCCTTTTATTTAGGACCTTTTTGATTTGAAGAATTGTTTCGGTCCTGTCTTGTATTTTCAATTCTTCAAGCTCCTCTCTGTTCTTGCTATTTAAAAATGTAATAAGATTCAAAGGTTGAGATGGTTTATTAGTCAGTTCTTCCTTTGTTTTCTGAATTTCCACCTGTGCTGCCTTAAGTAAATCTCTCTGCTTGTATATGATTTGAATTGAAGGCCATTCTAGATATATGCCTTGAATTATGTTTGTCCAAAGATAGTTCTTGATGAAGGACACATGTTCACTGAGATTTACTTGCTGCTGTAAGATCTTTACCTGTTCTTCAAGTCTTTTCACTCTTTGTTCATGTCCTTTTGATGTAATCAATATATTCCTGTTTGATGATTCAAGAGTTTGAATGGTCTTTTTCAAATTGATTATCTCATTATTTTTTAGGGAAATTTCCTCCATGGCTTTTACAATATCTTTTGCTTGATGTACTTGTGTGGTGAATGATCCTATGGCAGAATTATCTTTAGATTGCACTGACATTGCAGTTTCCAGTGGAACTTTTGGGGCTAAATGTTCTGCCAATGTAGAAGGGACAGCTGTGCTAACCATAGGAATAACAGTGGGAATAGTTTTCACCTCAGCTTCTTTTTATTTTATAAGGATATCCATCTAATCTTCCATTTGTTTGACTTGGGTAGTCAGTTTTAGTATTAACTTGGCCATTTATTCTTTTTCATTTTGTTCTTAGAGGATTTCTTTTTCTTGAGGATGTTCATTTGGAGGAAGCTTTAACTATTTCCTCAAAGTAGTGATATCATCATTATTTTGATTTATCAAGGTCTGAGCAACCTGTATGTTTGATGGATCTACTCCTATTTGAATGACTAGATCTTCCAAGGACTTAATCCTTAGTTCTTTTTCTTGTAAAGAGGCATTGTCTAGCCTCATCTAGTCCTGCATGTTAAAAATGGTGTTTTGTAATTGAATAGTACTCCTAGTCTTATCCACTATTTTTTAATATAGCATTTCAGATGTATGTCTATGAAGTTCAATTTGATCAAGCTCATGGATATTCTCTGAATCAACTTCAAAGTCTATTTTGTTGTATTCTGAGACTGTCTTTGGATCTGCAATCTTTGGCTAGAGGTAGGACATGATCATTTTATTAGTAGAATAATCAAATGTTGTTAACAATCTGTCCTTGTTACCTAGCTTTTCTTTGATAAATTTAGAGTAAATTTCTCTTTTGATCTCCTCATTTTTCTCCTTAATTTGTTTGTACCTTTGTTTGATGTCTGAATCTTTTTCATCTACTGCCTTGGAGGAAGAGGGAATCTCAATATTGACCTATTTTTCAATCATCTGACTATCCTGCTCGTGTGCTGCGTCCTATCCTTTCTGAATGTATGTTAAAATTTCAGTAACAATTACTGTGGTGTCTTCTTTATCTACTTGTTGATTATTATTCAATTATTGATCATTATCATCTATTTCTATTGTTTTTTCTTTCTCAGCAGCAGTCATTTTTTCCCTTTTGTTGTAAATAATCTTGAATTTGCTTTCTGCAATGGCCTCTGCTGAATAGCCTTCTTCATTCCTAGTCCTTTTGTTTGAACATTCCGACTGTTTGGTGACTATTATAGTCTGTGAATTATCTGTCCCTTTCACTGTTTCTGTATCAGAAGTAGGATCTATCAATGTGTTCGGCATCCATTCCATTTGATTAGAAAACTTCTCTATATGTGGTTTTGAGTCATGTATAAAAGGTTGAAGCTTGCATTTTACCCTTATAGCACTGAGGTAACCCTAAGGATCATAATTCAATTTAAAACTCTCTTGAAATTGATACTTTGATAATTGTCTAAATATTTCTTTCTCACCTTCCCTATTGTTTACTATGAAAGGGCTAATTTGGCTCTTCAAATTAAACTGAGTCTTTTTCTTTGATGCCATGAATTTTATAGCATCTACATTTAAAACTTGTCTCAAATATTCCAATGCAAAAGCCCTGATGGTTAAAAATTTAGGTAACTTATATGGGGACAAATTTGTTCAAAATATTCTTAGTTCTGTGTGTCTCTGATATAAGTACCAATCTCCTACTTTGCATTGTTCAGATAGTTGTAGTATTCTCTTCATTTCTTCGCTCACTTTGGGCTATTCAGACTTGTAAATCAAATTCATGCATGTCTTGACGAATAAGTCTGAAAACTGTTTATAACTGAATTCATTTCCTTTTTTCTGAACAAGGATGTCACAAATATGACTGATAGAGGCTAGCCCTCTACATCCATCTTTTCCAAATCAATGGGAAAATTCTCAGCTTGGAAAAATAGAAACAAATGGAATAGATAAGATGAATATCTGAACACTCCCTCAGTAGGCAATTTGGCCAGTTGGTAATGTATGCTATTAGAAATGAATCTAGAAAAATCAAAGATCATGGTAGGAGGTTGCCCAGGGGATAATGTAGAAATGAAGCCAAGTATAGATGCATCAGTAAATTCATCATTGAAATATCCTAGAATGAAGGATAGCATTGAGATCACTTGTCTAGAGGCTTCAGGAAAATCAGAAGTAGAATATGGTGGATTCACCTTAGGAAGGTCTACATATTCAGGCATGAAATTCTGAAAGATTGAAAACTTTTTAGGGAACTCCAACTCTAAGTATAACTGGGTTAACTCTTCAATTGACAAGGGCACTACTCTGGGATCAAGCTTCAACTGAAGCATCTCATTTATGGATTTTTTTGTGAGGGAAAACAAAATTTCTCTATATTTGTTTAAAACAACTCTCTGATCAGGAACATAATGCATTTGACATAGTCTGACCAAGTCCTGGGCTGGATGAGTAACAGGAACTACATATTTGGGCAAACTGGATTCCAAAATAGGCATGTCATCTTTATTTTTATTCAGAAATTTATCATAACACCAGTTATGAATCTCAAGCAAATTGAATTCTACCACTGTATCAGCAATCTTGTAATCTAAATCAGTCAAAGGAATGTTTTCTACAGCGGAAACAGGTTGTTGGAGAGGTCTAACAACTTCAGTTGAATCAGTTGTTAAGGCAGGAGTTGGCTTGTTGATCTTTGAGGATTCAGGCTTGGGAAGCTTGGCTTTTATAGGTTTTGAGGCTTTGGGACCTCCAACTTTGGGTGTAACCTATTTTTTAGTCATTTTTGTTACAACTAAAGCAATATTAGACTATTTTCTATAGTTGATTTTAACAAATAGAGAAAAACTAAGCAATTTACTAGGAGAGAATTATCTTCAAAGGATTTTATTGCTCAATCCAGGCTTTATCAGGTATAAAAATGGCTTAAGACAAGAAACAGTGTTTCCTAAATAGAAAAATCATAGAAAGAGGTCTTTAGTCAATCTGTAAAACTTTGAAATTTTTCTGTGCTTGAAACTTATCTTCAAGAGTTTAAAAGATGCTGCAAATCAAGAATTATGGTTTTAAAGGGTTCCCCAAAGGACTTTAGGGTTCCTGGGAAAAATTTTCCAGGGTTTGGTTTGTTTTTAGGAACTTTTAAACCATTAATTCTCTTTAATTTAGTCTTTTTAACCCACAGGTTTAGATTTCAGAATTTTTTTGCAGGTTAAAGATACTGAAAAATACCTTTTTAGCAAGTTTTTGGTGGCTGAAAAGGCTTTCTGGTAGCTTCCGATTTGAAATGGATCCATTGGTTCAACAGAGGGTTTTAATGATCTTTATATGCAGTCTGCAGTGGTAAAATTCTGCTTCTAGGTAAGAAATTGGGTAAACAGAGGATCAAAATCCTTTAAACAGTCAAGGCATGAGCATTTAACCAGGCAGAAAGGAAAATAATGCATAAAAAATGTTTTACCAAAGTTTAACCTGTTAATATAAACCATTATATCGGGCATTAATGACAGGTCTCTTCAATAGGCGGGAGCGGATTTGTGAAAACAGCCAGTGGGTTTCACATTCATTTGGGATGGCAAGCAGTTTAAAGCTTTTGGAATGTGATCGTATCATAATTTGACATGTCGCATCGAGCGGTATTGGAAAACAATATTTATCATGAAAATTTTGAAAAGCATTGGTCTATTAATTTTGGAACGCGATATGGAAGGCACACTGTTGGATCTACTTAGATGACGCGAATGGCTAAGATCATTTCAAAGACTTGTGGTGAAGGATGGATGGGGTCCAGGTTGGCTATATGTGATGGCGCTTTTAATGTATAATAAAACCTTTTATAATTTGCATAATAACCAAAATTTTATTTACATAGGAAAATTCTTATATGCGCAGGGGTAATGGTAAAGATAGACTTACATAAATTGAGTTTATATAGTCCAAAAGGGCTTTTTGTCGGGCAAGTTATATATATAAAATGAGCTTATATATATGGTAAATAGTGTGTGGGGAAGGTTATCAATGGGTTAACCTCGGGTTTATACATGAATAATGGGAGGCTATATATAATACCATGGTTAAGCTGCAGGGGAGGCAGATGTAGGGTAATGGTAAATGTTTTCGTGTTATTTTAAATACATTGGATTGTAAATAAAATGCGTTTTTCCATAGATCTTTTAGTTTTTTTATATAATTTAATTAAACCAAATAGGATTAATAACTATAGGGGGAAGGGATATTTATATGGTGCTAGTTTAGCCAAAGGGGTTTTATTGTGGGCGTTTTATTAAAACATGTGGGATAATAGACTTTGGCTAAAGTTTATAATAGTGGGTTTTTCAAGGATATTTAGTAAAAGGGAATTATATTCATATGAAAAATATTTTTATAGGGAATTAATAAATAAGTTAGAGTTAATATGACGAAGGGGAAAGTGAATAGTCAAAATACATAATTATAACTAAGGAAAATGAAAATTAAAGCAAAGCTTGATTATCATAATTTTATCACTTTAACTTAGGATATAATGTCCTTTTGATGGTTTTTATGATTTATGAGATGTAGGCAGTTAATCAAATGGGGATTTATATATTACTAATTAAAAATGGAGTCTTTACTTATGAAATTGCATGGTGATGAATGCATGAATGGTAGATGATGAAAATTTTGGGATTTAACATAGAAATTTAACACTTTTCAACTAGGCAGTCATTGAGCCTTGGGTCTGGTCCCAACAGAAGTTAGAGAAATGCTCTGAGCCTCTTTGAATAAAATTTTAGAATGTAAAATAGCTATAAGCGAGGGGAAATTAGTGATTTTTGCCCGGTGAGAAATATTTACAATGATTTTCCCACCTTCTTCAACCTACCCAGTCTTTAATCTAACATTTCTTTCTTCCATTTATGCAGGTGCATTTGAGCTAGAAACCTTTAACATTTTATTCTTTTTGAAAGCAATAAAACTATCTAATTCTACCTTATTTTATCCAAGGACCCAGATTAAACGGTTGGGTTCCTTTTTACTCCATATCTATCTACTGAATTGTCAGGATTAAACTGTCTGAAAACTCTTTATTCTCTATCTAAAACAAGTAAATTGAAATGTAATAATTCAAGATCAAGCAGTTCAACTCATCATGGATTATGGCATTTATTGACACTCTTCCATAATCAATTGCAAAAATTAAAAAGTAGTGGCATTTAGAATTGCACACTTTCATGTTTTATTCATCTTTTTCTCTTTTAAACTTCATTTTTTCTAAGTCCTTTGATCTTTCTTTTAGGACATTTTACCCTCTTTTTGATTTTCTATTTTTTTATTTTTCTTTTATTTTTACAAAATATGGGAAAAAAACTTGTAGAAGCCAAAGTATGTACATATTTACAAGACTATCAAAAGTCAATTCCAAATTATTAATCCTATATTTATAGGACCCTAACATGACGTTCTTCAATTTTAATTTATCATCGTATGTCGATACAATTTTAAGAAGGTGCCTCACTCATGAGGAGGCCAAAAAGGTTTTAAATGATTGTCATGCTGGGGCTTGTGGTGGAAATTTGTTTGGATATGCTACCGTGCAGAAGATACTTCGTGTCGGTTACTTTTGGCCTACCATATTTCACGATTGCATTATCGCGGTCAAAATTTGTCATGCGTGCCAGATTTTTTATTGTAAAATCCGCAAACCGCCAGCACCAATGCATCCTGTTGTCTCTGTGGGACCATTTTCGAAATGGGGTATTGACTTCATGACCTGTAACCCTCGTTCGTCCGAGGGGCATGGTTATATTATTGTCGCAGTAGACTATTTTACCAGTGGGTCGGTGATGCCTACATTCAACAACATTGGACAAACAAATGCATTGTTTTTCTTTGATAATGTCATTGCATGGTTTGGGGTCCCACAGGCTATAGTCATAGACCATGGTAAGCATTTTCACAATCACATGGTGACTGAGTTGGCTGCCAAGTTAGGAATGTCACGTGATAGTTCTACTCCTTATTATCCACAATCAAATAGACAAGTTGATGCGATTAACAAAATTCTTAAGCGAATGCTTCAACGAATGATAGGAGTTCATAAATGAAACTTTCATTTAATCTCAGACGTCTTGTGGGTGTACCGAACCTTTAGTGAGAATGTGTCAGGATCTGCCCCCTTTAAATTGGTGTATGGTCTGGAAGCTTTCTTGCCAATCCAATGTGAAATAATTTCATTAAAACTCGCAATCGACTTGTTACCTGACACCTTAGATGAAGAAGAACGTCTTTTTAACCTCATCCATCTTGATGAAATGCGTCGTGAAGCCCAATTGGCTAATGAAGCGCATAAGAGACATATAAAGGCGAAATACGACAAGCATGTCCAACCTCACATTTTCTTAGAGGGAGACTTGGTTCTTCTTTATGATCAGGAATCTGATATAATAGGTACAGGGAAATTTGAGCCATTATGGCATGGCCCCTATATTTTCAAAAGAGTTCTTGCTGAGGGTTCTTACGACTTGGTAGATTACGATGGAATTCCATTGGCGCAGCCCCAAAATGGGTTGTATCTGAAACGTTACTATGCTTAATCATGAGCGTAGTAATTTTTTGTATTATATTGTATATATATGATGTTTATTTTCATTTACTGTCTTAGTTTGTTTTTTAGAGTTTTCTTAACGTTAGTAATCCGATTTACATTTCATCGCAGATGTCTGAATCTTTGGAACCATTTGTTGGGTATGCTGATGGTGCTAATCGTAGTACGCAAAATCTATCCTCTGCAACGTGGGCCATTTTTGCTCCAAACAACGAGTTAGTGAGTTTTCAAGGGATTTTTATTGGTCAATCAAAAAACAATATCGTTGAGTATAGCAGGTTGATTGAACTTCTCTCTGATGCCATTTCATTTGGCATTAACTGCATCATCATAAGGTTAGAATCACAACTTGTGGTATTACAAATTACTAGTGTTTATACTATTAGAAATCTGACACTGCATCGTATGTTCCTAAGAGTTCGAATTTTGGAAATACATTTTGATTTTGTTCAATATTAACACATTGCCAAAAACTTGAACACATTGACGGATTCTTTAGCGAATTATGTTATAAACATACATTTCTAACACATGTAAAGAAACATTCACATAATTGAATAGGATTGCACAATAAACATTGGAAAACACTCAAATCAAATAGATAGATACTTATAGGTTTTTACCAAAATTTTTGCCCAATACACATTGGTCATATGACCTCAAAATGTATGCAACATGTCAAAAGTAAACTAGCGATGCTCATGGTAACATGCTATTGATCTAGCTATCCTACGCAGTAACCGCATCCAGTGGTTAGGAACGCCAATAATGTGATTCTGTAGGCGTGTGGGTAACTCTTCGATCCAGAAATCAGGAATCCTGAAGGTCAACCCCTCTATGTGCTTTCAAAGCTCAGCAAGAGTCTCAACCATGTATAAATCTTGAAGGACTGCTCTCCCAACAACCCTCTCTAATGGCTCATCTGCTCCATGCTCTGGCTCTTCCACTGGTTGAACTTGACCCACATCTGCATTAAATTTAAACTTTAGTTTAGTCTTGGGAAAACACAAAAAATACAAAAACATGTATAAACCTTATAAAAATTAAAAAACATGGTCAAAACACTCTTACCAATTTCACCCCACTTAGCGCCTTCTGGTAAAGCTAAGTCTAGATCTCCTCTGAAATCAACGCCTACATATGCATACTCGTTTACCGGAGTATAATTTGTCCCCTAAACTAGGTGAAAAATGCAATCGAGAAAACAATGGACAATTTCCCTGCATGTCTAGCCATCAGTGCTACCCATCTTTGCATCCTCGGATCTCTAGGGTTAGATACACCCAGCGTCACATGCTGAGGCTGCATCAGTGGAATCCGCTCTAAGGCAAAATAAATGAGGATCGAACCATAGTTTAATTTTTTCTTCATTCCTCCCTTTTCCTTGCTCATTTGTTCTTTCATTTGAGAGAGAATAGCTTTAGCCCAGTTGAACACTATTGGTTCCATACACTCTAGCACAAACTACATATAAGATATGTTCTCTACATGTAGTGTAGCGGTACTAGCAAGCTTTGCGATTGTGAATAAGATGGTTCTCAATGGAAAATCACAAACGTCACAGATGTTTAGTTTCCCATCCTTGCTAGCCTCTGCCCCTGGGTAGCAATATTGCAAAATATAGTCTCTCATCGTCTCTCCTCTGAGAGCAGACCCTGAGAGAGAAATGGGTAGGCATCTCCTCGACAAGCCTGTTAGAAAATAGATGTCCTCCACTGAAATTGGAACCACTTTGTTCCTAATGTGAAATGCCTCAATTGCCGGATCCCATGCACGAACAAGGAACTCCAAAAGTTCCATTTTTTGCCTCATACCTGATAAACGAAAGTACTTTAATAACCCACAATCCCTAAGGGCTCTTACAGTACCTAGATCATTAAGGGAAATCATGTTTTGTTCTTCATGCTCTCTTTCTCTCCAAGTAATTGTCATTCTAGTCCGATGAATCCCTTAAACATAACCATAAGACTCATTAGACTCATTTTCATGCAAAAAATTAAGCAAAATTTGGGTACAATGTAAGAATAAAAAATGTGAATTACGCCCAATGCAGTCTTGGTCAATAGGCAGTGCGTTGCATATGCACCTGAGCTTCATTTTGAGTGCATTCCAACGCAGTTTTCGTTGCCCAAGGGTGCGTTGCCCTCTTTTGAAAAAGAATTTACCCAAAGGGGCCCAAATCCCTAAAAAATTGCAATGAAATAAAATGAAATAACTACTGAAAGAAAGAGGGGGTTTATGGCACCAACCTGGATCAAATGACGACAAAAATTGTCCACAGAATCGATCACAATCAACAGCTGAAGTTCGGGGGAAAAAACAGGTTCAGGGCTCCAAAATGCAAATGGTAACTTTCAAATGGTAAAAATGAATAGTAAAACTCTTTTAATTAGTCATTTGATTATTTGCAAATCATATTTATTGTTGTGACTATGGTTTTATTCAATTTTTATCATGAAATAGGTATTTTTAATGCATTTGATGTTGTTATGAACATGTTTGCAATTGATAAGCAGATTAGTCGTGCACATTTGTTTCAAGAATGATTTGACCACAAAGCATACTTTTATCCTTATTTTTCGAGCTTTGATAAAAATGAAAAAGGATTTGAAGCGCACTTTTATCTCTTTTTCGATCTTCGATAACAACAAAAAAGGAACCCCTGGAGTCTCCTTTTAGCTCTTTTCAGACTCCGATAATGTGAAAATATTTCCGAGCACTTGTATTTTCGATCTCGTAAAAGTAAATGAATTGATATCCACTCAGTATAAGTTTAACCCTTTCTCCGATCAACATGATTTTGCAATGCAAAGGAAAACCTTAGTCGAACATGGCTAGGAGGTTCTCTTAGACATCATTTTACACTTTTTTGGATCTGAGTGACAACTTTACGAAAAAGTACTTATGGAGTATTATTTTTTCCTCTTTTTCAAACTCTCTAAATATGAAAAAGGACTGGGCTGTCACTTTCGTTAGGCTTGTTAAAACATAAAATAGCGACGGGCTTGTCGATCATGGAAAGAATCAAGTTTTAGTCATCACTAGACTCGTTAAATTATTAAATAGCGATACATTATTCACCCGAAGGTTTGAATTATAGAGCAAGCATATGTTATCATCCTCAAGCTTGTTAAAAAATAAAGAGGCACGTTGATTGGATCCAAGGGAAAATCGCGAATAGAACTTTGTGTAGTAAAGCCACTCTTGAAATTAATATGACACTTCACTCCATCATCATGATTGTTTGGGTTGGGTAATATTCTTGACGGTTCATTCATACCTATGGTTCATCATACCTTCACTTTGGTTTTGGGTCAATGCTACCAACTCACCTTAGTGTCGCCGATATGTTCAAGAGAAGTCATCCAGTGAATAATCGTCCTTCTGAAATTCTCATAGGCCTTCATTCTCATGACATTCATCCCTGAAAATCGCTATATCAAGTCACATTTTGTTCAAATCGTTAGAATTTTGTTTTCATGGAGCAAAAGGATTTCTTGTCAACATCAAATCATAATTCAGGAAATTTACTTAGAAACATCATCCTCTGCATTTATGAGCGTAGCATTATTAACAGATTCTACTTTCAAACTTTTTAACGTAAAACATTTGTTGACGTTTAATGCAAAATAATCTATTCACCCCTTGCAAAATGTACAACAGTACCTTGAGAGCCATCAACATCAATGGTGGTTCTCTCACGTTTGCTAAAAGCTCACATCATTGGCTAGTAAACAAACGATGTATTACCATGTTTAACTACAAATCATATATTTGCATGGCTAGACTTGGACTCGAGCGATCGAGTGAACAAGATAAGAAGACCCCGGATCTAGTTTCAGCCATTCAGGTTGCGATTTCAGGTTTTTTGTACACATCATCTATATGGTGAACTTACATACAGATCATCATCTGAACATGGGCCTATATCTGTAGGCATGTCTATATTGGGAAACATTCCAATGTAGATGACTTTCTGCACTATGTACATGATATTAAATAGTTTATGTGCTAAGCATGGGAATGCCTCCCTCAACAATTCATGATCAAGATGAAAATATCATGATTTATTGTATTTTAAGATTGATGCAGGTCACCACTCCGCTTCAATTCTAGCCCATCACATCATAAAGCATCTCATTCAAAAAATATTGTTATTATTATGACCTCATGCTTTAGGGGGTAGCTATTATAGCTCAATTTTGGCATCATTCCCCATGACCTGGTCAAACTGGACATCATCCCCAGGACTAATGAAATAGGGTCTATCATCCCCTATCATTTTAGTTGCTACATGCCCTAAGATAAGAACATACCATTCATGACTTCTATTGCAAGATTTCCAAGGTTTGAATTATATTTTATATCACTTATGAGCTCACCAACACTGCCTCTAAAGGGACTAACTACGTTGCATATGCAACTCCCTCCATTCAAGGGTGCACTACAATGCACTTCCCGACATTCAAGAGTGTGTTGGTCAATTGGGATCGAAATTCTCATTGTTTCAGAATCTCCACATGACCAGTGCTTTATAGAAGAGTCCATATGTTTCAAAATTCGAATCCAAGTGTCCATATAACACCTATGAGCTTGGGAACATGTCTTGCCTATTATTAGAAAGTAATTGATTGAGAAGGTACCTTCAGTTTCCCTATAAATTGAGCACAGATCCTAGTGCTAGGGAAGGAAGAAATTTGGTAAAGAAATGTTGTTGGATTCTCAATTGAGAGAGTGATAGAAATGATATGTTGCTGGTGAGATGTTGATTGTGATGAGGCTGGGATGATGCTGGAGCTGGTGACATCAAATTGATCATTACTTGTAACCTCCCCCTTCTACTCATTAGTAAAGGTTTGTTGTCTATTTTCCCATGTATCGTGCTATGGTTCTATTTCTATGCAGTGATTCTTAATATATATGTGTGTGTGTGTGTGTGTGTGTTTCATGTTTAATAGATTTAACTGATTAAGATAAATAGGCATTCGTATATTGCAATCTTTTTGATGTTTAGTGTTTATACTGTAGAACTAGTCTCGCAATCTAAGTTGGTTGGAGCCTATGAAAACTGCCTTAAGGAGAATAGTGCTGATCACAAGTAGGTTCCTTTTATTCTTTCTCGTGTGTCTATTTACTCTGGGAGAAATGAGCCTGGGTAAAGTCTTTCATCTCATTCTAAATGCAATAGTGACCACATTTAGAGAATTTGATTTATCCATAGATCATAATTTTGCATAACAAATATATATTCCGGTGAGGGTTTAGGAACATGAATAAGTAGGTTACAGAATGAGATATGACCATTAATAATTAATGAATGAAATTGGTCTTGATCATTATGGGATATGATATGGATGAAGTGGTCGAATTATGGAATTGTGGTGTGAATATGAGTACAATTAGTTTTAATGATGACAATTTGAGGTGGAAACATATGATCATCTAAATTATATATACTAATGTTTTTGGACCTTATTATTTAAACAAATTTTGTAATATATCTTGGAACTAACCTTTGTTGATCTTCTTTTTGTGTTGATTCCTCGGGTGTCTTTTCAACATGATCTTCAATGGAGTCTTCTATTGATTATGTTTAGTATGTCTTGCTTCAATAGGCTGCAAAGTATAGCAGAGCTAGAGAATGTGATGACAATTGCAGATTCTTCAAAGCTACAGAAATGTAACAATTATGTAGCTTCTTCTTTTATTGCTTCAGAAAAAGAAAGTGAACAAAGAATTTGGGATTTTTTTTGAATGGGAGAAAATATAAGATGTCAGAGATGACTCTGATTTTCATCTTGTATTTTCTGTATAAGGATGCCAATCATTGATTGGTTTTCATACTTATACAATTATTATTATTATTATTATTATTTTTTGAATAATATATATATATATTAGATATGAAGAGTAAAAAGAAGACTAAGTGGGGAAGAAGAAGGATTCTTCTTCACCAACTTCATATCAACATTGTCTTGAATTTTTTTGATAAATTCCTCCTTTGTAATTGGTTTATGATAGACCTTTAGTCGATGTCCATTCACAAGAAGAGGTACCTTTTCTTCATCAATTGTCCTTAGCCTAACTGCCCCATTGTTAAATAATTTTTTGAACTCATAAGGCCCAAGCCAATGAGTCTGAAATTTTCCTTGGAAGTATTTGAGCTTTGAATCAAACAAAAGTGCCCAATATCCTGCTTGAAATTTTCTTTCTTTTATGTACTTATCATGCCATTTGGACCTTTGTTGTTGAATAAGGCTGGTTCTTTGAACTACATCTTTCCTGATCTCATCAAGCTCATTGAGTTGCTCCATTCTGTGCTTTTGGGTTTCTGATAAATCAAGTCCCAATCTGACTGATGTCTTGAAGGTTTTGATCTGGAATTATATTGGAAACAAGACTTGCTTCCCATAAACAAGTTCATAGGGAGTATGTCATGTTGTATTCCTCCATGTAGTCTGGTAGGCCCATAAGGCTTCAAGAAGTCTATCTGCCCAATCCTTCCTATGTAGATGTACAATCTTTGTGATGATTGCTTCGATCACTTTATTGGTGGACTCCACTTATCCATTTGCCTATGGATGATATGGAGTAGAATTTCTATGTTTTATCTTATGTTCCTTCACAATTCTCTGGACCATCCTAGATGTAAATTAAGATCCCCGATTTGTTACAATTTTTGTTGGGACACGAAAACGAGTGAAAATATCCTTAAAGAGAAATGAAACTACAACATTTTCATTAGCAAAAGAAAGTGCTTTAGCCTCTACCCATTTAGTGACAGAATCAGTGCAAACCAGAATGTACATATTTTTTTTAATGGTGGTTTGATTGGTCCAACAAAATCTAGAATGTACCTCTTTTTTTTTTTATGGTGGATTGATTGGTCCAACAAAATCCAGAGCCCATTTCTCAAAGGGTTTGATGAGTACCTGAGGTTTTAAGGGAATTTCATCTGTAGGAACATGTTTCCCCATTCTCTGAAAATTTTCACACCTTTTGACATACTCCTTGGAATATTTAAATATGGATGGCCAATAATATCCTAAATGATGGATTTTATAGGTAGTCCTCTTATCAGCAAAGTGTCCACCGCAAGGTTGATCATGGCATGCCTTCATAATTTCAGGTATTTCATATTCTCGTACACATATTCTGATGATGAGATCTGGACATGTTTTATACAATTCATCATTTACCCATGAGTATAATGCACTTGTTTGAATGATTTTTCTCTTTTCTCTAGGAAACAAGTATGCTGGTAATTTTCATGTGGCTAATTAGTTAGCAATGTCTGTGAACCATGGATATTTAGTAGATATTGCAAAAATGTATTCATCAGGAAAATTATCCTCTACTGGAGTATCATTATTGTCATTTTGAATTCTAGACAAGAAATTAGCAACTGTGTTCTGTATTCTAGGTCGGTCTAGAATGGTGATGTTAAATTCTTGCAGGAGTAATAACCATCTTGTGATTATGCAATTAGTGATAGATTTATTCATTAAATACCTAATCAGAGAACGATCTATGTGAATAAAGGTTTCATAGTCGGTGATGTAGTGTCTAAACTTGTTAATAGCATGGAAAACAACTAGAAACTTTTTTTCAGTAACAGTGTAATTCAACTCAGCAGGAGTCAAATTTTTTCTTGTGTAATAGATGGCATAGGGGATCAAATATTTTTGTCCTAATACTGCTCCCAGAGTTGTATCTGAAGCATCTGTTGAAATATGAAAAGGTATTTTCCAATTTTTTCCTCTTAAGATGGGTGCCTCGGATATTTTTTTCTTTTAAAGTTTCAAATGCCAATTGGCAATCAAGATTCCAACTAAATTCACAATCTTGGTAAGAAATTTGAAGAGTGGGGATGCAATTTTCATGAAGTTTTCGATAAATCTTCTATAGTACCCTACAAAACCTAGGAAACTTCTAACATCCTTTTGACAATTTGGAATTTATAATTTGGACATGACTTCAACTTTGGATGAGTCTACTTTAATTCCACCCCCTGAAATGTGACATCCTAGAACAATTCCTTCAGTAAACATCATAAAGAATTTTTCATGACTTGGTGAAATATTTGCTTCTTTACATCTTTTATGAACTTTTTCCAAATTTTCAAGAGCCTCTTCAAAAGAGTTTCCATAAATTGTAAAATCATCCATATACACTTCCACACAATAATGTATTAGATCAAAGAAAATTCCTAATACTTCTCTTTGGAATGTTGCAGGTGCATTGCATAATCCAAAAGGAAGTACTTGGTAAGAATAAGTTCCCCATGGACAGGTGAATGTTGTTTTGTCTTGGTCTTTAGGTGCTACTTGAATTTGATTTTAACCACTAAAACCATCCAAGAATGAGAAATAATTATTCTCTACTACTGTATCCAACACTTGATCTATGAAAGGCAATGGGAAATGATCTTTTAGAGTAGACTTATTCAGTTCTTGATAATAAATGAATAGCCTCCATTTACGATTCTTTTTAGGGACAATCACCAAGGGAGAAACCCACTGACTGTCTGAAATTGGATAAATGAAGTTTACATTCAGAATTTTTTGCAATTCTTCTTTCACAATTTCCCTAATATTTGGACTCATATTTCTTTGAGGTTGTCTGATAGGCCTAGAGTTTTCCTCAATGTAGATATTATGTATGCAAGTCTCAGGATTGATTCCCTTCATGTTAGTTTACTCCCATGCATATGCAAACGAATGTCTTTGCAATGTTTTGATTAACTCTTCTTGTTCAAATTTCTCCAAGTTTTTGTTTATGTATAAATATTTTCTTGGAAATATTTCAACTACAGAGTTACCAAATCCTTCCCTAGAACATAAAGACATCTGTCTGGATGACAATTATTCAATATTACATTGTTCTTGAAAATTATGTCATCTTCACATTGTGAAGATGTTTCAAACTTTTCTATTGAATTTAAAATTTGGCTTTCTTCTCTAATATGAGAAATAGTAAAGAGATTTTGTATATCATTGTCATCATACATCCATTCTTCATTTTATATTTCTGTAATTGTTTTTGCTGGAGGATATAGAGTGAATTTATTTGTTGAATTACCATCAGAAATAAACACATCACTAGATCTACAACTAATGAAATCATCAGCTGTAGCTAACCAAGGTCTTCCTAAAATTAATGGATGTCCCCCTAGATTTTTCTTGGGAGTTAAGATCATGAAGCCAACTGGATATTCCCAAGAGTCTAAGGACATATATAAGTCTTCTAATACACCATCTGGATTGATTACTGATATGTTTGCTAGTTGTAGTAATGTTGGTGTATACGGAAGATTTGTAAGCCTAAGTTGTTCCATGGTTTTCTTTCTCATGATGTTTATGACTACTCCTAAGTCAATTAATGTATTTGGAATCCTAATACCATTGATGTGTGTTTTTACAACTGGAATTCCTTGGTCCAAATATTTTTTTATGGATACTTTTCCCATCATAATGTCTGCAATTTTTCCTACTAAATGAATCCTTTTTACTTCTTCTTTTTTTCTTCTTGATTTTATATGCTCAACTCTCTTATTGTTTTAGCTAGGACAGGAATCTCTTTAATGGCCTGTAACAAAGGGATTTTGATACAAAAAATTTTCAATTCATCTAGAAATTCATAGTTAGGCAACAAAATTGTTTTTCTATCCCTCTATCAATTTGTAATCTTTCAGGGAAAATAGGGTTAGAAATAGATACTGAAGGTTTCTTTATGATAGGAGTTGAGTTTATTGGATTTTCTTATCTTTTATTTTCAGAATTTTGATTTTGTTGAAGGGATGTCCCTTCTCCAAAAATTTTATTTTGTTGTAGAGAAATTTCTTCATCAAGATCATCTTTTTCTTGAATAACAACAAAGGATTTTTCCTTTCTAATATCCTACCAGATTTAAGTTGGATTTTTTTAAGATCTATTGGAGTAATCATATAAGCTAGAAATTTTTTTCCTTCTATGTTATAAGCAGTTTGGGCATTTTTATTATTTGGGTTTGGTAATGGTTGGGTAGGTAGTTGATTTGGTCTTTGTGGAAATGGTAATAAAAGTTGTGGATTATGATTTTGGAATTGGGGTTGTTGATTATGTTGTGGAAAATGTTGTGTAGGATAGTTTGGATAGAATTGTGGATATTGGTGATACTAAGAGTATTTTCCATAAGGATTATGCATTCCTTGTATCCAATGTTGAGGCTGGGGCCAAGGTTGCTTCCATGGCATTGATGAATTCCAATTGTTTGGTGGGGGATGATTATACATTTGATTGTTAAAACCTTGAGTTCGTGGCCCTTGCCATGGTCTTCTAGAGACAAAACAAAGAGGTTCTACTAGATGTGGAGCTACTTCTTCTTGTAAAACAACCTTAAGGCCTGGTATAGAGGGACATATTTTGGTTTCATGGTTTTCTGCACAAATAACACAGTTCTCTATGACTTTTAGATCAAGAGGAAATTCTCTTAAGGCATGTTTCTTTCTACATTTACGGCAAAAAATAGTTAAGGCATCAATTTCATTTTTCTTCTTGTTTTGTAATTTTAGGGTGTCTATATTTTCACTAAGACTCCCTAAGATATCTGTTTTAAATTCATCAAGCATATTTCCAATTTCTGCCCTACTTACTATTCCAATTGCAGATTTATTCACTTTAGAGAGAATAGGATCTCTTGCATTTTTCCCATTTTTTTATTTTCCTCTCGAAAGATGAATGCATAATTCAGTAATTTAAGGCAATGATAGTTGAGAGATATCTCCCTTTCCCATCATGTTAAGAATACCTATCCATTCATCTCCGATGGCTTTCAACAAGAGATATTTTAAAGTATCTTGATCTAAGTTTTCCATTTTAGTTCTTTTTATACTGTAATTGAATCCCTCAATTAAGTCTTCCAAGTTTTCATCCTCTTTTTGCATCATTTTAAATACTTCATCCTTCCTATTAATAGGTGTGCAATAATCCATATATCTTTATAAAAATGAAATTTTCATCTCATCCCATGTCCTAATAGATTGTGTTATCAAACCCATGAACCATTTTAAAGTTGCACCCTTGAGTGTTGTAGAAAATAGCCTCAATTTTTGTGAGCCTTGTAAGTAGTCATATGATCTACATAAAACCTCAAATTCAAATAAAAATGTTTCAGGATATTCACTCCTTAATCCATGGAAATTAGGAAGGATGGAAGGTGAAATATTTTTCATTGTGGCATTTGTATCCTCATCAACTATAGGAAATCCAATAGAGTTATTGTCTTCCCTATTTTCTCCTCTTCCTCTACCTCTTCCTCCACCTCTTATTTCTCATCCTATTCTTGAGGCATCTCCATTCAGAACTTCTCCTTCTCCTTCTCCTTCCCCTGCCATTGTATATTCCTTAGAGATAATGTAGGATTCTAACTGTAAAGTTATTTTTTCTTCCTTTGGTTCTTCTATCAATGGGATATTGAAGAAATTTTCCTCTTCTTCTTCCTCACTAGGGATTTCTAACTCTAAAGCTAGAATATATTCTCCTGTAGAGGTAAACCAAGGTTACTCCTTTTGTTGGAGATCTAGGATCTTCCTCTTCTAAGACTGCCTCAGTAGATGAAGTTGGAGAGTCTCCTAATTGGATTTATGACCTTAAGACTTAAGGAAGTCTATGCCTTGTTGTGAAAAATGGAATATGTGTTTGGGATGGTGGTGTGGCGCTTTATGGTCTTGGTGGAGTGAGTGGTGTTGTTGGAATCAAACTTCTACCTCTAGCTATGAATCTACCCCTAGAGTCTCTTTCTCTACGCATACAATTTTTTTAAATGTAAGAAATAAGGCTTCCTAATTACACTTCCCCAACAATGAAACCAAATTTTTTAGTGAATTTAATGTCTTAAAATGCTATCATGAATTATCGACTGAGGTTAGTAATCTGATGAAATGTGGTGCACTATATATGCTTAGATGCCCTTCTTTCTTACTTCATTGTGTATTTTTATATATTTTTGGGGGGGTTTGTATTTTATGCCTAAAGCTAATAACTAAAATTCATCTAAGGAATGAAATATAATATTCTAAATGAGATATTTAAATGCTAGGGAACAACTAAATCTGAAGGAAATTTAATGATGAAAACTTAATCTTAAAGAAGGAAGAAAATTAAATGTTATTTTTACTCTAAGAAAAGAAATTGGTTTAAAAATTACTCTTAATGAAATGAATGTTATATAAAATCTAAAAGAAGGAATAAAATGAAATGTTAATTAACTAATCTATTTTTCATAAAAATAAATCAATCTTTGGATGGTTAAAATCTGAGCTATGTTAGACTATTCTAGGCCGGAAAAACATCTATGGAAAATATCTAATTAAACTAATTCTTGATTTAAACCAAACACTGTTCTAAATTTGATCGAATTATAATGATCCCTAAATGATGTTCTAGTTATCAACATAATGAAAATAAAACCATATTCTACCTTATCAATTGAAAGCATTAATTCGATGAAAATAGAGCATTTGATCTAATTTTAAAATAATCAAAGTACAATTCTAATCTAACATTGTCCTAGTTTTAAATATATCTAAAAAATGATCAACATATAACTCTAGTCTAATTCTATTCCATTCCATGGAACGAAAACATAAAATCTATTACTAGTAAATTGAACTATTGTGCTAATTGAAATCAACTTTAACTAAGGCAAGAAATAAATGACAGAGTATCTATTGCGCAAAACAACATATATAATCTTAAATCCTATGGTTGTTGTGTAATAAAATGCAATCTATTCAATTGGAAGATGACATAGTCACATTCATGTAATGATTCAGGTGAGCATAAGATCTAACAGTCAACTGTAAATGTAAACAACTGATTCAAAAAACATTTAAAAACTAATTTACATGAAATAAAACAATGAAACAGTGAGAAATTAAACTATGAATCGATGAGAATATAACTATGAAATGACAAGGAATTAAACTACGGATTGACAAGGAATAAACAACGAATCAACGAGAAAATAAACTATGAAACTGATAGTAAAATAAGCTACGAAATAACTATAAAAACCTCCTTTCCGTGCAGGGGCCCTTTGCAACAGAATGAGTTGTAAAATATACTTAGGCTATCTACACATCAATGATATGGAATTGGTATTCTTTATTAACAAAATAGAGTTTAAAATCGTTTCACAGTATTATCACAAAAATTAAGCTTATTCAGGATTTCAACAGACTGATATTTATAAAATTTTCTAATTTAACAGTCTGAGAAAATTCCGCCTATGGAAAGAAAAATAAAACTAAGACTAGAAGTCGATTCAGAAGCAAAGTATTCATGGATTTTTCTCGATTAGCTATGTAAGAGCAAATCGAGAGTCTTCATCCATTGATATCGTTCCTTCTATTTGACTGATCTTTGACCACGAGTGTAGGCACAATTATTTCTCAAAATTGAGTAGGTAAGTAGGATACAATCCATGTATGGAACATTTCAAATCTACCCATATGACTCACTTCTTCATTTACTTCTTGAAACTTTCAAACACTAAAGATGACTGCAAAAACAAAGGTTAGCTACAAAATTTCACAATGTCTATAGCTAATTATTAAAATTCATCTAAATAATAAGAAACATTATAATATAAAGTAGAGATCATCTAAATGCCTTCTCAGATGTAAAATATGTCAATTATCATTGAGTGAGTTTATGGATCTGTGAAAAAGGAAGAAAAGATGGTGGAAAAAGATTTCAAAATAGGAATATTTTTTAGGTTCAACATACATTCTTGAAAAACATCACGGAGTGAACCATATTTAAAATTGTCATGCTCATTCTTTCAGCTACACCATTTTGTTGGGGATTATAGGGCACACTTGTTTGATGTTTGAGCCCATGTTGGCGAAGATAGTTTTCAAATTCGTTTGAAGTGTATTATTTTCCATTATCAGTGCACAAAGAGCCAATATGTGTTTGTGCATCGTTTTCAATCCATGCATGAAAATTCTTGAATGTTTAAAAATCATCATATTTGTTCTTCAATAAGTAAACCCAACACATTTTGGTGTAATGATCAATAAATGTCATCATATATTTATTTCCATTTGTAGAAGAAATAGGCATGGGGCCACATAAATCTAAATGAATAAACTCAAGTTTTCTATGTGCTCTAGAATTTGAATCTTGAAAGGACTTTTTGCTATGCTTTCCTAGAATACAAGCATCACATTGCTTAAGCTTCCTAGGATTTGCAGGTAATCCAGTAACATCATTTTTATTCAACGATTGAAGGCTGTCATAGCTTAAGTGTCCAAATCTAGCATGCCATAAAATACTTGATGAGAATGTACCTGCATCATGATGAGAACTAAATGCAAGTTTTGTGCATGAGGAGAGGTACCTTGCAGCTTTAGGAGTATTCCTTCTTCTATTCCCTTCATGACAATTGAGTGCTCTGATTATTTTATAACCTCAATATTGCCACCAAAAATGTGAATTGTGTGTCCTTGTTGGCAGATGTCGACCAATGAAAAAAAAATTCTCCTCAAGTGAGGGAGGTATAGAGCCTTATGTAGAAGATGGTTTGGAAGACCAAGCAACTTAAGCCTGATTGTGCCAAGCCCTGATGGATTGAGTTTAGATTTGTCTGCAAAGTATACTTCTCCATCAACCTTGTCAGTAAATTATTCAAAAAAATATTTTCTAAAAGTCATGTGACATGTTTCTCCTGAATCTAGCAACCAATCATTTCTCCAAGAAGTAAGTGAAGAATTAAAAAAGTCTTTAGTTACTCCAATGTTACAATGTGCTACAACGTAATGAGAGGATTCAGGTGCTTTAAATTAGTCTCTGTCATGAGTTTTACATTTTTCTTAATTTCTTTGCTGCTCAATATTTTCCAAAGGAAGCTTACATGTAGATGCATCATGCCAATCTTTATTGCAGCATATGCAATGAAGATAAGATTTTTCACTTTGAGCTTGTCTGCACCCCCCTCCTCTGAAATTTCTTCTTCCTCTTCCTCTTCAACCACCTCTTCCTCTCGAAGAATCTTAAGCATGATTATTCTCTCTATGTGTGAAGCATACAACTTATTTAGAAGACAGAGGGGTTGTCTTCTTTCCAAAAACCTTCTATCTTTCTGCAAACTTTTTCTCAAGGGAATAAAAGGTGATCTTAATGAGGTTTGCACTTTCTTGCAATGACTCAAGGTAATGTGAGTAAGTGGGATAGAATGCCTTAGCATAAGCTATGAGAGGTATGTCAACTTTTACACCAGTATTTTTAATGTCATGCATGATATATATTACTTATGATGCTAAAGGAAGAGGGCCATCATTTTTCAAATCAAGGTTGAATAGCTGAATCATTAATTAAACAATTTCAAGTTCTGAATGTGAGTCATATAGTTCTTTTAATTTCCTCAAGGATTCATAGACATTTTAAAATGGTGTAATATGACGACTCACCTCTTCATTTACAGAAGCTACAATCAAGTCATAGGCCTTGCAATTCTTATTTTCCAAAATGGCGATATCCTTGTCTGAGGTGGGCTTTATCGGTGGATTGTCTCCTTCTCTTTCAAAAATTCCTCTCCACAAATCATTAAAAATGAAAGTGTGCCTGATTTTCCGATACCACTCAAGATAGCTATCTTTGCTAGAGAGAACAACTCCCACAATAGATATGAGAGAATGCATTGTGAACTTTTGAAAAAAATTAGTTTGCTAGAAAAAGGCTCAATTTTGGTGTAAAATGTATTCTACTACAAAAAATCAATTTTTGGTGTAAAAACTGTACTTTTCTACAAAAAACTCAATTCTAGAGTGAAAATTGCACTCTGCTGTAAAAATTCAAATCTGGTAATAAATGTGTATTATGTTGTCAAAAATCAGTTCTGGAAAAAAAATTATAAACAAATAATTTTTAGAGGGGAGGTCGGACCTAGGAGAGGTCAAACCTAGGGAAGGTCGTACCTAGGGGAGGTTGACCTAGGGAGGTGGAATAGGGGAAGATGAGGGTGAAGGGATGAGGGCAGAGGGAGGAGGGCAGAGGAGGGAGTAGGGAGTGGGGAGGTGAGCCCATGGAGGGGAGAGCGGGAGGGTGGAGGAAGAAGGAGGAAAGAGGAGGGAGCAGGGAGTGGGGAGGGAAGCTGGCAGAAAGGAGAACAGGAGGGTGGAGGATGGAAGCGGATGGAGGAGGGAGCAGGGAGCAGGAGGAGCACCTGCGGGAAGTGTAACAGCTGTGAGAGGTTGTGGGAGGAGCAGTGTGGATGGTTGCGGGAGGAGAAGATGTGAGAGACTCTTTGAGGAGTAGTGGGGATGGCTATGGGAGACTACGAGAGGAGAAGATGTGGGAGGAGAAATGGTGATGGCTACAAGAGACTACGAGAGGAGAAGCTGCTGGACAAAATCTTTTTGTGTGATCTCCAACAATGTTACCGATGAAATAGGTAACCTCATTGTTACCTACTTTTTGAAGTATCAAGAAAAACACCTGATTTTGAAAAAATGGTGATGCAGAATCAAGAAAAAAAAATTTGAACATGTTTTTGGCACTTTAATTTTTTTTCATTTTGGTTTTTTTTTTTTAATTAATTAAATTTTTTTTTAAGTGATGTTTTTTATGTCGATTTTGAATAGTGGTGGTGTATCATCACCAACGTTTTTTTATAGGATTGATTTTGACACTATAGATTTTCTAATGTCTTCTTCTTCTGTGAGATGTTTATTTTTAAGTGCATTTATGTACTTGTGTTTTAAAAATAAAAAAAATATGTTTTTTTAAAATAAAAACTTGTAATGATATCTTCACTTTTTCACATACATAAAAGATGGAAAAAGGGTCAATATTCTAAAGTTTATATTTTCTACATGTTTATGTATTGTTAAATAATTTTTCAATGCACATCAAAAAATTGTAGCTAAAAAACCAATATTTTGAACCATATGACAAAAAAAATACAATTTTTCAATATAAATACAATGCAAAAAATACACTTTTACAGACTTTTTGTTGGAAAAAACATGTTAAATAAACTAATTTTTTGGGAGAATTTTAATAAAAAAACTTAAGAAAATAACATTTTTATTGAATTTTATGTCAAAAAATAATAGCAATCACATGTTTTTTGCAAAAAAAAGGGTTGTTCTCATAAAATATCAAAGTCTAAACATTACAAGTAAAACTGATTAATAGTTCTAAAAATAAGCTTTGTTTGCAAGCATAACTTAAACATCATCAACAATATCAACTAATACATCTTCAACATCATCTAGAATAGCATTGATGGCTTCTTCCGCAACATTTTCTTCTTCATTTTGATCATTGTCGTCTTCTAATGGATCTTTCATGTCAGCAAATCTTCCAAAGTGTCCCTTTCCAATCATTCCATATAATGGTGGTTGAGGTTCCTTTGCTTTTTTTGCCACAAGTGATTCATTAAAATCTCCTTTCCTCAAACCAACTTCTTGCTTCGCATCTGGAAGGAATTTAAGAGCATTAATTCTTTGTTGAATAAATTTGCATTGAACTGGGTCTTTCTCAATGACAATGCAATTTCTTTCTTTTAGTAGGCAACAAGCTAGTGTTGTACCTAATCATCAAGCACAAAAAAAATAAGTAAGAAAATTAGTATGGAGACATAAAAAGTAAAAAAGACAATATTTAAATTTAAATTTGTATAATAAAACTTACTTGAACCTAAGAATAAATCCAAAACCCATTCTCCTTCATTTGAACATAGATCTATAAGATAGTTAATCAATGCTTGTGGTTTTTGATAAATGTTAACTATATCTCCCTTTGCATCTTTATCCTCATATGTTAGTTTTCTTACAACTGCATCATAAACCAATACTTGACTATGACTCTTCCCATCTACTCGATTCATAATAATATGCTTATAGCTATCGTATTTTGTCCAACATTCAACATGGATGAACACACAATCATTTATAATGGGCTAATCTTTGGAAGAAACAATATTTTACTTTTGCCTGTAACATAACATAGTAAAAGTTCAATTAAATTTTACATGAATAAAAAAATTTAGGAGGAATCAAACATACAATTTCAAAGTCTTACCATGTAAGTTGCATCCTTGAGTTTGCTTTACCCTTAAAGCTTGTTAATAACATTGGAAACTGTGTGTCTGAATGAAATGTCACAAATCGCCAAAGTGGTGATGTTGTCACTTCTTGAAAACCCGTAACCACTTTACTAAAAGCTTGATAAGTATATGGTTCTCTATCATATTCAATGTCTAGGA
Source organism: Pinus albicaulis (assembly GCA_034641835.2). Lineage (NCBI taxonomy): Eukaryota > Viridiplantae > Streptophyta > Pinopsida > Pinales > Pinaceae > Pinus > Pinus albicaulis. The sequence goes on from CM076578.1 coordinate 654,682,788, forward strand.
AATTGAAACCATGAGGAATATCTGCAATAACTAGGCCATATTCCCTTTTAGATATTAGTGATGCAATGTCTTCACAGTCACCTTGTATTTTTTGATATTGGACACTGTCGAGCCCATTTCAAATGTAATGATTAAGAGTAGGATCTAGTTCAACATTCATAAGACGCTTCCTTCTCATGTTCTCCATCCTAATTTTTTCAATAAAGCTTTTGAAAGTATCTGGTACTCCATTTCCATCATTCTTCGACATCTTTAATGACACACACACACATATATATATATATAATAAAAATAGTTTAAATATGAATAAAATGAAATTATAAATCAACATACCTTATTGAATGCAATATAAAACTCTTTTAGTGTTGATGTAGAACTTTTAGTGTTGATGTAGAACTTGCTTCTGGGTAGTTGCGTACAACATCATCCCAACTGTCTTCATTCAACATTTTAATCATGTGTTCTTGTATTTTCATAAAAAATTTCTGATTGAATAAATCAAGTTAAAAGTGTTAATATATTGACATGTATAAAAAATTCTACCAACATCATTATGTTTTATTTAAAAGAAAATTATAATGAAATAAAAATAAGAAATAATTCGAGAAACTTACTTTTGAAATTCTGCACACATTTCTTCCATTGATAATTCACCCGACCTCACACGGGCTAATACTGATTTGACTAATTTATCATCCTTCACACCTTGCATTGTTCTCCAAGGTGTAATAGTCATATCCTCTGGAAGCTGCTTCATTTCAGGACCCCCCTTACTATTGGTACATATTATGGGTTTACTCTTTCTAACCTTCTGATTTTTTATGGAAATATTCTCTCACCGATCAAAAATCTCATCAATCAAATCCCATACCTCCCCAGTTCTAAATGCCAACTGAAAAATGTTATCTGTGCCTCTGAAGAGATTTGTATTCAATTTTCCATCTTTTGCTTTTTTTTTCATCAATTTGATAACCTGTTTCCATTAAACATTCCTTTCGAAATGCTACACTAACTTGTGTCTTATCCCCACCACATTTTTCTATGAATTCATTATGAATAAATCTGACCCTTTGGATGAAAGTCATTTTCATTCCGTACTCATTATCTGCATTATGATCCCATGCCAATAACTTTGATTCCATTTCTGTTAAGCCAGCGTAAATGATGCATTTCACTGTTTGAAAAAGATAGTTATTGGGATATTCTGCAATCAATTGTCTCTTAGCCTCTATCGAATGGTTCCCTCTAATTACATAATATTTATAATCAAAACATTTTGTCTTGTCAAATGCTTGTTTGTTGGGAACCTGACATGGATCGACAAGAACCACATAATCCACCACATGCGCATATTGATTGAACCTGAACAATGTTTTCAGATTATGTACATGTAGGTGATGGGCCTTTCTAATTTGATATTGAGATTGTCCTTCATCTGGGCCATAAAATTGGTTAACATTAAGCTCAAATGTTTGGCCACCAAGAATTAATTTATTTTTCCTCAACTCTTTTCGAATAGCATTTTGTTTTGTTTTAATAATTCCATCCTCTAACTCAGCACCTGGTGTTATGATTTCTCTGCTTCCGTGAGAGCTTTCAATTTGTTCTTCACTGCTGCTCACGACCTTTACAGGTTCACCAATATTTGATTTCCTAGTCTTATTGGATAGCATATCAGTTTTTTTATAAACAAGCTCTCCTTCATGAGGTAAAAGAGAGACATCTTTGGCAATTTTTCTTTTTGGTGTCTGATCTGTTTTCTCCTTTTGCACAATATTTCTCATCTCCTCCTCACTAATTCTATCATAATTTTCTGTTTCATGTTCGACACCTTCAAAAGAAACATGTTTAAGTTTACTAGATTGACCCACCTTAGTGACTCTTGGTTGATCCCCTCTTTGTACTGTTGCAGTGTCACGAGCTATTGCTCTTTGCTTCAATATCCTTTCCTCTGCTTTGTCTTTGTGGAAAGTTTTGATCACATCCATAACATTTGGCACCAACATATAAATACCTTCAAACATGTTTGAAAGACCCAGAACAAAATCCTATGAAACAAAATAAAACATGTCAATGATCAATAATTTATAAAAAATTGAATCATCCTTACAATAATGCATAGAGGAAATAAAAATAAGCATGCTTACAATGTTATTTGCAATGTTACTTGATATTTCTTCAGAAAATTTTGAAGATATTTCATCCGTGTCATACTTGACGATTGATAGACGATATCTAACCTTTTCACGTTTCTGAGCCTTCCTTGCAAGAACATAAATAGTGTTTGTATTCGGGACCATACATATGTCTCGTACTCTACCCATCACATCATATGGCTCATTTAAGTCAATCATACCACAAATCAGATAGATGTGTATATCAGCCTCCATTTCATTGTCTTCAAGATACCATGAGAAATCGGTTTTATCTATTTCCTCGGCGTTCTTCCAATCAGAAATAAGCTTTAATGAACCTGGTGCCCCACTTGCTTGACTTTTATTAGTGTGTGCAACAATGTCCTTATTGCGTCCAACAGTGTCCATAGTGTGTCCAACGACAACTTTAGATTTGGAGTTGTATCCATAGTGCGTTGAGTTGCAGCTGTAAATTTGGAAACTGCTGCCCTAGGTGCAGAAAGATTCACATAAATCTTTTTTGATGCCATTTTCTGGATTATATATATATATATAAGTTAATGGAAAAATAATGCAGATAAAATAAATTTAATAAACAAAATTTATTTCTAAAACTAAATAGCTTGAAATTAAAGCAGTAAAATTAACTATAAAAATTTTCATTTAAAAACAAAATATTATAAATCATATGTATATATATATCTATATAATATGTTTTGAATACATTTTATAAAAAATTTAAAAATGTGTTTAAATTGTATAAAACAATTTTTAAAAAATAAACTATTATTTTCAAACTTCAGTTTTTGTTTAATATTTAAAAAAAAACAAAAAAAATTACTAACTATTTATAACAAATGTTAAAATTAAATTTTATTTTTTTAAGGCAATGATTTTATTAAAAAAACTTATAATCTTTTAATATATTTTAAAATTTTAAAATTTAATTTTACATTACATAGCAATTGAATAAAAATAAACAAAATAAAAGAAAAGAAAAATTTATTTTACTTTACATAGCAATTAAATAAAAAATTATAAACTTAAAATTATAAAAAATTAATATAAAAGTTTATAAATTTATATAATCTTTTAATATATTTGAAAATTATAAATTTTTGTTTTACATTACATAGTAATTAAATAAAAATAAATAAAATAAAATAAAAGCAAATAAACAAAATAAAAGAAAAAATTAAATTTTTTATAATGTTGTTTTAATACTTAAATTTAAAAAATAAAAATAAAAAAGAAATTTAAATATTTAAATGTTAAAAAAATGTTATAATATTATATTTTTTTTTATTTTTTTAATTGTATTGTTATATAGTTTTTTTTTATTAATTTATTATATTGTTATATTAAAACAAATGTTTTTTTTTTAATTTATTATATTGTATTGTTTTTTTTTTTAATTATATAATGTTTAAAAACAAAACATAATTGTTGTTTAATATTTTATTTTATTTTTTAATATTTGTTATATTTTGAGATTTTTAACAATTATTATTTAACAATGTTTTTATTATATTATATAACAAATTTTTTATTATTTTTATATATAACAATGTTTCTATGAACTTTTAATTGTTTTATTAAAACAAATTATTAAAAAAAAAAAAAAATTAAAAAAAATTAAAGAACAAAATAAAGTAAAAAAAAACCAAAATTTAAAAAAAAAAAAATATTAAAACAAATTATTAAAAAAATTAAAATTAAAAAGAATTAAAAAAAAAAAACCAAAATTAAAAAAGGTTTTATTAAAACAAATTTAAAAAAAAAAAAAATTTTAAAAAAAATTAAAAAAAAAAAAATTAAAAAAAATTAAAAAAATGAATAGCCTGCCCACGGGCGCGGGAGGCCGGCCGAGCGGCGCCACGGGGGCGGCCCAGCCGGCCTCATGGCCCCCGCTGGGCCAAGGCCATCCCGGAATCGGCCCTTGGCCCAACGGGGGCCGTGACGCTGGCTGGGCTGCCTCCGTGGCGCCGCCCAGCTGGCCCCCGGTGCCCGCGGGCGGGGTCTGCGGCATGTTTGTTTTTTTTGTTTTTATTTGTTTTTATTTTTTTTATTTTTTATTTTTTATTTTTTAATTTTTTTAATTTTTATTTTGTTTTTTATTTTTTATTTTTTTTATTTCGATTTTTAATTTTTTTTTATATATAATATAATTATTAAAACATTATTTAATAATTAAAAAAATGTTAAAAATATCAAAATATAACAAAAAAAAAAAACAATTTATTAAATCACAATTATGTTTGGTTTCTAAACATTATATAATTTAAAATATATATATAAACATTTGTTTTAGTATAACAATATAATAAATTTAAAAAAAAAAACCATATCACAATACAATTTAAAATATATATATATATATATATATAACAAAACAATAAAGAAAAAAAAAATTAAAAATTAAAAAGAATAAAACTAAGATTTAAAATTAAAAAAAATAAAATAAAAAATTTTTCAAATAAAATATATATATATATATATATATATATATATATATATATATATAATGAAATCACTGATATATTTATGATAAAAAAAATAAAAACAAATAAAAAATGTTATAATATTTTTTTTTTTTTTTATGTGCATGATCGTTTTATGGATTTTTCTGTCTAGATGAACCTATAAGTCTTAAAAAAGAAAAAAAATCTAAATTTTTGTCCTTAAAACCCTAAAAAATTTAGTTTTTTTTGCATTTTCTTCACTAAAAAAATATTAAAAAATTAAGGTTTTTGAACCTAAAAACCTTAAAAAAATAGTTTTTGGACACAAAAAACTATAGAAAAACAGATTTTCCCCAAAATCGTCTTTAAATTGACAGAATAGAAGGAAAACTAACCTTTGAAATGCAAAAAGCTGCTATCACCAATGCCAACACAACGCCTCCACAAAATTACGAATAGCAACACAATGCCTCCAATGCCAATGCAATGCCTTCACGAAGTTACCAATGCCAATGCAACACCTCCACAAAATTACCAATAGTGACACAACGCTTCCAATGCCAATGCAATGCCTCCACAAAGTTACCAATGCCAACGCAACACCTCCAGAAATTTGCTCTAACAAATACCAGAAAACTTGATGTGATGTGATGAATAGAAACAATCATTCCTTTTAAATAGCGAATATTGTCTAATTGGTTTACTGTTTAACGAATGTGGGATTAAAATTTCAAATTTAAAATATTTACATTTAGTTTATTATAGTTCATACTATAGTTAAAATATTTATTATTTGCATGTAGTTATCATAGTTAATATTTTATTTAATATTTACATGTACTGAATGTTGAATAATTCAAATATAATCTCAGATTAAAAATTAAAATATGAAATACTTACATGTAGTTAATTATAGTTAATATTATATATAAAATAGTTAATATTTGCATTTAGTTATCATAGTTAATATTTACATGTAATCAATGTTTAAAATCATGGGATTAAATTTTAAAATCTAAAATATGTATATGTAGTTAATTATAGTTAATATTATAGTTTAAATAGTTAATATTTACATGTTGTTATTTTTGTAAATATTTACATGTAGTCAATCTTAAACCATTCAAATAAGAAAATTATTTTAGTTTCGAAAAGGTATAATTACAAAAAATTATAAGTATAAACTAATTACTCTCACAGCCCTCACTAATAGTAGCATTGTCGACCTGGTCCCCGCTACAATGATCAGGTTGCACGTGAGGATCATCTACATCTGGCTCTAAAATTGGGTTATTTTCCTCGTTGGTAGTGCTGCTCCCCTGATTTAAACAAATTTTTTAGACATTAAATTTATGGACGAAAACAAACATATTGAAAGGTTAATGTTTTACCTTATCAGGCATTCTAGATCTTGGGACCTGCCCCAAGCTTCTGCGACGTTCAACTACGGCTTGATAGCCGAAATGGAAAGCAATATTTTTTTTTTTTTTACAGAAACGGATAGAGTGATATATTAATTTCTGGCCTAAATGCCTCAACTCTACTTACAAAATGCTAGGCAATGCCCAAATATCTCCCTGTCCAGGACCAAAGGAGTTTTTTCCTTGCTACACCAGAGGTTTTTACGCACTATTCTTTGATCCAACGAATCTATCTTCCCCAATTTGAAAGTACAGACAAACTGCTCCAAAATTAGACAATAGAACATAAAAATCAGTCAGTTAAGGGATGGGATCCCATCCTTCTTCTCCATCTCTGAGGAGGAATCCGAGGGGGAGAAGAGCTGCTTTATTGGCTTCAATGTCCGCTTCTTTATTTTTTTCCCTCTTGACATGATATAATTTCAAGGTCCGGAAGGATTTCGAGAGGAATCGTATTCTGCTTATCAATCTGGACAATCTTAAGTTTGAAGGGGAAATGTTGTCTACAATGGAGTTTATGATAGACTGAGATTCTCCCATCACAATTGCAACGTTGATACCGAGAACCTTAAGATGCTTGAGACCTTGGAGAAGGGCCAGAGCTTCAGCTTGGATGCTGGTATTAAAGCCCACTCCCCAGGCATATCTATGTTTGATTCTGCCAGCAGCGTTTTTAACCACTCCTCCTACTCCTGATCTGCCCGGATTACCTTTTGCTACCCCATCAAAGAAAATGATGTTCTGCGCCTGCTTTGTGCAAAAGGCCAAGAAATCTGTAGCATTAAAATGAATTTTCCAATCTTTTAGAGCAACGGGAGATCTGGTTATCTCAGAGAAATGGAGATCAAGAATATCGCTCCAAGCAGCGTCTTGATCACTCAGATCCGCACCATCGAGCTGATTTCCAACACAGTCTTTTAACAGGCTTTTTATTTTTACCCAGACAATCTTGTAATCACTCTTATTATCCCTGAAAATCCTTTGGTTTCTTTCCAGCCATGTTTGCCAAAAAATTAATTTTGGGAGAATGCACCAGGAAACTTTTATATGGACGTTCTGAGTAGTGCCTCCAGGGTACGAACGCATCCAATTCGAAAACAGATCTGGTATGCAACTAGGAAGATTGAAATCAGAGTTCCAAGGGCCTGTGGCCTCTTTCCAAATACCTGCAACAAATTTACAATTGAGCATAATGTGCGCAGCTGTTTCTGCGTTTTCTCCACAAAACGTGCACCGAGAGGGGCCAAGAAAGCCTCTTTTCTGCAGTCTATCATTATTCAAGATATGCTGGTGACAAAGGAGCAGCAGAAGGAGTCGATTTTAGGAATCGAAGGCTGGAACCAAATCCCTTTCCAAGGTTTCGGATCAGGTGGAACATGAGGGTGAGCTGAGAGCTGCCGATACCCCTGCGAGACTGTATAACGCCCTGGATTTGTCCCCCAACCACGGGAATCCAAAATCCTGCTGTTCAAAGGAGCCTTGCCATTTAAAAATTCCAAGAAATCTGCGTACTCCTTGGACAAATTCTGGGGCACCTTGATCATTTTCCAACTATGCCAGACACCATCCTCCCAATTAGAAACATCCCATAACGTATTGAAGCCTGCTCTAAACATCCACTCTTTCAGCAAGACCAGGGAACGATCTTCAGCCAAGGGATCGCAGCCCATAATACGATCCTCCCAAATCCTAATGCGCTTGCCATTTCCAGGGATCCAATGCGCGTGCTGACTGATTAAGGAGTTGGATTTTGCACAGAGCTTATGGATCATCGAGCCAGAGATTGCTTCAGGATTTTCCAGGCACCGTTTCCTCTGCCCCCAAAAGTATTTTTTCCACAAAGCTAGCTGGGCCCAGCCCGGATTTGGGGCAATTATCCTCCAAAGCAGCTTTGCGCCCAACGCTATGTTTTTCTTGCAAAAATTCTTGAAGCTCAAACCACCTTCCAATCTGGGCATGGATATTTTGTCCCAGCTTATTAAAGGGATTTTCTTTTCATTAGCTTTCCCGCCTTTCCAAAAGAAATTTTTTATATGAGCCTCCATTTTCTTCATAATACCCACTGGAGCCATCATAACAGCAGACTGATAAATGGGGAGGATGCTTAATACTGCTTTTATAAGCACTGTCTTTCCTGCCAGGTTAAGCCAGTTGAATCCCCAGGAATTTATCTTAGATTTTAAATTTTCCAGCAGGGGTAACCAATCTCTGTTGACTGCGCATTTTTGAAAGATAGGAAGGCCCATATACTTGAAAGATGACCATGTCGAGGAGGCAGCGAAATCGAAGCAACAGGAAATGGCCTGAAGCGTGCTGACATGGGTATTCCAACAGTAAATATGGAATTTTCTTTTATTGAGGTTGCTTCCTGAGGCTTCACAATATTCATCCATCACATCTTTAAATATTTTAGCTGAGGACACAGTAGCAGCACCCAGCAAAAGGGAATCGTCCGCGAATAATTCATGATTTATATTTTTGACTCCTTTCGCAATGCTCAGCCCCATAATCTCATGGTCCTGCTATTTTTTATTCAAAAGGAAACTGAGGACTAAATCTTGAAGGAAAAAGAGCAGCGGGGAAAGTGGGCATCCTTGTCTCAGACCACGAGATGCTTTGAAGAATTCAGTCGCCCTCCCATTCACCAATGGGGCAATCCAAGGCTCACTAATACAAGCCTTTATCCAGTTGATAAATTTGGGACCAAAACCAAATTTTCACAGGACATTCATTAGGAAACTATGTCTCACTCTGTCGAAGGAATTTTCAAGGTCTAACTTGACAACCATGCCTTTCTCTTTGTGCACCACACTTGAGTGAACGGCTTCTTGGACCAGAATGAAGTTATCCACAATCTGTCTTCCCTGAATAAAACCTCCCTGATTCTCTGGGATTATGTCTGGGATAATGGTTTTTAATCTGTTGGCAATCACTTTGGTAATCAACTGTAGCCGATGTTACAAAGGGAGATAGGACGAAACCTGTTGAAGGTGTTGGCGCCTTTCTCCTTGGGGATGAGGGAAAGGAAAGCCGATTTGGTGCTTCCCCCTAATTTCTGACACTCTTGAGATTTCCGTACCATTCTACATAAATCTTTCTCCACAATCTGCCAACAAGCCTGCAGGAATCTGGCAGTAAAACCGTTAGGGCCCGGGGCCTTGTCCGGATCCATTGCGAAGAGGGTGCTTTTTATTTCATTGTTAGAGATCTCTGCTTCCAATAAATGATTCTTTCTATCGGTTATTAGGTAGGGCACCTCATTCACTAAATTAGAGACATGTCCCAAGGCCTCCTCTTCGCTATAAATATTTTTGAAGTGGATGAAGGCAGCATTTTTTATACTCCGAATGTCTCTATGCTTGATAGTTTCTTCCTTAATTTCTAAGATGGAATTTAGGCATTTTTGGGCTTGGGCTTGCTTATGAAAAAAGGATGTGTTTATGTCTCCCGCCTTAAGCCAGAGGCTACGATATTTTATTCTCCAATATTCTTCCTCAGCCAATCTAGCCTTAAGGAGCATATGTTGGAGATCAGCCTCCTTAGCTAATATTTCTTTAGTGATCTCAACATGTTCCGTAGCCATATGATGCATCTCGAGGCATTCCTGAATATTTTTTCCTTCCACTGCAGGGTTGGGTAAGGTTTTAACCCAAGATTTAAGCACTGCTTTGACTCTCCTAAGTTTCTCCTCCCAAACAAAGAAGGCAGAGCCTTTGACTGGGTGCTTCCAGCAATCTTTTATTAGATTCAAGAAGGACTGTTCCTTGACCCAATGAGGGCTGAATTTAAACAGAATGGGGTCTTGATCCAGATGAGCCAACAGATCAAGTTTTATGGGACGGTGATCGGAAACACTGCAAGGGAGAATATGCATTCTAGATTCTAGACCAAGAAGAAGAAATGAACTTTGTATGAAAAATCTGTCTAACCTTGCAGCAATATGATCCAGGCTGAGTCTTTTGTTGGACCAAGTGTACTTACCAGACGAAGGCTTGATATCTATCATGTCCCAATATTGAAGCAGATCCTCGACCCATTCCCGCGCTTGATCCCTTACGATGCTTCCTCCACGCTTTTTTTCCATTGATAAGGTGAGGTTCAGATCCCCTGCAATGAGGATATTTGCTAACTCTTCAGAATCTTCCAGACTTCTAATGGAGTCCCAGCAGATCTTTTTCTCTCCTGCGCTTACTGGTACATATACGTTAAAAAGGGAGAGAGTCAAATCTAATTCCACGTGCTATAGTTTTAAGAACAGCCAATGGGTGTTGGTAATTTCTTTGACCCTTGAGAATTTGTCAGCAATCCAAATGGTACCCAGGCCTCCTGATGCACCTCGAGCTGAGACTGCTTGGCTATCGCTTTTCTTCCATAGTTTCTTACCGATATGGAGGAAGATATTGTCCTCCATTTTAGTCTCCTGGATGAGGAGTATATCAGGAGATTCTATTCTTAACAAACTTCTTATAGCTTCTTCCTTTGTTCTGCTCCCCATACCCCTGCAATTCCAGGAGATGATCTTCATCACTTGCTTTTGGATTGGTGAGCTCCTTTAGAGCTCTGGGACTGTTTTCTGATCGTCTTCGGAGTTTTTTCTAGGAGCTTCTCGAGGGTTGGTTGACTTCCCTGGAGTTTGTCTTTATCGGTCTCCTGCTCTCTTTTTTCTCGAGTTGATTTCCCGCCTCTCAATTATATTTTAGCTGAATTTTGCGAGTCCCCTATTTCGCCTTCTTCTTCGGAGTCCTCCGAACCTTGCACATCCTCGGTCTATTATATGAGAATCTCTTTTTCTCTGTCTGCATTACCTTCATCTTGTTGTGGTCCCGAGGGGGGCTCTTTGTGGAGCGATCCTTCCTTCTGCATCTCTGGTTCTTGGGTGTCTTCTATTACTGAGTTTAACTGAGCATATTTGTTTCCTTGTTCTGTTGTGGTTTGGGTTTGGAACCCAGGGGCTGTCTGGGGTGTTTTTCCATTTGAATTTCTAGTTCTAGGGGCTTTATGGGTAGTTTTTGTCCTTTTGACCTGGGTCCATCCATCCTCCTTGCCTTTCTCCACTTCACTATTCTTCAGATAGCCTCTAGCAAAGTGGCCATAGACATGGCATTTCCGGCACTTGAACGGGAGTTGTTCATAGTCCAGCATTTGAATATGAGTCCAACTTCCAACTTTGATCTTTATTACTTCGAGCAAACCTACCTTCAGGTCGAATTCCACATAGATTCTGGCACAATTGTATTGATATTTGCTGTTTGCACGATCAATGAATTTACCTAAAGTATTTCCGATATGTTTGAGAGATTCCCAATTCCAGCAATGTACAGGCAGATTTGGCAGCCTTACCCACACTGGGACGGCAGTGGGGACGTCAACTGCTAGATCAAAATCTGGCGTCCACTTTTTGAGATACAGCCCCTGAGGGCCCATGAAATAGGGACCGTTCCGGAATATCAAATCCTTGTCCTCCTTGTCATAGAATTCAAATAGAAAGAATCCCTTCCCGAGAAAATACGAGGTGACTTTGTTTTTAATCAACGGAGCCCAATTTCTAGCAACCCAGCTCTCTGTGGTTTTGGGAGAGGGCCAGATTCCTGTGAACTGGCCAACCAAAGCTCGCTCAACCAAGGAAAGGGCGACCTGGATTGGGCCCTTCGGAGGAAGCGAGATGTCGGGGATATCTTCCATACACTTCACAAACTTCACAGCTTCGGATGTTTTCTTCTTAGGCAGTGAGTTCAAAAGATTGTGAGAAGCCTCTTCATCAGAGGGGGGAGGCGGAGGAGGCAACTCCATTAATACAGCGGCCCCTTCGCTCAGGCAGGGCGAGCACTCACCGCTTCCAGCGTTCATTCCATACTCCACAAGTCACCTCGAAATAGGAATAACAAAGGGGTATAAGGATCCCCTGCAAAACCAAGGAGACAATTACAGAGGGCCTATGTGCCGTGCTAATGACCGATGCGCCGCGCAAGATTAATGCATCGCGCCCAGCAAAGGAAGACTGGGGGGGCCGAATCAACGCGTCACGTCGACCCAATGTGCCGCGAGATCCGATCAATGCGCCGCACTAGACAGAACCTGAACAATGAAACCTGTTGCGCTGGTCAGATCCTGAACAAAGAAACGAAGCCCTCCTTTGGAAAGCGATATTTTTATCTTCCTCTATATTTTCTATTCCGAAGTCATAACCCTACATTACATATTATTTTGTATTTTTAATCATATTTTATAGGATTACAAAAACGTTGGAAGGCGATACAATTAATTATAAGATGTTTAGCTACTTAATTACAATTCTTGCGGCTAATTTCAAGTAGCCGCCCTGGCCTAGCTTGTGATGGCCTTTTTTTTCAATCCTAGCTTTGGTTGCCTTCGAGGTGTCAGGCAACCTATCATCAAAAGATTGAAGTCAGATATGACGTAGCACACTTTTATTTTAGACATAAAGAAAATTAAAGCTATTGAATTAAAGTTGTAATTTACCTTGCGGGTCCAGTTGGCATTTTTCCTTCTTTCTTTGCCCTTTTTTCTTTTCCGTCATGGATGAGTGCTCTCCACTCACTCTCTGGAACTGTGAGAGGACGCTCGTATCTAGGGTTAAATTGCAATTGCGTCCTATAGGTGTCCCTGGTATATTTCAAATATTTGTCGGCTACCCGAGCCACCATTGTTCTGTCAAATGTGCCGACCCCAAAAAGGGCTTCTAGATAATCTAGAAGTTCTTTTTTCAGGTTGGAATTCTGGGAATTCCACCCTGTGCGTATGGTTGGGCCAAAAATTACCAACGCATGGATCTCCAAAAACCTGTAGAACTCATTTTTTCCTACACAGAAAAAAAAAGAAGATATTATCATTAATTTAAAAATAAAAATCATGATAAATATGTTTTAGATAAAGTATATGAAATAGTTAAAATATTAAAATTTACCTGGGAGTTGTACGTGCTTTATAGAGACACCTTCATTGTTCACCAACAATGTGCCATTAATGGTCCCTGTGGAGCTGACACGTGTAGCTCCAGGAAACATAATAATGTATTTGGCCATATCAACCTCATCATTGCCAACACGTTCAGCGGTTGGCTGGGTGTCTGCTTGGGCAGGGTGTGTTTCTTGGCTGGCACCTAAAGGAGTAGAAGGTGTGCGAGAGGGTTGCTGGGAAATCTCTTGCCCTTGTGTCCCATTACAACCAACACCGGGTTCAGCAAGTGCCAGAAAACGCTACATACAAAAGAACTTTTTGTTAGTTTAGTCAATGTTAAAATTAAAAATAAAACTATCACAATTCATCTCATGCAGAACAAAAAAAATATCCTTTTGAATTTTTATTATTACCTAATATGCTTCTAGCTAGATCATAAGTTTTTTTATCCTCTCTTCTGTTTCAGGTGTTTGAGGCGCGTCTATCAAAGTGTTAAATTTCGACCTTGCATCTCGTGCATTTTTTCGCAACAAGAACACTGGAGATAGGGATGAAGAAAGCTCTTCCTCAAAGAGGGAATCATCAGGCGTACCATGGCTAGGTGTCTGCATATTTGAACAAAATTAATATTATTTCAATTATGTAAATAACTAAAATACCTGAAGATAGAGCAATGTTGGCACTTTACATGTTCTTCCGCTGGCCTCTTTCCGCGATCATCCCGTCTCGGGGTTGTTCCTGTATTGCCCTGATTAGTTTGCCACATTGCAATAAAATTATAAATGTAAAAACTTGAAAACAATATCTAACTTGAAAACACAAAATGAAAACTGAAATAATTTCTAATAAGACACCGGAAGACAGAGCTAGAGTTTCAAATATGCCTTGCATTGAATTCAGTCCTGGAAACATGTCATTGCACATTAAGGCACCCAAACAAGAGACGAGTTGACAATGAAGACCTTATTGAATATATTGTTGGAGAAACTTCTAGTAAACTTGCTGTGAAGACCTTAAGGACATTTTTGGAGCAACATTGTTGAAGCTAATGGTATAGCATTGTTGGAGACGATCTTGAAGGGCCTTGAAGTGAAGGTTTTGGAGCAACTATTGAAAAATCCTTAGAGCATTTAAGTAAGGCACTTTCTATCTTCCATCACCTTTTTCCTTTCAATATCATTTAAACGATTTTGTTGATATTTAATGTTTGAAATCACGTTATAATTCCTTTATTATATGTGTTTGGGGACTTTCCCTTTGAAATTACCCAGAAATACCCTGGAAATTTTATCTTCAGGATGCATGTCTGACCCTATTGTTCAATATTTTGATTGATAGTAGTAAACATAGAGAGTTAGGGGGCTCTTGACTTGGTTTGGTTGGGCCATTAGATCCCTAACATCTACTAGGGAGAACCCCCCTTGAGTTGGAGGAGAGCTAGCTCGAAGTGAAAAGAGGTTGGTGAGGTGACAATGTGGCTATTGAATTACACATGGTATCACACTTTAGCTTTAGGACTTTATCTTGAGAAGTGCGAGATTTTTCTATATCAATTCTCAAATTTTTTACAACAATATTGTTAAGAACTAATAAGAAGTGATGTTGAGGGGTTTTTGGGTATAAGAAACAATACCATTTAAAAACTAGGGTTCTCAGTCCTTGGCATTCCTTCACCTGGGCCTAGGGGCACACAAGAATAATTTCACACTAAACCATACAAACTTAAAAGTAACTTAACAGATCCATAAAGTAATAATAATCATAATTCCTAATTTCCTATTGTACGATATGATGCAAATTATTCAAACATGAAGCAATGAAGACATGCAATGTCTGAATTTCAAGATTGATCAACCAATACAAGAAGTTAGAAACTACAACTTTGATTCAATACTCTGTGTCCTAACTCCAGGAAGGAATCTAGTTTGTAGTACAGAACATGCATCGTGTATTATCAATTCTTAATTGACAACAACTAAAGGTGATCTACCTCATCAATTCCTTCCCATTTTGTGTTTTATGTTATATTCCTTATAAAAGTGTCAAATTTCTCTCAAAGTAAGCAACCACTGAATAGAATAAAAAATAGTTGAGATATGATTGAGAAATGGTCATTTATTTCTTGAAAGGATCTTCACGATTTATTTGGTTGTTTTTCATCTCAAGAAACAAGAAATGACCTAAGAAACTATCGTGATGTAATATAAGAAACAACATGGTGCAATGGCCATTTTCAAAGCCAAATGATGTCCATTGAGGACATGACCTTTATTTGGTTCCTGTTTCATAGGAGTTTCGGGTAGAAATGGAACTTTTTTGTACCATTTCCAGTAGTAAAAAGGGAAAACCTTCTTTTTCCATGGGAAATAATTTAGCTTTCCTTTTTCAAGATAATCTAAATCACAAAAAATATGAACTATACTGCACACATTCTTGGATAATGTGAAAGTGGAAAAGGAATACCCTACACAAGTGATGCACACATGTACATTTGAACACTAATAGATTTTTGTAGTTGAAATGCAGTGCTTGTTTTCATTTAAATGTAGGGTTTTTAAAGCAGGGAGAAATAATGGCTGCCAAATTAATAAGCATTTCTTTGGGAAAAATTTAAATCTTGTATTGGGTGATGAAGATAATAGAGGGTATTGAATCTTGATTCTTGACATATAGAGAGAACCCTACAACCTAACACAATCCAATGGAATTGACCAAAAAAACCCAAATAGAGTCAACCCTACTATAGGAGGAAGGGCCTGTAGTAAGAACTTACCATTTTGCAAGAGCTGAGGGCGACTGTTGTTCTGCAAGAGCTGAGGGTGAACGCTAAGGGAGAATGTTGTTCTACAAGACCTCAGGGAAAATGCTGAGGGAGAATGTTTTTCTACAAGAGCTCAGGTCGAATGCTGAGGGTGAATGTTGTTCTGCAAGAGCTCAGGGCGAATGCTGAGGACGAATGTTGAGGGAGAATGTTGTTCTGCAAGAGCTGAGGGTGAATCCTGAGGGAAAATGTTGTTCTGCAAGATCTGAGGGCGAATGTTGAGGGTGAACACTAATATATTTTTTTAGTTGAAATTCAATGCTTGTTTTCATTTAAATGTAGGGTTTTTAAAGTAGGGAGAAATAATGGCTGCCAAATTAATAAGCGTTTCTTTGGGAAAATTTTAAATCTTGTATTGGGTGATGAATATAATAGAGGGTATTGAATCTTGATTCTTGCCATCTAGAGAGAACCCTACAGCCTAACACAATCCAATGGAATTGACCAAAAAAACCCAAATAGTTTCAACCCTACTATAAGAGGAAGGGCCTGTAGTAAGAACTTACCATTTTGCAAGAGCTGAGGGCGAATGCTGTTCTGCAAGAGTTGAGGGAAAACACTGAGGGTGAATGCAGGGCGAATGCTGTTCTGCAAGAGCTCAGGGTGAATGCTGAGGGCGAATGTTGTTCTGCAAGAGCTCAGGGCGAATGCTGAGGGCGAATGCTATTCTGCAAGAGCTCAGGGTGAATGCTTAGGGCGAATGTTGTTCTGCAAGAGCTGAGGGCAAATGCTGAGAGCGAATGCTGTTCTACAAGAGCTGAGGGCGAATGCTGAGGGTGAATTTTATTCTGCAAGAGATGAGGGTGAATGCTGAGGGAAAATGTTGTTCTATAAGAGCTGAGGGCGAATGCTGAGGGAAAATGTTGTTCTGCAAGAGCGGAGGGCGAATGCGCGCGTGATATCAGACGTTAATGTAGCTATTGCGATGGATATAAGTTTCGTATTTTTAATAAAATCATTTTTATGTAGCGCGCATATAAGTTTCGTATTTTTATGTAGCGCGCATATAAGTGTCATTATACCGATGGCGGAAAAAGCGTCGCTATTGCGATGGATGCCTCCAAACGTCGCAATTGCGACACTTAGACATTGTGTCGCACTTGCGACGTTTGGAGGCAGCCGTCGCAATAGCGACGCTTTGGGGCATAGTGTCGCAATTGTGACGTCTTCCTCCAAACGTCGCAATTTCGACACTTTGTATAAGTGTCAATATTGTGACACTTTTCTATAAACGTCGGTATAGCGACGGTTTCAGGTGGGATTGAAAACATTTGGGAAAATTTCTGACATTTGGTCAAAAGCGTCAGAACCAAGTGTCAGAATTTCCCCCAAATGTAGTAGTGTTCCCTTCCCTCCTTTCACTCACCCTCACACTTGAATATTTGGAGGAGATATTTCCCAGACAGCTTAACGAGACTCGGTTTCACTCATTTAATCAACTTCTAAGTTTAAAATTTAGAGCGGCCTTGGAGATTTAACTCTCCACACGCCTATTCCAAGGCCCTAATGACCTAGAATAATTGATGTATTAATGACAATTCAAAAATATTCTAGTTCATTTTTAAATTATATGGCTTGATCTTAAAGGTTTTTATTTTATGTCAGGAGTAAAATAGAGGTGCAACTTGTGATGTTTTGGATGCAAGAAGAAATCAATAGAAACCTGTTACATGCAAATGAAACTTTTTCTTCTATGAAAAGGGGTTTCTGCACAGGTTGTATGAACAACTAATGAAAACAAATGATTTTATTTTATTTTCTAAATACACATTCACACACTCAAAATCTATCAAAATACTAAAAATTGCTTACAATGCAACTACGATAATGCAAACTACCAATGCCAAATGCACGATTATAGGACTACTCTAATCGAATAATAAAATGAGTTTATCAACAAAGAGGTACGAAAACTTGACAAAAAGGAAAGACAAGTTCAAACAAGAACTTCCCTCAACCCAAATTCCAAAAAACAACTTGATACAAGAAGAGACAAACTCAACCAAGAACTTCTCCCAGAACCAAGTCAATTCGACCAAATGAAAAACTTCATACTTGCTCCAAAAACGATGAAAAATCCTTAAAACAAAACCGAAAGAAAAATAAAATGTAAACCAAAAATATTTTTTGAGTCTTTTTCTTTTTAAGGAAGCAAAAACTACCCAAAACTCCAAAGCACCAGGTTGAGCAAAAAGAGACCTCAAATTTCTTAAGCCAACAACATCATTTTCATGACATGACTTAAAAAATGGAAAGAGGTAACTAACCCAAACATTTGACCTTATCAGTAATATACAACTCCAGCATACAAAGAAACTTTAAGAAAACCAAGCATATTATTCAATATTTTCCAGAAAAACCCTTCTCAAGAAATCAATAAAACAAAGAAAATCAACAAAAGAAAAGCAAAAGTTGAAGAAATAACAAGTAAAAGCATGAGAAAACCAACACTAAATCATTGTCCTGAAATGTTAGAAAAACCAAGTACTTCAGGAAGAAGTACTGGTGCCAAACCCAAAACTGAAACTTCAAAAAGCAAGGCAAACCTTAGGTTGACTAGGCTTTCAATCAAGAAAGAGAGAAATTGATACATAGCAAAAATAAACACTTCCTAGAAACATCAAATATTCAATAGTAGTGGCCAAGAATAGGAAAAAAATAGATTACAGGATTCAAAATGTCAAATTTTCATTTAAAATTGGCCAAACGCAGCTTGGTAGTGAACAGCCAGCATGCATACGCAACTGTGTATAAGGAAACCCACGTATACACATGTTTCCTTGGAATAAAATGTGTATATACGTGACTATGTAAAATAAAAAACATGTATAAAAAGGGAAACAAAGAAAAAAAATTCCAAGCCTTATCTGAAAGATCAAGACTTTTTCCTAGATGGATAAAGAACCAAAGAAAATGGAAAAGTGATCAGACCAATCAGAGAACCCAAATCCAGAGAGAAACAACCCAAAATAGGAATTAAACGGATGTAATCCTGAGTGGAGTCATCAATTTTTTTATGGAATGAATTACCCTAGGGTCTGGGTTGAGAACCCCAACAGAGCCAGAGGCATACAATAGAAAGAAGCAAGAAAATTAATGGTCCTAATGCTTAAACTATTGAAATTTGAAGAAGTGACCTTACCCGTAGGTCCTATGTTTGATGGTGTTCTTGTAGGGTTCAAACCCTCTACTTCTCCATGTGCTTCAAATCGTGCAACTCATTCAAGAAAAACACATAAACTAGTAGTAATAGAAAGCATGTTCTAGATGTCAGTGGTTAGATCATATGAATTTATGAGAAATAACATGAAATCAACTATAACAAGATCATAACATGTATAAAATAATTAAATATCACGACATCAGGAATGTGACAGAGTTTCTTTATTGATGTATGTAAACTATGTGGTGGAATACCACCTGATTCAGCCACGGCTCCAAGAAAAATCGTCCTCTGGATTCGTCCAGCCCAAGCCTCAACAATATTTTTCCATAAGGATACACAAGGATGTCACATAAGAGATTTGAACATCTCAAAGAGGGAAATAAGAGTTTCCACAACCTAGGAAGTGCAGGAGGCACGGGGATAATCAAACTTGATTAGGGACTAAAAGGCTATAGTATCAATACCTATCTCTCTTCCCCCTTTAGGCCTTCCCATGAGGTGTATTTATACTTCCTCAAAACAGTTTTTTCAATTGGGAAACAGCTTGGCCACATGCTCCTGTAGGTAGGATTTTAGTGCAACCCATAAAACCCACCCAAAAAATAGTTAATTTTATATTTTTTTCATATTTTAAATTATATATGCGGGTTTGGTATAACTGGATCCACATCTACATGTACTTTTGAGAGGCCAGAGTCGCGTATGGAATTCAAAATAATTTTTTTTAGGTAAAGAACCAAGTCTGAAAGGAAAGGGTTTCCCAAGGCCAATACATAAATCATCAAGCATATAGAGGTGAGAAATGATGCTATAACATAGAGGACTAATATAGTGAATTTTGGTTCAAACGAAAGATCGAGGTAGCAAAGGTATGAGGAAAGAAGACAGATATAATGTCAAGAATGAAGATGGATATATGGAAGCTCATTGGAAAAAAACGAGGTAGCTTGTTGGACTGTTTTGAACAAAGACTATTATTTTGAGGCTAACCAAATTATATATGATGAAGGCTATGTTTTCCATACTATTTGTGACAAGATAAAATCTTTTGAGGCGGTAGAAAACCTTATTATATCATGTTCTGTGGGTAGAATTATGACTTGACTAGAAGGATGGACCAGGTTTGACCTATTTTTTTACTTAAATGCATCTCTGTTATGTTGAGATTCAACAAGATGATGATCCTAGTGAAAATTAAGCACCTACACTAGGTGGGGCCCACGGACTATTTTTAGGTGTATGTCTATTTTTATAATGTTGAGGATATTCTATTTATAGATGGTTGAGAAAATTCTATTTATAGATGAGATTATATTTTTAGATGCATGGGAAAAGTCTATTTATAGATCGCATGTCGATTATTATTAGCCCTTAATAATAATTATACAATAGATAATAATCTATTCTCTTGAAGCACTTGATTTCATTTAACTAAAGTGGAAAACCAGTTGACTGAAGTAATTTTGAGTTCTGAGGTTGGTTGTGGGACATGTAGAGTGACTGAGTTATAACTGAGTGATTCGAAGTTGTAACAAAGTTCGATGAGTAGTTATGTGAGTTGACATTTAGTTTAACTTAGTTAAGTGAGTTCAACTCAGTTGTGGTATTTGTAACTAGTTGTAACTAGTTGTAACTAAAGAAACACTAGTGAGATATCAGTGAATTAATTATTTAATTAATTCACAAGCAGTGGTCTCACATGCAACTGAAGAAATACTATTGTTAACTACATGCATGTCAGATCCAGTGGAGACCAAGTTGAGAGGTAGGTGAAAGGGTCAGTTTGACTATTAGTTGTGACATTAGTGGGTGCTCAGTTGAAACCACACCCACATTGAAGATTCCAATCAGGATTGCACAGTCAAGGCAATGCAAGATCAAATTCATTCAAGGATTGTGATCAGGAGGGATTGCCTAGTGGAGGCAGGCTGTCAGGAGGCAGTAAATTGGTGCATGTTTATGCCAATTTTTGTATGACGGTGTGATACGATTGTATATTGTACTGAGAGCTCTCATATTAGAGTTTTTTATGAGATTGTTTCATGATCCATGATATATACATAACATATCATATTGAGGTTTTATCTTTATGCTTTCCTGGTAAAAACATCTGTTTTATGTGTGATTGATATTTCTTCATGTGTTTTCAATTAGCAATTAAATTTCCGCAAAGATTTAAGTAGAAGGATTATGTATTTAACAGTGGCATATAATTTTTAGATCAAGAGAATCTAGGAAATCCAAGCAATACATAATTATATTAAAATTTCTACATGGTATCAGAGCAAAGAAGATTTCAAAATTGAAGCAGTAGCTGAGTTTGTTGGTGGAAAAAATTCGAATTTGCTGCAAGAATTTCATGGTGCGATAGTTGAGTAAACATCAAAATGGATTTCAATGGTTCTCAGTTAGATTATGCACTCGAGGGTAGCTCAAATTTCGAGGCTAAAGGAAAGAAGCTGGATTTTTCCAAAGTGAAGTGTTTTCACTGTCATGCACGTGGTAATCTTGCCACTAACTGCCCACAGAAAAAAAGGAACAAGAAGGTTGTTGGAGCTACAGCTGGTGAGGCCCTTGCCTCGCAATTTGAACTTGATTTCTCTTTGATTGCATGCTTGGTTTCAAGCGTAATGGGATTGGTGTGGTATCTTGATAGTGTTGCTTCCTTCCACATGACGGGAGATAAGGAGATTTTCAGTGACTTGGAGGACAAAGATATCCAAATGCATATAGAGATGGGTGACGATGGACGATACAATGCGACCGGAATTGGTACATGTTGTGGTGGATTTGACACACGGGTGTACGAAGTCACACACATCTAGAGAATGTGGTCTTTTCTCTAAACCATAAGTAACAGGCAGTATCTAGGGGGAGATCAGAAGTATAAGACTTAAAATGAAGTAATACACTTAAGTATGCTCTGTTGAAAAATTAAAACTAAAAAACATAAAAAGAAGCTAAATAGAGAGTTCCAAACAATAACAAGGTAAACAACGGCTTGATGGCCTTCTTCTCATTGAATGCTTGGAATGAATACAAATCTTACCCACTTGCCGAAGGGCCTAGGCAGAGGCTCTAGGACCCAACGCAAGGATGTTTGTCCTTCAAGTTCTGCCTTCTGACGCAGTTCAAATCTGTCTCTATGCTACAATGGACTGAAATTTTTGGGTGGCCAACAATTGAGTCCTCTTCTATAGCTCCTGTTCCTTGGTTCACAAAAACAGCTGGTGTTTCTTGGGAAACTTTGGCCAGCATAACTGTGTGCTCACAAATTTTTCATCTCTTTGAGGGTTTATATAGTTGAGTTTTCAAACCTCCTTCCCTCCGTGACCCAAGGGAGGGGAAATATTCCATTGTGGGCTGAAATATGCTTTTGTGTGCTCACACAAGGCCTAAGGAGACACTGGTGTTGTCCTTAGGCAGATTTCACATAAGGAGAAACTGTCATTTGCCTGCTTGTGGTCACAGAAAGGGACTTTTTTCCATTTCCAGGAATGCGCACATATCGAGCTCCAGTGTGCGCAGAAGGCGCACTTATAGAAGGAAAAAGTGCACATTCGGGCATTTATGACTAGTTCAATCTCAAATTGCTCCAAACCTTAGAGATCTTTAATATTTCTAATTCCATAATGTATCTTTGTCCTCTAAATCCTTGGGCTCGACATTACTTGATGTCGTTTTTTGTTGTATGATTTTCCAGTGTTAACAGATGCCCCCTAATGTGTGAGGTCTAGGAAGAACTGTATAGCCGAAATACATTATAGTTTCTTTTCTGTATTGTACGCATAGAGAGAGAGAGAAAGCGAGGCATGCGTGTAGAAGGAAAACATCTTACACTGGTTCTGAGATAACCACTGCCTAAGGGACCCCCTGCAAGTAGAAAAAATATACAACATATTTGCAAAATTTCAATGAGGTGGGCATGTCCCATGCTCGTGATGCTATGGCTAGTTAAAAAAATTTGATAGATACATGTGCTGTCTGTGTCACTACTGTGGTAGTGATGTTGGTGGTTGTTGACTACAACTGCTGATGCCCTCAGGGGCATTTTTTCTTTGAAGATAGGTGGAATGTGGTACCCATATGCATAATCTTGGTATGGCAGATCACTGCCCAATGTACGCATATGTACTGGCTGGGACCTTCCCGTGTAAGAATTTTTGTCAGAGATGCTTATGAAGGCACGGGTCTTCGACGGATCTTGATCAAAGTGCAATGGTTGTAAGGTATGATACCATCGTGACATGGAAGCTTTTGCTGTAGTCGAATATCAAGAGGATCGATGACATCTATGGAAAATGATGTCTCCCATAGTGCCACCTGAGCATACCCCTTTACATGGGGAGGGGTTATCCAAGGTACCGCTTCCTTTTTGGAAAAGAGGTGTTGATGTCAATAGAAAGGAAGCCTTAACCGAACCATAATGGGTTTAACATAGGCATGTTGGTGAGCGGTGGTTGAAAATGGATGATGGGGATTCAGTGGCCTGAGGTCGAAGTATATCTAAGTAGCTTGGCAACAGTCATAGGTATTTTCTGAAGGGAAAAAATCCCTGGAGTCGGTAGGACTTCCAGGGCGGGTATGAACCGGCTATGACTGTCGTAATGGTGCGTGCATGTAGGGTATGAAATACTTCGACCAAGGGAAATGGGGGATTGCTACCATGGGAGGAAAAAGTGCAATAATAGGGTGTAGAGGCGAAGGGTGTTGTTTGTGCTTTTTGTACAAAAAGAATAAAATAATGGGTTTTGTTTGTAAAAAACACAGAGATGGGTACCCCAAAACATGAAATAGTTTCGCTCACTTTATGGTGTGAGGACGGTGTTTTGCTGGGGGTAGGGGTCCCATTGGTTGGTCTCCTGTGTGGGGTTGATGAAGTGGAAGATGTCGCAGATGGATTATTGCTGATGGAAGTATGGTGGGCTAAATGCGGTACACAGAGGAGCACTTTCATTCTGCTTGTAAAACCCAGTCATCTGGGAAGGGGGTTGAGTTGGAATGGTGAACTTGACCTTATGCATGATATATGGATGGGCATGAGGTGCTTCCTGGGCTACAATGGTATGGCCATGGCGTCACTTTGTGGAGTGATGTATGGTCTACTTGAGATGACGATCACCATGGAGAGGAGGCTCTACTGACCATCGAGGACGTTTAACATATGCAGGGTGAGGTGATGATAAATGTGGTTGGGTGTGGGGACCCTAGGTTTTATTTCTGATGGAGAAATGATGTCAGTATATGCAAAGTTTCTGGGACTCTATCATGCTGAGGGTAGAATGATACCTGCTCTGGAAATCTTGGTGGTAATTGTTGTGAATGGTTTGCAGGTTCTTCCTGCAAAAACAACTACCTGAATTGAAAGCATATTCTTTTCATTCAATATTATTTGAAAAACATGAATTTTGGACAGTAAGATGGGAGGGTGCATACCTGCCGGCGCTTGAAAAAACATTTCTTTGGAAAGAAAATGTGGGGCATCGCTTTCATTCGTCATGGTATACTGGTGATCGTGCAACTTACGGTTTGCAGAATGGACCTCCTGATCTCCTGTTATGGACCTCCGAAGTTCTGGAAAAGGGCGATAAATAAGGGATTATGGCCCTAATCCTATTCATTTGTACTTGTTGAGTTTGGGAGATCAGAGGTGGTAGCAGAGCCTTTCTTTCCGTTGCGGTCAACCTGTGTACTGGGGATTAGTGATACTATGTTGAGGTAACTCTCATGACGTCCTGCACTTTAATTTTTTTCAGTTTGGTGACGCCGGGGGCCATACAAGTTGGGTTTGTATGGCCTCAAAGGGGATTTTTGCCCTAGACTGCACGAGCGATCTAGGGAAACAGGTGCCCCCTTGCACATATTTCTCAGGTATATCCATGTGAGGGTGTGCTATCCCTGCCTCTTTTCACGCAAGGGCACGCTTGTAAATGAAACAGACATGCAAGGGCACGCTTGTCTGAGAGACAAACGTGCAAGGGAAGTGTTTTTCAAAAAACTTGGGTTTTCTGTTGTCCTTAATGGTTTTTCTCCTTTGTACTGATGGGTGCCTATTTCTTGGCAGGTTAGTGTGGAGAGAGCAAGATTGGCCCGAGATCCAGACTGCTCTGGCTGCTGATGTTGGGGCGTGCCGTCAGTTGGCTGCATGGGGCCTCCTAAAATTTGTTGAGAACGAGTGCCTTCGGTCACAGGACCGATTGCTACATTATATTATATGGAATTGGCATCGGTGGCACAACATGTTTGTCCTGAGGGGGGGAAACTTGATTATTCGTCCAGAGATGGATATTTATTTTGTGACCGGATTACTGCCTCAGGGAGAAGTGCTGAGGTACCTGCTTCCTGTTGGGCGGGTGAACATCGGCAGGTTTCTGCAGCGTCATTGCGGTGTTGCGCCTCTGACTGAGGGGTGCATCAATATCGCCTCAGTGACAGATGTGGCCGAGCAGTGTGCTCTGGCCATTATTGTGAGACTGGTGGGGTCATTTGTGCCTCATCGGGCATCGGGCCCACAGCTGGCGGTTTTATGCCGCTTGAGGAATGGGCATTTCTTCGATTTTTCCCATTTATGTTTTGATGGTATGGTGTCACAACTGAACAACGTCCAGCGTGGATCCAAATCATTTGCACATGCCAACATTTTGTGCAGCATCATGTATGAGAGGGTCATGCTGCTGAGGCTCGTAGTGCCTATGCCCATTGGGGGGGCGAGGGAGCCACGTATGAGGAGGTGGGCTCCGGTGATGCCACGCGGAGGTGGTGGCAGAGTGGGTCGTTATTGGAATGACACGACGGAGGCCATTTTTGAGGCCAATCCGCAGTTTTTTTTACCATACCCTTATGCAGGGATGGATTTTTAGGGTGATCCAGATATTGGTCTCCCTTTTGGTTATGTTTGGTGTCCCGCAGATATGTGTCATATTTCTGCATTTATTCGAGTTTTTTGTGTTCTTGAGTGTTTTTCATTGACACTAACATTCTTTTGGTTATTCGTGCAGACGTTGGCAAGGTGGCACACCCAGTGGCCTGGCTGGCGGGTCACAACCCTCTACCATGACCGCTTGGTGGTTGGGGAGGTGGTGTCATTGGTGGACCGGGTGAGGGTGCCAATGGACCAGGAAGGGATGGTGTTGGCCCTTCTAGTGAGGGAAGAAGCACAAGTGCTGCTGAGATAGCAGCAGATACAACTCATGCAAATGCGGCTGAGGCGCGCGCTGCAACACTTACATCTCAGGTAGAGGCTCTAGAGGACTTCTAAGATCGAGTGGACCATTTTTCCCATGGAATGCCTACTCGAGGTCTTATGGATGAATTCGAGGAGATATGGCTAGAGACAGTGATGGCCTGTGAGAGGGACTACCGATCGACTCTACGACGGGTAGCTATCGCAGTGGCGACAGTAGCTCCATTGGTGGTACCAGGAGCGGTGGTGGGCCCAGGTGCTCCTCTTGAGGGGGCACCCCCCTAGAGTAGATTTTTACACAGGGAAAGCACCCATTATGAGGATGCTTCCCTTATTTTTGACGAACTTTGTATTTTTGGGCTGACCAATGGGCTAGGAATACTATTTATTGTACTCTGATACACATATTTTTGATATATATATGAGAGATCTGATTGCGGCTCTACATGGTGTGATGTCTATTTCAGTTTATGCATTTTTGTTATGCTGATGGATATACATGTTTTGGTTTTTATGTATGGTGATTTTCTCACGATGAATTCTAGTCTAGGATATTGTTAGCTATGCGATCAGTTGCTTGGTTTTGATTCCTTGATACATGTGAGAATGTAATATAATCAAATTTTCTGCTTAATATTATAGCACGCAAATATTTTCTAAATAGGTTTGCATCCCTGATTTCAAAGGTTTGGTTTAAGTATGAGACTACTAACTGGGAATCAAAGTAGACATGCATATGGCGGATGCCTTGGTGGAGGGCCTCACACATAAGTCCGATAACGGCGTCATATTCTGCCTGATTTTTGGTTGTTGAATAGATGCACATGCCGTTTGAACACAATGGTGAACGGTCAGGGTGATAGATGACCCAGGCGGCTGCAGCTAAGTTTTGAGACCATCGCGATGCTCCATCAGCAAATCCAAAGTAGGGTTCAAATTGGTGATCCATGGTTATATTTTGAGCGCGTTTAGGTTTTTTGGGTCAAAAATATTTTGGTGGTGGATTGTGTGTACTCTAACTCTAGGGGATAAGGGCTTGTGGGGCCCTTATGGGTATAACTTCTTGAGGTAAAGGTCGTTGACAGGGTTAGTGAGGTAGGTCCCATTTGGTTCCATCAAGATATATGCCCCTTGCCGGAGGAAATGTTTAAAGATATAGGGCCCTTTCCATAGGGTTTCAAACTTTCCTGGACCTAAAGCTTCTTTTTCGAGATCATAGTGAAGGACTAGCTCTCCTTCGAAAAATGAGCGAGGGGTGATTTGGCAGTCGAATGATGCTTTTACCCTTTTTTTATGGGCCTCATTGTGTTGTAACGATTGGTGCCTATTTTCGTCAACTAGCTCTAGTTGTACTAGTCGCTGTTCTAGAGGCTGGGTGTCATCCAGGAGTTCGATGGTTGCATGCAAGTTTGGGAACTCACAAAAATTAATACAAGGGTGCAAGATGCCCTGGTTTTTTGTGACAGGAATAAAGCTAAATTCCTGTGACAGAGGGGTTGTTGAAATCCTGTCTTGGGCATGCGATGACACAAGTCATATGTGATGAGTTGTGTCGCTGGCATGCAACGGGGGAAGGATCTCCGTAATGGAGTCCTGAGTGAACCGATAGTTGGCCTTCCCGCTAGGATAGTTGATTCCCAGTAGATGGAAGTTGATTTTATCACAGAGATGTCTGAACATTTGCAGCAACAGACATCCCTCTAGTGTGTGATTATGACTGGTGAAAATGGTGCAGGGTATCACAGTGCTGACAGAGTAGATAGTGTGAGAATCTACACTACTCGATGTTCCAGATGTGGATGCTTGGAAAGGGTCAGTTGCAGCCCAAGGCATCTTCTGTTTCCATTTTTTCGTCGTGGGTTGGAACTTGCCTCCCTTTTTGGTGGGTGGCTGACTTAATGCTGCTCTAGATGCTCTCAGCTTGGGGAGATGCATGCACTTAAATGTATGATGAAAGTGTGAGAAAATTCGGCAGTAACTGTGTGTGATCTTCTCTTGATTAGAGAGAAGCTTTTGGGGGAGAGGCGAGATTATGCGGAGACTATTTGCAAGAGGTTTGAGTTCTTTGCATTGGTTGATTCGGTGATCATTTAGGTCACAGAGGCCGCATGTTATCCTAGGCTTGGCCTGGGGTTTATGTGATTTTTGTATGTTCTTATCAAGCGTGACGTACCACCCTGGTGGCGGGGTCGAAGCAGGCTTGGAATCCCATTGTGGTGATGGGGTCGTTGAGTCGACGATGTATTTTTTATGCCATTCTTGGAGGTCGCTCACCCTCTTTTCTATGACATTAATCATGTCGATGATGGGACGGAGCCATGAGACATAATTACAATGTCAGTCATAATGATCACCCTAACATATCAGGAAAAATATCCATGATATGGGTCTCCCATCATGCGTGGTCTAAGGATGGGGGGGTACCATCGTCTCAAAGCTGCTAAGTCGGGGCAGTGGACTATTATATGGTCCATCTGCTTGCATAATGTTCATGCGGGTGGGTTTCGTGAAGTGCCTATAGGGGTAACTATGGATTTCCCGCTAGATCATTCTTTGGTTGTCAAGAACATGATAGACCCGCTCATCTCCTTTGCTTGGGTCATGGAGCTACCGATAGATTCGGCATCCATATCGTCTTCTTGGGAAAGATGAACTATGGCTGAGTGGAGGCTAGCAAGGGCTAGTTGGAAGCGAGGTATGTAGTGGCAATCCTCTAATAGGTGATTTCCAGCGCATAACGGGCATGTGAATTGTGCTGCCCGTAGTCCCATGTAGTAGACCCTCTCGATTGGATACCATCAATGAATGAGTTCCAATACGGCACACTCTTCGAGGTAGTGGCCACGTTCATCGCATAGCGTGCAACGTATAATGGGAATTACTGGGGGGCACTCTATGTATCAGTGCTCCTCTTGTAAGTACAAGATGGTGTGCGGCTTGTCATTGGTAGACTGGATGGAGGGATTCTCTTGATAGGATCGCTCGATCGCATGTAAGGCGTCCCTATACCATGGTATTTCTGGATAGTGGTGGGTATAGTGCCCATAGGTGTCACAGAGGGGGCATGCATGATTGGTACGCAATGGTTTGCCTGTACTTTTGGCGGCAATTTCCTTTTTATGGGAATGTCGTTTTGAGGTGCCTGCCTCGCAGCCGAGGAGTGGTTTTAATTCATCCAACTCTGGGCATATGTGAGTAGGGTGTCCTGTGACATTACATATAGCGCAGGATGATGACTCCCTTTGCCTGCTGGGGGTCACCACTTTCTTTCCTTTCTTGGAAATTTTCTTTATTGTGGTCGTCTATTTCGCAGCGGCGATTTCCCTTGCGAGGGCATTTTCGACTACTGCTTGGGTTGGTTAGGGCTCCTCGGGACCGCGAGGCTTTAATCCAAATGCAGTAACGTTGGTAGCTGGCGTTCCTGGATGGGGAATGAGGTACCACACTGGGAATTCCAATGATATGTTGGGTAGTACCAATGTTCCCAAGACCTGCTGGGAGGTGAAGCTAGGAGGTGGGTATAGGAAAGGAGTTTGGGAGGCGGCATAGACTATGGAGGCTGCAGTAGCTGATGCCTTGGTGTTGTTACTTCTTGAGTCCGTGTCGTGACTAAATTTGGTGCTTGACGTGGACATCATGCATATTGGGGCCGCTGAGGTATCGGGTGATACCTCAGGGATAATAGGAGGATCTCCTAGGAAGGATCCTAGGACAAACGACGGTTTGAATTTTCCAGGGCCATATTCTTGATACCGTACAAGACCATCAGTGTTTTTGTCTACATAGGGTAGAACCATATCTGTATTGGTCAAGGGATGCTTTTCAGTGAGCGTCAGGTGGTCTACTGTAATGATTTGATCCTCGTCGGGGAACACCATGATGCAAAAAATGGAGGATGATATGGAAGACATGGCGTACATGTAACTCTGCCCAAGGAGTATATTGTAATCCAAGTGAGCGTCCAAGACTTCGATGTCTATGTGGACCATTTTTTCGGCTAAGCAGACCAGTACGTTTTGGAAGAGACTGATGGTGGTGGAGGGCGGACCGTCATATGCCCTGAGTGTGATGATGGAAGGTTTGAGTTCTGGGGCTCCTAACTTCTGCCATACATTCTTTGACATGATGCATGTGGATGCACCCTCATCTATGACACATCGGTGAATAGTGATATTCTGTACCGATACTTGTATCTGAAAGGCAACCATGGAGGGTAGCCTAGGGGTGGCTTTGTCTAAATCAAAAGCCATCATTCGCGTGTCGGCAGGGTCGACGATGCCTAAGGTGGAAAGTAGGGCTTTCCGCTACTTTGGGCACGACTGCAATACCTCCAAAGCAGACATATCAGCAAGTGACTGGGCTAAATCGTCTACGATGTTGTAGTTGTGGGCTGCTTTGGAGTAGTTACCTGCTTTCCTATTAGGCCCTTTAACCATTTTTGGCAATGGTTCCAAAGGAATATTTGGAATGGTCAAAGGTGCAGTCGGCGCAGATGTACTAGCCCCTGATGAACCGGTGTCTGGTGGGGTGTCGTAGCTATGATTCCGTGTTTGAAAAAACATTTCTTCACCGGCCATGTAAATTTCATGGATATTTTTCTCAAAATCGTTAGGGCTTTTCTGTTGAGTGCTAACCGTTCCTTGATGGGGGAAGGGTTCTTGCATGACTGCAGTTGTCTGGGAAGATCATCCTTGTCCTTGGTTACTCTGAAGCTTTTTAAGCTCAGGGAGTTCGGGACAGTGGTGAGTATAGTGCCCGTACTCACCACATATCGAACAAGAATGGTTTGTTTGTAGAGGTGGCCTTTTGCCTTTCTTTTGAGCATTGCTTAGCTCCTAGTTCCAGTTGAAGTTATCTACAGGTCGGGGTCACGGTGGGCACTGTTGAATACTGCCCCCCTATCCAGGGTTCCCTTTAGGTTTGTTTTTTTCCTTTCTTTTGACCACATTGGGAGGGTAATTCTCCTAATCATATTGGTGTGGTTGATCTTGGGATGGCTTCACAAAGTTCACCTGTGCATTGTTTTGCGTTGGTGGGTTATGTACTTGGGACTGAGCATATTGTTGTGCCATATTTTTTCCTGGCCGTTGGGGGGAGTTATTATGTCAGTTTTTCTTCCTGCGTAATGGGTCCCCCCGGCCGAAGGGTAAGGTCCTCCTTGGTGATACGCTGGCACCCTATTCGTCAAATTTTTCTGCTGCATATGATGACTTTGAAATCCGGGTTGATACTTGTCCAGGGTAGACCCATGTGTATAACTTAGATTCTGACTACTGCTGTGTAGGTACCCTTGGGTCATTGACCCAATAAGTCTGTCTGCAGAGCTCGACGCACCTGGCAATTCTTGATAATATTGCAGGCGTGGGGCATTAGGCAGGATATTGTATATGTATCTTGATTTCATATAAATCAGTTCAAGCTGCTGGGATTTACTGATTGCGTCCTCTTCGTATGTGGGGTTACGTTGCGCCACATCCTTTGAAATCTCCACCGTTAGAGTTTTCAAGAATAAATCTAAAAGGACTCAGTCATCGAGTTGAGCTTTGCATAAGCTACGACGCCATCTCCACTCGTGGAGATGCTCAGAAATGTGGGTAGAGGGAGATTGTATGAAATGAGTGAGTAACTCCATTCTTGAATCGTGGTGAATGGGTAGCTAAAAGTATGTAAGGAACGCAGTAGCGAGGACGCTAAAGGTTCTATGTGAAGCAAGGGGTTTCTCGACGTACCATTTCGCGGCCACTCCTGTGAGAGTGCGTTGAAACAGCCTCAATCAAATAGCATCGTCAATGATGCTATTCGATGAGCACCACAGGTGAAAGGTCATTATATGATTCCCTGGGTCTTCCGCTTGATTGCCTTCAAACTTTGGTATGTGTACGAGAGTTTCGTGGGCATAGGAGGCCAATTGGGGTTATGTGTGATGGGGTCATTGGTGAGCTTGGTTAAATCTGGTAGATTTAATGCTTCTAGAAAGGGTGACTTAGAGGTTGACGCCATGGCAACGTGTGAAGACACGAAGTTTTTGTTAGAACGAGGGTTAGTCTGCAACGTACCCGGTTGTGAATTTATCTCGCTTCCCATATGGGATGCACTCTTCTGCCCCCTAGGGGATGAGGGGGGAGTGATGTGCGGTGTGGTGTTGGGAGACCGACTAGGGTTCGCAACTAAGGTTTCTCCAACAAAGGAGGAACCAACCACTGTGGCAACATTCCGTCTTTAACACCTAAATGGCGAAAGACTTGGAACCCCTCCTGTTAATGGGGGGAGGTCCAAAAGACACCTAGACTGACGAGGTTCTGTTGGAACCATTTAAGGGTCGTCCAAGTTAGGTTTTGGAAAAAAATTTTGAGGGGATTGATTCTACGATCATGTCAAATTTATGGCCACATACGTAAAACAAAGCGAAAAAGAAATGATTTTTCCCTTAATTTAATCTATGTGATCAATCAAGAAAAAAATGGTTTTGTTTGTTTGCGTGTGATACTCAAAAATCCTAGAAGACCTAATAACGTCCTCACACTCTCAAAAGTAACTGGGCCTTGAGAGGATTTCTTGCGAGTGCTGGCACAACGTCTCGAAAAAACTAGCGACGCCCCCAGTCAGCCGAAGAGAATCAACCAAGGTAAGGGTAGAGGGTCTGGTGCTTACCTACACCGTCACCTATAAGGTAAAGGATGCCCTAGTTTTGGCCACTAAGAACCACCATCCCACATGAGCGTTAAAGTCTTGGGCTTCTTGGTAGTCAGCTAACAGTACCGAGTATCAGACGGGTCAGGTAGCCCCAACTGATACCGCACGCACTGCGCCTAAGCCTAACCCCCTCTGAATCGAGCATATACCGCGCTCGGGTTTTCTTTTATGTGGGCTGACAGGTGTATTTTAAGCTCCCTCAAAATGCAACTTCTATGTTTCAAACGTAAAGCGTGATCAAGGCGGCTTATTGGATGCCTACCCCCTTGATCCTCACTTAAACTATAATTTCTCTTGTTGCCCCTGTGGGGAGAGTTTAGTGAGTTGGTTTAAGTTATTTTTAGGTGGCTTTATTTTCTTAGTGGGTGAATGTGTGTGAGCGTATGGTGAAAAATCTCATAATTTTAACATATGGATATCAGTGATCCGTTACAAATGTCCCCTAGTTAGACTATGTGATGTTGTTCCTTGCTTAAATAAAAAGCATTTGCGGATAATGGGCCGCTTCCAAAACCTCCTAATTAGTCTATGTGAGTGACTAAAGGGAGATGGAAAATCACAAATATAGAATGTTCATATGCTTGTCTAGGGTCACCCAATGGCGCAAAGATAGCAGAGATTACTTACTCTAACTTGCAATTAAATCCTAGTCCCTCAATTTCCTAAATGCAAAAATTGAAATTTAAACTAAACAATTTCTACACTAGCTTATGCATGTGTGGTCATGAGCCACTTACTTGGACTAGTTAAACTAAGTGTGTATACCAGAATTCGCAAGAAACATAAATTGTTCGGAAACTATTGGTTAATTCGCCCCCTACTTAAACTATGTGAACACTTTTTTGCAAAAACCAACTTAAACAAAAACTAACTAAATTCCTACAAAAAGCAGCAAAAATTAGTCTTCAGAAGCTGTGGGGTATCAACACAGATGTTGGCAGATACATTAGGGGCTGCCAAACACACTTACAAGCAGAAAAATGTAGCAGACAGGGAGAAAAAATCTCTCTGCAAATTGCGCGCAAAAACTTCTGACAGGTGCGCCTTCCTATGCGCAGGTCACTCCTGAACGCGCGCACTGCACATCTGTGTGTAAAAATAGCGCGTAAAATTCCTACAAGTAAAAAAAAATTATGAGCTGCCTTCTTTAGTCTGTCACCTTAGTGAGTCTCGAGACTGCAAGATGGGTCAAAGGATTGTCAGCTCCACTCCAGCATAGACTACGGGTCTCCTGCAAATAATGGTACAACCACATAAACTTGAAACACGTTAGTGGAGTCACCAATCCTGTTGTGGTGGATTTGACACACAGGTGTACGAAATCACATGCATTTATAAAATGTGGTATTTTCTCTAAACCATAAGTAACAGGCTGTATCTGGGGGGGGCTCAGAAGTATAAGACTTAAAATGAAGTAATACACTTAAGTATGCTCTGTTGAAAAAGTAAAACTGAAAAACATAAAAAGAAGCTAAATAGAGAGTTCCAAAAAATAACAAGGTAAACAATGACTCAATGGCCTTCTTCTCATTTAATGCTTGGAATGAATACAAATCTTACCCAGTTGTCGAAGGGCCTAGGCAGAGGCTCTAGGACCTGACGCAAGGATGTTTGTCCTTCAAGTTCTGCCTTCTGACGCAGTTCAACTCTCTCTCTATGCTACAATGGACTGAAATTGTTGGGTGGCCAACAATTGAGTCCTCTTCTTCAGCTCCTGCTCCTTGGTTCACACAAACAACTGGTGTTGCTTGGGCAACTTTGGCCAGCATAACCTTGTGCTCACAAATTGTTCATCTCTTTGAGGGTTTATATAGTTGTGCTTTCAAACCTCCTTCCCTCCCCTGGCACATGGTGGATAGTGACCCAAGGGAGGGGAAATATTCCATTGTGGGCTGAAATATGCTTTTTTTTGCTCACACAAGGCCTAAGGAGGTGCTGGTGCTGTCCTTCAGCGGCTTTCACATAAGTAGAAACTGTCATTTTCCTGCTTCTGGTCCCGGAAAGGGACTTTTTTCCATTTCTAGGAATGCGCGCTTATTGGGCTCCAATGCACGCAAAAGGCGCACTTATCGAAGGAAAAAGTGCACATTCGGGCATTTATGACTAGTTCAATCTTGAATTTCTCCAAACCTTAGAGATCTTTAATATTTCTGATTCCATAATGTATCTTTGTCCTGTAAATCCTTGGGCTCGACATTACTTGATGTCGTTTTTTGCTGTACAATTTTTTAGTGTTAACAGTACCATTACCTTTGAGAGGGAGTTAGATAAATCATTTCTTTTGAAAGATGTTATGCATGTTCCAGGTCTGAAGAAAAACTTGGTCTCAGTTGCGATGTTGGAGGACAGAGGCTATGACATTGTTTTCAATGATGGGAAAGCTTTCCTGCGACATAAAATAACAGGTCAAGCCAAGAGGATAGGGATTCGAGTTAAGAATCTACAAGTTGGAGGTAGAAGGTTGTGTTGTAATGATGGGAAAGGTAGAAAATGTGGTGAGCTGGGGTGAAGGCGAGTTATGACATAGGCGATTGGGCCATGTTCATCATGGAGCTTTGAAAGTTATGCAACAAATATCTACTAGACTTCCAATTGGAACACTTGCTCAGTTAGATCAGTGCAAGGGTTGCACCATGGGGAAGTATGAAAAATACACCTTTCATGAAAAGGAGAATTGTGCTTTGGTGATCCTGGAGATAGTTCACACAGACGTGTGGGGACCATTCTCAGTTTCTTCAACAGAAAAACACAGGTATTATGTTATTTTTTTTGATGACTTTTCTCGTAAATGCTGGATCTATTTCATGCAAAAGAAGGATCAAACATTCTCAAAGTTCTGTGAGTTTAAAGCATTGGTGGAGAAATATTCGGGGAAGCAAGTGAAGGCTATGCAGAGTGATAATGGTAGAGAAAATATGTCGAATGAATTCAAATACTTCCATAGAAAAGAAGGAATTCGAAGAGAATTCATAGTGCCTCATAACCCACAGCAAAATGGGGTCGTGGAGAGGAAGAACAGAACGATCGTGGGTGTTGCACGAGTGACGCTGCATGATCCAGGCCTACCAATGAATTTGTGGGAAGAACCATGAAACACTGCGGTTTATGTGAAAAACCATTTTCCTCATAGGGTACTTGGCATGAGTACACCTGAAGAATCTTTTACTATTAAGAAGAAGCCGAATGTTTCTTTACGAAATAGTTTTGGTTCATTTATGTGCAGGTGACCAAGAACACTGTGAAGAAGGTGGATCCTGTTGTGTAACTAAAATTTCCAAAAATAGAAGAAATGAGATATCAACGCCTTGGAAATAAGCCACTTCGAGGGGGCAACCTCCAATACATTAAATGAATGAACAATTCTTGGATGATACAATTTACAAAACCTCCTTTCTATATATAGGAGTCCATGGGGCCATAATGTAATCCTAGTGGGCCACAATGTAATCCTAGCCGACCCAACAATAATAATGTAAGGGCACAATAATAACAATATGGGGGTTACAGGGGTACAATAATAACAATAAGGGGGGCTACACTAACATAATAAGGGGATACACTATTAATATAGGGACTTAACATGCCCCTCTCCTTCAAACAAGTGTTGTCCTCAACGCTTGATTATTTCTTGATGCTTCTGTATAAAATTCTCATCCTCCCATGTGAAATATTCCACAGGAAAGTTCTTCCACTTGCTGAGATACTCTGAAATTGATCGTACTTGTTGAGTTCTTGTTTCCATTACTGCTTCATAACTTCTTTCGATATGATGTTGATCTTCCTGTTGTTTCATTAGATTCTGCACCAAAGTTGGGTTATCCTTTGAGAGTTTGAGAACTTGTTGTTGATGCTCGCTGTGATCTTCCACTAATTTATCATCCATATTAGCTATTATTTGATCCTTCAAACCATCCAACTTAGCCTCCATTTCTGCTTTTAAACCATCTATTTCATCTTCGGTTGTTCTTCGTAAGATCGAAATTTGTTGCACTTGGTACCGTAATTTTGATATCTCATATTGCAATTCTTCCTCCTCATGCGTCATAGTATAGCTTTCTAAGGGATTAATGGGTATGGAATTATTTTTTGGAGGCATAATAGAACCCATTACTGACAAAAATTCTCCAATATGCCCTTGGAATCAATTCAACTTGATTCTTCAAACAAGACTTATGCAATTCGGAAAACAAATACACACCTTTTACTTGCTTTGAGGAGCTCGATATTGAAATTGAATTATATCTGTAATTGAAAATCTTCAATATATGAAATTTAGCCCTATAGTAGCCCTCTGAAGCTTCTTTCAAATTCCATAGGTTTGATCTAATTTGGATTCCCCAAGACAAAGTTGTGTCCAATCTCCCACAATGACCTAATTCTGGACTGGTTCAGTAGAGCGAAATTGTAGGACTTGCCACGTGTCACTGTTTCATCCTTTGTCTCTGAAATTGATAGCCCAGAAACTTCAGTCTGTGTACTTGCGACCACTTTTTACGGCACTTCAATCCAATGCCCAGAGAGAGAGTTATTGAAGTTTTCCCACGATCACCTCTTTGAGATGCAATTCAGGAGCCTGAAAAAGCACTACCTTCCACAGATCATATCTCCAAAAATATTGCGAACCAAGCTCTGAAATTTTTTGACGAATTTCCTCACGATTTCAGCTTTGCACCATATGAATTTCAGACTCTGAACCTTCGTACAAAAAAATTTATAGCGCAAATTCCACGATGACCTGTTTATGAGCCTGAAAAAATACCTAACTTCCACAGATGATATCTCCTCAAATATTGCGAACCAAGATCTGAAATTTTTAGAAAACCTTCCTCACGATTTCAGCTTCGCACCCTAGAAATTTCAGCTTTTGAAGCTGTTAGAGTCAGTCTTTGCAGCCTTCCTCCAGTGATCAAACATGCTCTTTCAAAGTGATTTTAAAGTGTCAAGGTCAAATTTTGTCATTACAATGAGTCTTCAAGCAAAATTTGGTCACTAGGCATTAGGTCTAGGGTTTGCTTTCACTTCTTCCAAAGTTGTCCAAATGTCAGTCCATGTCACCATTCAGCTGAGTGTACCATCATTCAGAGGGTTGTCATCATCATGTCAAGTTCCATTGAGTCATTTTACATCTTGTTCATGCTTCAGTTGTGCCTAGGTAAGGTCCATTTCCCTCTCCTAGGGTTTTGGAGGTAATTTCTCTTGGATGGTCAAATCGTCGGAAAAACTTGTATCTTGATGTTCAAACACCTTCCCCTATCCTTAATATACCTCTTTAAACACTTCCCATCACTGAGATCCCCCAAATTCCTCATTTTTGCACAAACCCTAGTTTCTAGCCAAAACTTGGCAATTTCCTAGGCTAGGCCTGTGTTTTTCCCTTTTGGACCCTTTCCCCTCACTCAATCTCTGTGATTCCACTTTCCCCTGCTTCCTAACATCCCTCCCTACTTCCCAAAATTTCCCCAAGAATTTAGAAGCCCTTTATCCCCTTCATTTCGCTTCATTTCGACAAAATCCCTTGTTTCACACATCGGGATCGGTTTCACTCAAAAGATGTTTCAGAGCAATAAAAGATGCAATTTGGGAAAATGAGAGAGGTTTTTGTCCACACCATGCCAAGGAAGAAAAACCTCTTTCACTTTTTACACAGGTATCATGGTTTTAGAGAAATGTCAAAAATACCGTTGCCTCAGGAGAATTGAATGCACCTCTGAAGTGACCTTGGTAAAATCAAAATTTCTCCTAGCATGGTTGGCCAAATGACTTTATTGATGAGTCAAATGATAACTATACAGAAAGACCTTTCCAATGAGCTATCATGAGCTCAATTTGGAGTTGAGGAAGACCTTCAAACGTTGACTGCAACAGCACTCTTCCTTGAGGCAGCCTCATTCTGATCATTTTGACTAGTGTTGGGAGATTTGCTTTTTTACAGGGTAAATGGAATCCAAATTGCATAATTCCATTTTTTTTGGAAATTAGACTCCAATAGCTTTCCAACGAGCTATCACACGCCCGATTTGGACACCGGGAAGGCCTCCAAAAGCTTCCTGCAAGAGAAACGCGACCCACGCAGAGGGTGAGCGACCCACGCAGAGGCTGAGCGACCCACGCAGACACAGAGTTTCGAAATTTCGTTTTGAGCGCCCAGTCTTGCTTGGGATCGATTCATCGGCCTTCAAACAGGTTTCTATCAATTGCTTGATGTTTTTAAATGCACCGGTGGCATCATTGGTGATTTCAAACACTTGAAATGGAGAATTTAAACCCTACAGTCATGGCAATGTTGTTCTTCAGGGTTTTTAAATGAATGGTTGAATGAGTTTGTTTTCTATCTTATGGCAGTGATACATCTAGCTTTGCATATAATATCAAAACCATATTGCTCTCATGCCCATTATGCCATTTTTGACCATTGCTATTATTATACCATGTTTAAACCCTTTGTTCCATGGTGACTGTGGTGGTAATGAGTCTCACTGCCCAATGTAAAAGCATTCTCATGACTTTGTTTCAAACTGCCCATTGAGACCTTTGTGGTTATTACTCATAAACAAACACATTCTATTGATGCCATGCCCTCCCTTTGACTAGACTTGTTCAATATTTTGAAGGTTGCATGCTCCCTTTTGGTCAAAATTTCACTTGCATTCAAAACAGAGATTGTGCCTTTTCCAATCCATTTAAAGCTGAGATTTTATCATGATTTGATTCCTTGATGGTGTTTTGACGGTGGGAATATTGGTTGGGTGTTGAAACATACATCATAACTTTGTTTTCACTGCATTTATATCAGTATACATAGTGCCAATATCTTGTTCCAGGCCATGACAGAGACAGAGTCAGAGTATGAGCAGGAGTCGGACAGTGACTCAATCGTTGAGGTTGATGCACTGAGATGGAGCATACCAGTGCACCAGTAGTGGTAACATATCAGAGAAGCCACAGAGCTTTGTTTCAACATCACGACGAGTACTATCTTCACCCGGTGTGGAAGGGGTCTCGTTGACTTCATCAGCAACGCGAGTACTATCTCCACATGGCGTGGAAGGGGTCTCGCCTTCTTCATCAGCGCAGGTACATTCACAGGATAATGATGGAGACAAAGACACCAAGGTCCCATTTTTCATTTTCAACAGGTTGAAAATACACATTGCTACATCATGACTGACAACAACACATCATACAACCGAGACAGTGTTTTCATCACAGGAACTGCATGCACCAGGAGAGCACTAAAATGGTGGAAAAGGCCTGATCCACTCCGGATTTTGGCCGAGGATTCATTGAATGGGCAGGACACATGATGGAGGACCTCCGCTCCGAATTTGGGCAAATTCGGAGAAAATTTTGTCATTTTCAAATTTTTGGTCTAAAAAACAGGTTTTGCAGCTACGTGGGTCGCGCGCTCATGCGCTCGTTTTTTTTTGAGACACTTGCTGGAGGAGATTTTTACATTTTTGGATTTTTCATGGTTAATTATGCATCCTCTGAAGTCAACTTAGCATTTCAACAAAAATCTGGATGGTCAAACAGCTTAAAAACACCATGAAAATCACCTTGTTGCCACCTTTTGCACCAGCAGGAAGTACCTCTGGGAGAATGAGGTTTTGGAGGGTCAAATCAACTCCAAATTCATAAATTCGACTTGGGTTGGAAAGTAGACATCCAGGGCTTTCCAACGAGCTATCATGAGCTCAATTTGGATGCCGGGAGCTACCTCAAAAGCAGCCTGGAACATGAGCGACCCACGCAGTTCAGGAGCGACCCACCTAGAGATTTTTCTGAATTTTCAGCTGCCAGCTCAGTATTTCGCCTATTATGGACCAGTTTTGCTTATGGATAGAATTTTTGGGTTTTTATGATTTAAATTCATGTTTGATATGTAACTTTGGCTTGTTTTTATCTCTTCTAGAAGATTCACTCTCAAATGAGTAAAAAATCATGTAATGGATCAGTTTCCACTCTTTTAGAGGCAAGTGGTTAGCTGCCTAGATTGTAGTTCTATGATTAGAATTGGTTGAAACTGATCCCTGAAGAGGGAATTCGACTCCTAGAGGTGGGGAAAGGTGTTAGAGTGCTCTATATATTGTAATTTCTCAATCCTTTTCAGAGGTTGGAGAGGTTGGACTCTTGGGATACTTTTGATACTATTGTACATACTTTTCATATTTTGGCTAAGGAAAGATCAGGGGTTTTGCGGCACTTGTTGGGATCCTTGTGGTGTTTTGTTCTTGATGATGTTTCTCCTTTGTTTACTGTAAGTTTCTTCATGTTTAATGTATGCCATCGTTTCATTATGCTTCTGAACTAAGTTGAATGAGTGATTAAGGTTGAATCCATTGTTTATAGTGCTTAGCCTTTGAATTCAGTTAGTTCTATATGTTTTCAGCTGTTTGGAGAGGATCCAAGTTCTTCTTTGCCCTCTTCAGCTCCTCGTCGGTCTAATCTATCCATCTATCCAATTTAAAGCATCAAGATCATCACCTACCTCGCCCCAGCTTGAACTCTGCAAAGGTCTGACCTTATCCCCGGACCCAAAATTTGTTTTCCCATTTCTCCAGCGAAAACCCAAAAAACCAAAAAACAAACATACCTATCTCTTTACTAGCCTAAAATCAGTTCATATTGTAAGTCATCTCGCATCCTATTGCTCATTTTCTCGAGATTGACGGAGAGAGCCCTCTCCTGTCCTCGTAGGGCTAGCTACGAGGCTGAGCGTGGTTTGATGTAGCCTTGAGTTTACTTCATTTCAGCACCGGGAGTGGTTGGTGCTAACGGAAAACACGTAGAAAAAGTTGTAGCGAAAATGCCACGATGACTTTGTTGGAGCGACGAAACCCTAGAATCCCAAGCTCCGATACCAAATGTTGTGTAACCAACTCCAAAAATAGAAGAAATGAGATATCAACGCCTTAGAAATAAGCCACTTCGAGGGGGCAACCTCCAATACATTACATGAATGAACAATTCTTGGATGATACAATTTACAAAACCTCCTTTCTATATATAGGAGTCCATGGGGCCATAATGTAATCATAATGGGCCACAATGTAATCCTAGCCAACCTAACAATAATAATTTAAGGGCACAATAATAACAAAATGGGGGTTACAAGGGTACAATAATAACAATAAGGGGGGCTACACTAACATACTAAGGGGCTACACTATTAATATAGGGACTTAACATCTGGCTGCTAAAGTTGGGATATTTGTGGGGTACACAGAAACACCCCACAACTATCGTGTGTATTTTCCAAACAGTCGAATGAATGTGATGCGACGGGATATAAAATGCAATGAGGTGAAATCCATGAATTTGTCGCCTGAGAGGGAGCTAGACTTGCATGTAGAGGAGGAACTGCTTGTTCCAAAAGATGAATCTCTAGATGTGGATCAGCCACAGGAGGAGGTTCATGGAGTGGAGGAGTCCACTCATGTTGAGCCAAACATGTAATGATCCTTTTTCAGGATCCTCAACAATGAGCTCAAGAAAAACGTTGTATAAGTAAGACTGTGAAAAAATAATGCATATCAGGAATTTTTTCCTCTTATTTATGTTGTATGTGACTTATATATGAAATTTCATCAGAAACAAATCATTTTAGACACATTAAACAGATATCCCAAAAAGTAGACTAGCTAAAAAGCACCCAAAGAGGAAGGTTGTAGTCAAATGCAAGCACAGCTTCAAAAATTGCGCAGTTTTAGCTGATGTTCAGTGAAGATCAACAAGGAGAATTATATTTTATTAATACAATAACAAATCAGAATTATGATAAAGCCCTCGCAATATACAGCAGTAAATCTTCAAAAACAAGAGCAGGAACACAAGTATATTTGCAGAAATGCTTCAACAGCGTTATTTTTCAGGAGGTTCAGCAGTTGTAAGTTACAACTCAGATCTAGGACAGATATATGGACAAAATATCAGATCTATATCAGATCTGGAAACTCTATATTTTTCTCTACAAGATCCACTTGGAATTTTGACAAAAGCATGCATGAATAAGAGTAGATCTGAGAAACAAGTTGCAGATCTGGAAACTGCTGCAGTAGATTTTTGAATATAACATTTCATTAAAATGGATCAGATCTGAATAGAACATAGATCAGCAAGCTAATCCATGGATCACCTAGTGGAATGCAAACCCCGGCACTAAGGATCTCTGATCTAAACTATGAGCAAAATACCATAAAGATATCTACAACAAAATAACGCAGTCTTCCAATATAGACA
Organism: Pinus albicaulis; assembly: GCA_034641835.2. Taxonomy (NCBI): domain Eukaryota; kingdom Viridiplantae; phylum Streptophyta; class Pinopsida; order Pinales; family Pinaceae; genus Pinus; species Pinus albicaulis. Next base: position 654,725,826 of record CM076578.1, read on the forward strand.
GCGATGTGGCTCAAATTTCATAGATAAACACTATATAATTATAGATATAAAGAATAAATAAATGATACACTCTTCCAGGAGGTCAAAGGACCCACTCCATGGAGAGAGGCTCTCAAAATACACTACATCTCTGCAGATCTAGATCACCACTTGTTGCAGCTTGCAGAGACAGCAAAACCCTAAATGGATCAGCCCTGCCAATGTAAGTAGGAGCTTGGCCCCAAGCCTAATAGTGGTTCAATTCAAAAAAATTTCCTCCTTGAATCATCAAAGGAAGAGGTGCAACTCCTGCATAGGAATTCCAGATACAATCTTCCACTCAACAGCAGAGAATGGTATTTGTTTAAGCAGAAAAATACTCAGAAATATGATCTATCAACAACCTTCTCTTGCTTCCCTCCTTCTCCTTTTATAAGATGATAAATCTCTTGCAAACCCTAAACCATCTTTATGAGTTAGCCCTTTTCACATTAGAGGCTCCCTTCTAGAACTGTGTTGTCCCTTTTGGAGATGCAATGAACCTAGACAGCGCTGTTGATTTGGTCAAGGTTGACCCAGTCTTTAGCTCAAACCTCTTTCACACCTACAAGTGATTATTTACATAGCCCTGATTTGTCTTTGTTCACATGGGCATTGATTTATTCAGACTTTTTAGGAGTTTTAGATGACCTCCTTTATTCATTTATTCATGAAACAAAAATTAAAACAAAATTGAATGTTCCTCTTAGCCAAGGCTAAGTGGGAACATTACAGTCCTCCCCTCCAAAATGTTGTTTGTCCTCAAGCAACTGATAGGGTAAGAGCTGTAGTTCTTCTCCTCCTCCATTGATGGCACCATCAAAGATCAAACTTACATCATGGGCCACATGCTCATTAAGCCAACACATCAAAAATTGCTCCTCCAAGGCTAACATGATAGGGGCATATTCCATCCCTTCAGGAGTGTAAAACTCAGCAGAAATAAACATGGTTGAAGCAATGTCACATCTAAAACATGTATCATGAAGTACAAGATGAAGTTCCATCCCATGGGGTACATAGAAACTGCCCACTCTTTTCCCATACAAAACCATAAACAATACCAATATATCATCTATGTATGGAAGAAAAATCACATATATGCAAACTGAAATTTGCACTTGAGGAGGTGGGTCACAATCCCACATAAGATACCAACGCAATGCACTCCTTGGCTGGAGTAGATTTAAATGTGGTAAGTGGTAACCCCAGCACATCTTGGTTGCATGGGTCACCTTGACATGGCTAAAAGTGATACCCAAGTTAGGTGCTTTTGGGAAGCACCCATCATGATAGAGAATCTCCCTTTGCACCTCAAGGGAGTGGCCAGATTTATAATTTTTATTGGCCTCATCAATGCCATGAGATCTGCATGTAATATTACTCCTTGTAGGAGCCATGGCCTGCATACATATGGTAAGAGAATATGTCAAATCAGAAAAACAAACATGCTCCATAAGATCAGATTCTTTACCATTCAAGTCTCCCACACACATGGAGTTGGGCATGGGCATTTCTCCTCTTTTAAGAGAAGGAAGAGATGTCTAAAATGACTCCTGCATAGAGTCCTTTAGCTGCTCCATCTCCTCATAACTATTTCACTCTTGTAAGTGTTGATGTAGTTCCTCCTTCATACGCTCCCAATCAAAACTCCTCATGATTAGGGTGTATATCTTGGTTGACTGCATATAGTTGGAAATGAACTCTTTCTGTGCTCTCTGTAGTATCCCTTGCTTAATCTTGGAGGCTTGAGACAATAATACTCTACCAAGATGATAGATGACCCCTTCATGGACCACATAGCCTCCCCCTTGCTTCATGCCATCTAATATCATCCCAGTGTGTAGATATTTGGAGTACTCCATAAGGAGTTGAAATCTCCAATATGGATCCACACAACTCAACAAGGACAGTGATGCTGATACATCTATGGTGGTGCTTGCCTTGTTACTGATTGATTCTTTAACATTATGCATGCCAAATTTTTTTGCTGGGAGGTTGATCCTCCCTTTTCCTTCCTCCCATAGCGTTGTGGGTTCCTCTTTCACTGCTCCAATCCTTGCTTGGTCTATGCTCGGAGCAGCACTTTGTGAGGCTTCCCCCACATGATTAGAACCCAATGGCATTCCAAATGACTTACCATGAGGTAGGAAGGTTACTTGCAGCACCCTCATAAACATGAGAGAAGGAACTTTGAGATCCTTGCTTCCACTGCGCAAATCCATCTCTGTGTTTTGTGTGGAAACATCAGGTGCAGGATAAGTGTGCATGCCTTGAATTAGTTGTAGTTTCCCACTCTTCAAGTCCACCCACTCCATTTCCAAGGCCTTACAATCAGTGGTGAATTTTCCCAAGGTAATCAACAACTGGACACCCAAGATGATGTTGGTGTCTGGTATGTCAACTACAAAGAAGTGATCCACCAAGATGTAGGATCCCATAGTCACTGAAAGTGATGGAATATATTGCATGAACTGCATAGTTCTATCTCTCGGACCCAAAATAGAGAACCCATCAAAAGTATCTGTAGGGATCCCTCTCCTTTGCACAAGGTGAGAATCAATAAAATTGTGGGTTGCCCCACTGTCAATCAAAATAGACACTATCTGGTTCATGACTGAACCTTGTACTCTTAGGGTCAAGTACTTGGAAACTCCTCTCAAAGAAGCAAGAGTCCCACTTGTTGGAGCAAAGGCTCCCCCTTCCTCTCTAGATGGTGATTGATCTTCCTCCTCATCATCACCAGTGCTATGACCCCTCCTAGGCCCATCATTTCCATCTTCCTCCTCAAAATCTGAGAAAACTTCGATATAGTGTGTTCTTCCAGCAGCACATCTATGTCCCGGTACCCATGGCTCTTGACAAGTGAAACACAATCTCTTTTTCCTCAACTCCCTCCGGAGATCAATGTCAAGAGGTTTCTTCAGTGAGCTCTCCTTGGGTGGAGCAGCTTTCCCTTCTTTCCCCTTAGAAGAGTGAGGGGCTCTGCTTTGGAAAGTTGCCTTTGCTCTTGGCAAGGCATCTTGGAGATCTCTAGCTCTCTCAATGGCATCATGCAAGGTGATGGGCTTGGTAGACTTAACCGACCCATGCAAAGGTTCCTCCAGGCCATCAATGAACATGTAGACTCTCCTTGCTACTGATAGATCAGGGACCATTACTGACAACCTCAGGAATTCAGAGATATAGGCCTCTGCATCTCCTGTCTGCTTCATCTTTGCCAAGCTTATAAAAGGGGCCTCCGGATATTTCCGATCAAATATCTCCACTATTATTCTATTGAACTCAGCATATGTGGACACATTTCTGTGTCCCAATGTAGATAGACCATGAAACCACCAATTTTGGGCTTCTCCCTCAAAATGCAATGCAGCAATCTTGATGGCTTCTACTTCGGGGACTTTATTCAACTGGAAATAGATGTCCAACTTTTCCACCCATGCTTTGGCAGAACAAGAGGATGACCCATCGAATTTAGGCAAAAAGAACATGCCCATAGTATGGTTTCTCCCTTGAAAGAAACCTCCATCTCTGTACTACTGCCATGGCCTCCTCTGGTCCTTGAGATGGAAAAAGTCTTGAAAGATCAGGTTATCCTTGAACCTCTGACTTTGTGAGTCATATTCTACAAAGTAACCTTCCAAGGAGGTGGGTTCTTGTGGTCCCTCATTCTCTACAGCCAAGAAGGTAGGCATAGCAGAGCGTTGGGAGGCCTGTGGGACTTGTGGCAAGCTCACAGGTTGACCAGTTCCATAATGAGATATTTCAGAACTTTTTCCTTGATGGAATCTCCCAAGGGACTCTCTCATTCTATCCACCCTCATCTCCTTGATCTCCTTGGAAATATTTTTCATGGTCTCCAAGACATTTTTTTCAAACTCCTCTTCTTCCTTATCCTTCTCATTCACATATTCAGGGGCTTTCCCCTTGTCTTGACCTCTGTCAAGGTCTTCAGTAGTATAGTCATACTTTTTATGAATTCTATTCTGGTATCTCCTCTCCCTCTCAGTAAGAGGATCTTCTTCTTCAGAATGTAGCATGACTGGTGCTCCAATTCTAGCAAAGGTTGTGCCAAGAGTGGAGCTCCGATACCACTGTAATGATCCTTTTTCAGGATCCTCAACAATGAGCTCAAGAAAAACATTCTATAAGTAAAAATGTGCAAAAATAATGTAGATCAGGACATTATTCCTCTTATTTATGTTTTATGTGACTTATATATGGAATTTCATCAGAAAAAAATCATTTTAGACACATTAAATAGATCTCCCAAAAAGTAGACTAGCTAAAAAGCACCCAAAGAGGAAGGTTGCAGTCAAATGCAAGCACAGCTTCAGAAATTGCGCAGTTTTCGCTGATGTTCAGTGGAGATCAACAAGGATACTTATATTTCAGTAATACAGCAGAAAATAAGCATTATGATAAAGCCCTCGCAATATACAACAGAAAGCATGAGCTAATACAGTAGTAAATCTTCAGAAAAGAGAGAAAGAACACAAGTATATTTGTAGAAATGCTTCAACAACGTTATTTTTCAGGAGGTTCAGCAGCTGGAAGTTACAACTCAGATATAGGACAGATATATGGACAAAATATCAGATCTATATCAGATCTGGAAACTCTATATTTTTCTCTACAAGATCCACTTGGAATTTTGACAAAAGCATGCATGAATAAGAGTAGATCTGAGAAACAAGTTGCAGATCTGGAAACTACTGCAGTAGATTTATGAATATATAATTTCATTACAATGGATCATATCTGAATAGAACATATATCAGCAAGCTAATCCATGGATCACCTAGTGGAAGGCAAACCCCAGCACGAAGGATATTTGATCTAAACTATGAGAAAAATACCATAACGAGATCTATAACAAAATAACGCAGTATTCCAACATAGACAGTGTTGTGGCTCAAATTTCATAGATGAACACTATAGAAGTATATATCTAAAGCATAAAGAAATGATACACTCTTCTAGGAGGTCAAAGGACCCACTCCATGGAGAGAGGCTCTCAAAATACGCTAGATCTCTGTAGATCTAGATCACTACTTACTGCAGCTTGCAAAGACAGCAAAACCCTCAATGGATCATTGCTGCCAATGTAAGTAGGAGCTTGGCCTCAAGCCTAATAGTGGTTCAATTCAGCAAACTTTCCTCCTTGAATCATCAAAGGAAGAGGTGAAACTCCTACATGGGAATTCCAGATACAATCGTCCACTCAACAGCAGAGAATGGTATTTGTCTAAGCAGACAAATACTCAGAAATATGATCTATCAACAACCTTCTCTTGCTACCCTCCTTCTCCTTTTATAAGATGAGAAATCTCTTGAAAACCCTAAACCATCTTGATGAGTTAGCCCTTTTCACATTAGAGGCTCCCTTCTAGAACTGCGCTATCCCGTTTGGAGATGTAATGAACCTAGACAGCACTGTTGATTTGGTCAAGGTTGACCTAGTCTTTAGCTCAAACCTCTTTCACACCTGCAAGTGATTATTTACATAGCCCTGATTTGTCTTTGTTCACATGGGCATTGATTTATTCAAACTTTTTACGAGTTTTACATGTCCTCCTTTATTCATTTATTCATTAAACAAAAATTAAAACAAAATTGAATGTTCCTCTTAGCCAAGGCTAAGTGGGAACATTACAAAACATCAGAACTGGCAGAAGGCATACCATAGAAGCTGAGAAGCTGAACCTTGATGCAACACAAAATGTAGGAGTCCCTACTTCACAGCACAGACAAAGACAGTCTCTTGACCGATTTACTAGATACATGGCTCTCATGATAAAATGTATTGTGACTGAGCCATATTCCTTTCAAGAAGCAGTGCAGGAGCTCACATGGGTAGATGCAATGGTGGATGAGTATGACTCCATTGTCAGAAATAGTGCTTGGGAAATTGTTCCAAGGTCGGTTGATAAATCAGTGGTAGGATCAAGATGGATCTACAAGGCAAAGAAATTTTTTGATGGGATTTTTGAGAAGTATAGGGCAAGATTTATGGCCCAGGGCTTCTCACAGATCAAGGGGATTGATTATGAAGAAACCTTTGCACATGTCGCACAGTATTCTTCCATAAGGACCATCCTTGCTCTCTCAGCGCATATGGGTTGGCGCATTCATCAAATGGATGTGAAGATTGCGTTCCTTAATGGGATCATTGAGGAAGAAGTGTACATTGAGCAGCTTGAAGGATTTTAGATCTTCAGCAGTGAGTCGCATGTGTGAAGACTCAAAAGAGAATTGTATGGGCTGAAGCAAGCACCCTGTGCTTGGTACACTCAGATTGATAGTTATTTCACTAGACTTGGCTTCACCAAGAGTGAGGCGGATGAAAACCTATACCAGATTGTGGTGGATGGTAAGCTTTTAATCATTTTTTGTTATGTTTATGATTTAATACTAACTAGTGATGAGCATCTGATACACTCATGAAAGGAGGACTGGAAAAGGAGTTTGAGATGAAGGATATGGGCCTCCTTCACTATTCCTTGGATTGAAAATATGGTAGCGAGAAGGTGAATTCTTTGCGTCCCAAGGAAAGTATGTAAGGGAGATACTAGGTAAGTTTCAAATTGAGTTCTGCAAACCCATGGATACTCCTCTTCCAGGAAACTGAAGGAAAGAGGAAGCTACATCTGGAGAGGTAGTGGATGCTACTGTCTATCGACATTTGGTGAGTTCTCTCATGTATTTAGTTAATACAAGACCGGACATATGCTATGCAGTGAACCAGCTTAGCCAAGTGATAGTTAAGCCTACCAAGCTCTTTTGGAAGGCAGGCAAGCATGTCCTGAGATATCTCAGTGGCACATCTCAATATGGCTTATGGTACAGAAAAACGAATGAGGTGAAGTTGCATGGCTTCATGGATGCAGATTGGGTAGGTAGCCTAATGGACAGAAAGAGCACATCAGGAGGGGTCTTCAGTATCGGATCTAAAACTATTTCTTGGTACATCAGGAAACAGAGATCTGTGGAAATCAGCTCAACGGAAGCGAAATACATGGCAGAAAGTCAAGTTGCATATGAGGCTATCTGGATGACAAATATCTTGGTTGGTTTGTTTGGTTCTCATTTAAATCCTACAGTGGTTCATTGTGATCATCAGAGTTTCATTAAACTCTCGATTAATCATGTGTTTCATGATAGATCTAAGCATATAGATATCTGGTATCATCAAATAAGAGATTGTGTGTAGCAGAAGATCATTTTGCTTCAGTACATTCCTACGGAAGATCAAGATGAAGATCTCTTGACGAAGGCGCTCACTTGGAGAAAATTCAAATACCATAGAGATAGGATCGGGGTGAAGGATAATCAGTTTCTTGTTGAGAGGGAGTGTTGAGATTCAACAAGATGATGATCCTAGTGAAAATTAAGCACCTACACTAGGTGGGGCCCGCATGCTATTTTTAGGTGTATGTATATTTTTAGAATGTTGAGCATATTCTATTTCTAGCAAGAGTCTATTTATAGATGGTTGAGAAAATTCTATTTATATATGGGATTCTATTTTTTAGATGCATGGGCGAAGTCTATTTATAGATCGCATGTCGATTATTAGTAGCCCTTAATAATAATTAGATAATAAATAATAATCTATTCTCATGAAGCACTTGATTTTAGTTAACTGATGTGGCAAACTAGTTGACTGAAGGAATTTTGAGTTCTAAGGTTGGTTGATGAGACATGTAGAGTGACTGAGTTATAACTGAGTGATTCGAAGTTGTAACAGAGTTGGATGAGTAGTTATGTGAGTTGTTATTTAGTTTAACTCAGTTAAGTGAGTTAAACTTAGTTGTGCTAGTTGTAACTAGTTGTAAATAAAGATACACTAGTGAGATATTAGTGAATTAAATATTTAATTAATTCACAAGTAGTGGTATCACATGCAACTGAATAAATACTATTGTTAACTACATGCATGTCAGATCCAGTGGAGACCCAGTTGAAAGGTAGGTGAAAGGTTCAGTTTGACTATTAGTTGTGACATTAGTGGGTTCTCAGTTGCAACCACACACACATTAGAGATTCCAATGAGGATTTCATAGTCAAGGAAAGGCAAGATCGAATTCATTCAAGGATTGTGATTAGTAGGGATTGTGCAGTGGAGGCAGGCTATCAGGAGGCAGTAAATTGGTGCATGTTTATGCCAATTTTTATATGACAGTGTGAGAGGATTGTATATTGTACTGAGAGCTCTTGGATTATATTTTTGTATGATATTGTTTCATGATCCATGATATATACATAATATATGATAGTGGGGCTTTTAGCTTTATGCTTTCCCGGTAAAAACATATGTGTTTTGTGTGATTTATCTTTCTTCATGTGTTTGCAATTGGCGATTAAATTTCCGCAAATATTTAAGTAGAAGGATTCTATATTTAAAGTGGCATATAATTTTTAGATCAGGAGAATCTCGGCAATACATAATTGTATTAAAATTTCTACATTAACTTTGATGATTTCTCTAAAGAAAATGTTGTTGGTTTTTCCCCCGTGTTGGTTTTCCTAGGGTAAAATATTGTGTTTCATTGTATGCTTGACTCTTCATGATCCTACTTTCATTATTATTTTTATATCTCCTATGTAATTTCTTGATGATGAAATAATGAGTAATAATGTAAATAATATCCAAATCATCTGAAATAATTATCAGTATAGAAGACATTATATAAAAATCAACATGGTATAAGAGCTATGGCATGAGAGCAACCATGTTCTAGATTAGTAACCCTATATCTGCTAGAAAGGTCACTCATGTGTTTTGATCAATAAAGACCAAATTTTTGCTAAATTTTTTTTTAAGAGGGTTGAATCACTAAATTATGCCCTCAGCCCGAGCCTAAGGGGTGGTTACTCAAGAGATCTGAAGGCCTCAGGAAAAATTAAGAGATGACTGAATCAGTTCCCAAATGACCTCATAAAATTTATAGTAAATAAAAAGGGAAGCCTAAAATATGTTTGGTATATAATCATTTTTATTTTGACTAATGTTTCTTTGTCAACAAAAGGAAAAAAATATACTTGGTAGAAGATCAAAATCTTAGTAAAGGTAGCTTGATATTGCACAAGGATGAAGCTCAAAAAAATATTAGGTCAAAGGTACCTCTAGAAAATTACAAAAGTCTAAGAGCCTCAGTAAGTTGTCAAGGAGGTTCAATATAATTACTTCAAATAGGCCGAGGTTATGAGATTAATGATGGAAGGTCGAAAAGTATCATAGAACACCTAAGAAAAATCCAAAATGACTAAGATTTCCTTCTTGTGATATAATTAGGACATATGCATGAGCTTGAAAATATTAGTATATCATAAATATATGTCTCAGGAAAAACAATATTAGGAAATATAGCATTCTCAATCAATAATAAGCAAGGTATACTTTCCGCAAGATTTGGAAGAAGAAAAAAGAATGTTGAGATTGATAACTAAAGACTACATTGTATTTAAAGGCCAAATCTTTTAAATTCTTAAATATTTGAGGTTCTATCACTTCAAAGGACTAAGATCATATATTTTTTTCCTTGAAAGCTGTAGATTAGATCAAGTCATTGGTTATAAAGTTGCACCAGATTTTATTTAGAAATCCCTTGTAACTACTTGGATAAGGAGAGGTCATTCGTAAGTTAAAGTTCAAAAAATCAAATAAATATTGCTACATTACAAGGTTTTTTTTCTATATTATGCAAGGTAGATATCAAATTCCTTCTTTGGTTGACATATTAAACTTCTATGCAAATGAATACCAAAGTTTATGTGTTTGAAGACTAGCAAAGTAAGGCATTTCAAAGTATCAGACTCTAGTAAAAGACAATGTCAAAAATATTTGGATTATTTTCTTACAAAAGATAATCACCAATGGAATTTGTAAATACTATTCTTTATAAATCTAGATAAGCCTTGAGAGGACAACTAAGAGAAATGGATCAAATAGAGTTTATAAAGATTATTATTACTTGAAATTAATAAGTTATATTCTATGAAATACTAGCTTCTTTGAATGTCATTCTAAAAACATGTCACCTTGTGGAAATATTCTATCAAGCAAGCAGAATATAGTTTGAATTATGATAAAGAAGCATCATAATATGATTTCAAAAGTTCATCATTTTGTTAGGTCCCTATAATACTAGTATATCCCCTTATTTTTATTGTTAGTGTAGCCCCCTTATTGTTATTGTTGTGCCCATGCAGTCTCCATATTGTTATTATTGTGCCCCATAGAAGCCCACTATTTTTATTGTTCTGCCCTTACATTATTATTGTTATGTCGATTAGGATTATATTTTGACCCTGTGGACTCCTATATATATAAAGGAGGTTTTTTCATTTGAATAATCCAATAATTTTTCATTTATGTAATGTAAATGAGTTTTACCCCTCGAAGAGGCTTATTTCTAAGTTGTTAATCTGTAGTTTATTCTATTTTGAGAGCTAGTTTCATAACATTTGGTATCAGATCTTTGGATTCTAGGGTTTCGTTGCCGCAAATAGGTCATCGTTGAATTTTCTCTATAACTTATTTTCTACGAAGTTTCAGAAGCTTAAATTTTTACCACGCAAAGCCGAACTCCTCAGTAAATTATTGTAGAAATTTGATATCTTGGTTCACTATAGTTTTGGAGATATGATCTGAGGTAGTTAGGGTTCTTGTAGGCTCCATATTTTCATCTCAAATAGGTGACTGAGGAAAATCGCCATAAATTTCGTTTCAAACATTTGATTTGGATTTTGTAAAAAGTGGTTGAAATTGCATGGACTGCAGTTTCGTTTGTATCAATTTTAGGACCGAAGGTCAAAACAATAACATGTGGCACATCATACAATTTATCTCTACTAAACCAATCTACAATTAGGTCATTGTGGAAGAATGGGCATAACTTCCTCTTGAAGAATCCAAATTAGGTCTGACCTGTGGCATTGGAAATAAGACTCAGATGGTTACCACAGAACCAAATTTCAGATCTTAGAGATCCAAAATTACAGAGTCACAACCATTTCAAGATTGAGATCCTGAAAGAAAGAGAAATGTGTGTATTTTTTAAACAAATTTTCATAACGTTTGTTTGAGAAATAAATTTGAAGTAATTCCAATGGAATATTGAAGCATAGAAATTTGTAGTGGGTTCTAAAATTCCTCAAAAAAATAATTCTACACCCATTAATCCCTCAGAAAACTCTAATATGATGCATGAAGAGGAAGCATTGTAGCATGATATCTCAAAATTACATGATTTAGTGCAACAAATTTCGCTCTAACTTAGAACAACAAAAAATGAGCTAAAAGGTGACATGGATGGTTTAAAAGTAGACATGGAAGATAGTATAGATTGTTTGAAGAATGGAATGGAAGATAAGATCGATGGTATAAAATAAAACATGGAATATTTGAAGAAAGACATGGAAGGTAAAGGAAGGTTTGACAAATTTTCTACAAGAAAAGCTTCCTAATGGCGAAAAGGTAGTAGAGGAAACTCATGATGAGAAAAAAATAAATGTTAATCATGATTTCATAGACTCTAACGTTGGATTGAATACCCACCATATTCCAAATATATATATATATATGTGGAAGTTTCATCACAAGGATCCCGTAACATTGATACTACAGATGGAGTAATACTTTGATCTCCATAATGTGAAAAACACACAAAAGGTACGCATTAAAACTTTATATTTAGAACCCAATACATTTTTATGGTATTGATGGATTTTATCTCATAAACAAATTTTCGCTTGGTCAATTTTTATGAAGGAAATGATAGCACATTATGAGGATACAGAGAGAAACACCTTCTTTAGCAAATTGATAAATCTCAAACAAAAGGGTTCAATGGTAGAACACATGAGGACATCCAAAATTGAATATAAGAGTAAGTGATTCCAGAGGAGCACAAGATTGATTTCTTTATAGGGACTTTAAAGGATAACATCCAACATGAGGTTTGCTTTTTGGGAACCTGATTCATTGGAGAAGGCATTCAAGTTGGCAAGAAAAATAGAAATCAAAATTATGGCAACAAGGAAGACTACCACTCACAACTATAAAGATGGAAGTGTTTCTACTAATAGACCTCCATAACCTACAAGGTTGACACCACAACAATTGGAAGAAAAAATAGCAAAAGGGCTTCGATAGAGTTGTGATAGAAAATAAAATAAAGGTCATAAGTGTGTTGAGAAGAAATTATTTATATAGATTGTGAAGAGGAGGAAGAAATGGAACAAGAAATTTCAAAAGAAGATTATATACATGAGTAATCAACCCTACAGAAATAAGAAATGAATATGACCATATATTGTAATGTGATTGGTAGGAATTACCACTCCTCAAACTCACAAGAGAGAAGGACATATCAAGAAGAAAAATCTAATAGTGTTGATTGATTCAGGTAGTACCCATAATTTTATTCATTGTAAGGTAGCAAAGGAATTTAACTGCTTCCTATACCTAGCACCAAAGTGTTAGTGATGGTTTCAAATGGAGGAACTATAAATTTATCTAGAAAGTGCCATAATATCAAGCTAACCATGGAGGAATATGAATTGAATATTCCAATGATCTCCATTCCAATGGGTGGTTCTCATGTTGTACTAGGAGTCCAATGGTTACAATATTTGGGGATGATAGCTTTTAATTTTCAAGAAATTTTCAAGAAATTTTTTTGGAAAGGAAAGGAAGTTGAATTACGGGGTATCGTATGGAATCCGAGAAACATAATTAGCTCTAATTTCATGACAAATATTCTAAAGAAAGAACAATGAGGCATAATTCCACAATTATTCTCACTAGAGGTTCAAACATCAAAATCATCTATTTCTCCAGATCTCCAAAAAGTCTTGGACAATCATTCCAAGGTGTTTGAGACTCCCAAATGACTCCCACCAATTCGTGATCATAATCATGCTATTCATTTGATTCCAGGAAGTGTTCCTCCAAACATCGGGCCTTACATATATCCTTATGACCAAAAGAGTGAGATTGAGTGTATGGTTGCAGAAATTCAAGAGGCTGGTATTATTCAACCTAGTCAAAGTTCTTTCTTTGGTCCTATAGTATTGGTGCACAAGAAGGATGGATCATGGCGTATGTGTCCAGATTATATGGAAATCAACAAGCTCATTATTAAAGATAAATTTCCCGTCCCCGTCATTGATGAATTATTGGATGAATTACATGTAGAAATTTACTTCACCAAGTTGGATCTTCATTCTGCATATCATCAAATTATAATGAAGACTGAATACATTTCAAAAACAACATTCAAAACTCATGAGGGTCATTATGAATTTTTGGTCATGCATTTTGGCCTTACTAATGCACCTTCCACATTTCAAGGTTTGATGAATTCCATTTTCAAACCCTTCCTTAGAAAATTTTTGTTAGTATTTTTTGATGATATACTAATCTACAGCAAGTCTTGGAAGGATCATGTTCAACATCTTAACAAGGTGCTCAAACTATTGGAGGAGAAACAATTATATGCAAAAACATCTTAATGTTTCTTTGGAGTACATGAGGTGCAATATTTGGGTAATTTTGTATCTCATGAGGGTGTTAAGGTAGAACCTAACAAAATTAAATCCATTAAGGAATGGAAAATCCCCAAAGCCATAAATCATCTTTTAAGATTTATGGGGTTAACATGGTATTATCGCGATTTTGTTAAGAATTATGGGAGAATATTGACACCTCTAACATCATTACCAAAGAAAGATTCATTTTCTTGGAATCCATAAGCAACTAAGGCCTTTAAAGAGGCAATGTACCAAGCACCGGTCTTAGCTACGCCAGACTTCACAAAACCATTTATTGTGGAATGTGATGCCTCAAGAAATGGAATTGGTGTGATTTTAATGCAAGAAGGAAGACCCATTGCTTTTGAAAGTATTCCAATCAAAGGAAAGTATTTACAAAAACCTATTTATAAGGAAATGTTAGCAATACTACATGCACTAAAGCAATGGTGACCTTACCTAATGGGAAGACACTTCAAGTTAAAAAATAGATCATGATAGTCTTAAATACTTTTTGGAACAAAGATTATCTTTATAAGAGAAGAAAAAATGGGTTGTAAAGATGTTGGGTTATGAATTTGAAATCATCCACAAAAAAGGGAAGAAAAATTTGGTCGTAGATGCACTCTCAAGAAAAGATGAGGATGTGGAAGCATTGCTTTGTGCCATTTATATTATCCAACCTAAGTGGATAACCGAAGAAAAAACTGAATGGAAGAATTATGAATAGGCATGGACACTCATTCAAAATTTGCAACATGATCCCACTACATCTGAAACATTTAGCTGGAAGAATGATTCATTATGGTACAAAGATCTCTTATATTTTTTTAAGAATTCAAAACTCAAACAAAATATTATTTTGTAATTGCACACCTATCCCTTAGGAGGGCACTTAGGATTTTTAAAAACTTACCACAAGGTCTAGAAAGAAGTTTTTTGGATGGCCTTAAATCTAATATTCAAAAGTTTGTGGCAAAATGTTTGGTTTGCGAACAAAATAAAGTTGAGACAATTAATATCCCAGGTTTGTTACAACCTTTATCCATTCCAAGTCAACGTTGGGAGGAATTTTCAATAGATTTTATCACAGGTTTACCTAAGTCCGAAGGAAATACTATCATCATGGTGGTAGTTGATAGAATTAACAAGTATGCACACTTTTGTGCATTATCTCATCCATTTAAATCTAGTACAATTGCTACTACATTTATGGAAACAATTCAAAAGCTACATGGAAACCCAAAGATTATTGTAAGCGACAGAGATCCCATTTTACAGGAAATATTTGGACGGAATTATTTTCTTGTTTGGTTACTCAATTAGCTCATAGCTCATCATATCATCCTCAATCTTATGGGAAAACTGAGACAGTGAAAAAAAAATTGTAAGGATATCTTCGTTTCTTTGTATCTGATAAAAAAACACAATGGGTCAAGTGGTTACCTCTGGCTAAATTGTGTATAACACTTCCTTCCATACTACAACAAAAATGACCCCATTTATGGAACTTTATGGATATCGTCCACCGTCCATCACATAGTATTTAAGAGAAAATTCTAAGGTTCAAGAAATGGAATATCACATCGGGCATCAACAAAAATTTCTCCAACTCTTAAAGTATAACCTCACCTTGACGCATAATCGACTGAAATAATAGGCAGATCAACATCGCAGCGAAATAATTTTTGATGTAGGAGATTGGGTATTTTTACATCTACAACCATACAGACAAATGTCCCTCAAGAAAGTGAAGGATGATAAATTATCACCAAATTATTATCATCCCTACAAGGTGTTGCAAAATATTGGTACTATGGCATACAAATTGGAGCTTCCTTCATCTTCCCGTGTGCACCCAGTTTTCCATGTTTCATGCTTAAAGAAGGTTATAAGTGACAAGCTCCCAATTCAAACAATATTACCAAAACTTGATAAGGACAAATCATGCTACGAAATCAGTCGATTTCAGAGAAGCTCATCAAGTGGAAGAACTTACTCGCTGAAGATTTGACATGGGGGGATAATAATTTTATACAGAAGCATCCAGAGCTAGTCAAGCATTGAGGACAACACTTTTTTGAAGGAGAGGGGCATGTTAGGTCCTTATAATATGAGTATATCCCCTTATTATTATTGTTATTGTAGCCCCCTTATTGTTATTGTTGTACCCATGTAGTCCCCATATTGTTATTATTGTGCCCCATAAAAGCCCACTATTGTTATTATTGTGCCCTTACATTATTATTGTTACGTCAGCTAGGATTATATTGTGACCCCTTGGTCTCCTATATATATAACGGCGGTTTTTTCATTTGAGTCATCGAAGAATTATTAATTTATTTAATTTACGGGAGGTTGCCCCCTCGAAGAGGCTTAATTCTAATTTGTTGATCTATTTTTTCTTCTATTTTGTGAGTTGGTTTCATAACACATTGGCAAGAAGTTTGGTCAATATCTTAAAAATATTATTAATCAAGAGTTGATGAAGGTTGAGTTACTTGATTTGAAAGGCTTAAATATCATATGGTTTTTAACGCTTTTGATGATTTACTATGATTACTCGAAGTTTAGAATAAACTTGGAATCGTTTCAAGGATTGTTGAAGAATGTGTGAGTCCTATGAGCTTCGAGTCAAAATGAAGTCAATTTATTCTTCAATATGGAAGAAAAAGTCCTCTAAAGTAAGATAAGTCACTCAAAAGACTTGGTTTACTCCTATTATGATAAATATTGAAGCAAGTATTATTGAAATAATGAACAACATAAAGACTATAGTTATGGACATTTGGGTATTAACTTACAAAAGAGTGCAAGGATGAGTATTAGAAAACTACGGTTTGTATACCCTAGGATAATTTTGAATAATTATGAATATCTAGGGTTCAAATTTAAAAACCCTATCTACACAAAAAATATAGGTTTTGTACAAAACCTTAGGTCTATACCTTTAAGTATTGGAGGCTAATGTTTTCACTAAAATAAGAAACCATAATGAAAGGTATGAAATCATATTAAAGATGAAGACAAGAATGAGAAGGTTGCATGAAAGAATGCAAATATTAAGATGGAGTTGACTTTCTTTTATAGTCCTCAAAAGATAAGTATCTTATGTCTCTCTTATTCACTTATTGTTGTTATTATTTTACCATTAGTCTCTTATCTATGTATCATTTTCTTGGTTGAAATTATTCTTCAATGGCGTCCTAGTGAGGATTTTAGGTACATATAAGAGGTTGCCAAGGCTTTGGGAGTAGATGGAAGAGATGGAAGAATGAAGCAAATATATAGTGATTTGTGTTGAGAGATATATGAAATCCTATCTCAAGAGGGAGCTATTAGATCAACATGCTTGAAGTATACCTTGACTGTGCTGAAAAGAATTGAATATATAGTGTTCAATAGATGGAAACATAAACAAGTACAAAAGAAATAATTGAATAGAAGATTCTCCCAGAAACTTGGGAAAGTTTCATGAAAAGAAATTTTCTCCAGGTTGAGAGGTACACCTTTGTTAAAACTATTATCTGTGCGTTGAAAATTGCACCAGGTGGATTTGAAAATCGAGATTGAAGAAGTGTACATAGAGCTACCTCAGGAATTTCAGGTAAATGAGAAGAAGTCTCATGTTTGAATAAGGATTTATATGATCAGAGGAAGACACATTGAGCTTGATATTATTGGGATGATCCTTGGGTTAATTTTATTATTATTTGATTTTTCTCTAATGAAAGAAGAGGGACTCATGTGTCAAAGGGAACGGTTGTGGAAATTGCATCCATAATAGAGGGAGAATTTAGAGAGCCCTACTTTAGCTTCAAAGGGATTTGAGTTGTGAGTTTAAGTTGATTGACTATCTCTTACATTAACTGAATAGATAGCAGATATGTTGAAAGAAAAAAATGGTAGAGGGAGAAACCTAAATTACCATAGTTGAATATGTTTCAGTATGAGAGGAAGTACCTACTTATGGTCATAGGAAAGCAGATGTGGTGATGAATCTACTGAAAGGAAGTTGATCAGTTTCATGAGCCAGGACATGTTTCTCAACATACCAACATGGTAAAGTTGTTCATGAAAAATTCAATTATGATTTGTACATTGAAGTACAAGTGTAGATTTGGATTGGGTAGAGAGTGTTGAAGAAAATAATATTTCATCAATATATTGCTTTAGTTTGGGCTCCACAATGATGCTATGGATGAGAAGGAAGCAGACATATGTTGCACTCAGTACTGTTGAAGTGGAATATATTGCATCTATCTTGGTGAGTTCTGAAGAATTTTGGCTTCATACGTTACTCATGAGATTGGTTGATCATGTGCTCGAACCAACCATAATATATTGTGGTAAGAAAAATTGTGTGAAAATGCCAAAGAATTTAGTGTTCCATGACAGGTCGAAGAACATTGAGATAAAGTACCACTTCATCTATGACATGGTGCAAATTGGATCAATGAAACTCTAATATGTCTCCACTGATGAGAAGATCACATATATTTTGAGAAAGCCTCTGTCCCATGCGAAGTTTGTATACTTCAGATACAAGCTTAGATTCATGGAGAGTTCCTCTCCCATTGAGAGGGAGTACCGATGAGATAGCATCATGGACATACATTCTCCCTGTGTCAAGCACTATGACCCACATTAGGGAAATTATCCATATCCCAAGTATTATGACCCGAATTAGGGAGAATGGTCCAATAAAGGACTGAAATTATTCTTGTGTCATATATGTCCCAATTCAGGAAGAGTAGTCCTAGAGCATCAGTCTCATTTAGTGTTGGGCCCCAAATTACTATGATAAGAGTGTATTATTTGGCGATTCATAATGTGTGAAGACGTTGACCCAAATGATGGTGGACCAAGACTAGTGTGGATGCCCTGTGTGATGCACTAACACAAATTATGGTGACTCGTTGATGTTAAATGATGTACCATATGTCTTAATTACTGACCAAAAGCATGGTGAGGATGTACCATAGGTATGAAATACTGACCCAAATGATGGTACCATTATGATGTTTTTGATTTTCCATGTGTTAATGATTTTTGAACCAATTATGGTAAATGGTTGATGTTATTTATGTACAATGTGTCACAATTTTCGATCTAATTATGGTACTTGGATTTGTTATAAACTTCTCTTAAAGATATTTTTCAAGATGAGAACATCTGGATAGTCATTATGACTACCTCCCTAGCTAAGAGGGATTGTTGAATTTTTGTAGCTATGGTCAGTCTTCATAAGTATTAATTTAGTCATTGTTGTATTTATAAAGCATGTTCTTCATGCTAATGTCATTGTTTCCCCTTTTGGTCATCACCATAAAGCAGCTCCAAGAGAAGATGAAAACCCCACGACCGCTGTAACTCGGGACGAGTTAGAAGATTGTTTTGGGGGCCTCTTGGAACAGTGCCCCCTAGCTTCATTTTGAAAATTTCCAACACTACGTTTTGATATAATTTTTGTAATATTTAGTCTAGCGCGGGGTCTTTGGGTAGGTCAAAGTCCCCAATATATTTTAATGGGTCCAAGGGTAGACCAAGAGTCCTCAAACCACGGTTTGCGGACCATAGGATAGCGCAAGATAACATTCTATAAGTAGATGGATATATCAAGTCTATAGGTAAGCTAAGTGTGATTCATGCTAGTTGCGAACTATTGAGATCTATTTTCGGTTGTATTGGGGAAAGGACCCATGCTAGTTGTGTGCGTGTATATCCTCAGTCCTGCTGTGTGCATGGGTTGGGAACTGTGTTTGTAAGTGCATTTTGGAAGCTAATGATTGATAAATTTGTTTGATCATACCTATGTACTAGTTGTGTTTATGGTATCTCTTTGATTCTGTCTGATTGATGATAATTGGTGCGCACGTGGATGCGAGTCTATAACGAAGGATCAATTTCCTAGATCTGGTTATTAACAACTAATTTATATATGTTTACATGTTATTTGTGGGTATATGAGCTTCGCCTTCCACCAATATACTGTCAAAAGGTATGTAGTAAGGTTCCCTCTGCGCAAGATGGATAGATCTGGAAAGGGCAACCTTGATTGCATCCCTCTCTCTCTCTGGGTGTGGAAACCTGGTTCCAGCACCCTCCCATACTACTTCGGGTGATACCTTGATCTGCGCAAGCAGGTCATTGCCAAAATGGCTACTAGTATAGGGTTTTGTTGGCAAACCTTAAGTCTGAACCTGGGTCAGGACCCCTCAAGCCAACAAATGTTGGAACAGGGTCCCTTAGCTGCATTTTGATAACTTCCAATGTTGTGTTTTGATATAAATTTTGTAATATTTAGTATAGCACATGGGCTTTGGGCGGGTCAAAGTCCGCAATATATTGTAATGGGTCCAAGGGTAGACAAAGAGTCTGCAAACCACAATTTTCGAACCATAGGATAGCGCAGGCTAAGATACTATAAGTAGATGGATAAATCAATTCTAGAGGTAAGCTAAGTGGGATTCATGTTTGTTTCAAACTATTGAGATCTGTTTTGGGTTGTATTGGGAAAGGACTCCTGCTGGTTGTGTGTTCGGAGATCCTCAGTCCTACTGTGTTTGGACCCTGCTGGCTGTGGATTTTGGAAGCTAATGAGTGATAAATCTGTTTGGTGGTACCTATGTATTAGCTGTGTTTATGGTATCTCTATGATTCTGTATTATTGATGATAATTCATGCGCACGTGGATGCGATTCTATAAGGAAGGATTAGTTCCCTAGATTTGGTTATTAATAACTGCTTTATATATGTTTACATGTTATCTGTGGGTATATGAGCTTCACCATCCGCCAATATACTGTAAAATGTTATATAGTAAGGTTCCCTCTGCACAAGACGGATAGATCTGAAAAGGGCCACCTTGATTGCATCCCTCTCTCTCTCTCTGGGTGAGGACACTTGGTTCCAGCACCCTCCCATACTACTTTGGATGAGACCTTGATCTGCACAAGCAGGTCATTGCTGAAATGGCCAGTAGTATAGGGGTTTGTTGGAAAACCTTAAGTCTAAACCTAGGTCAGGACCCCTCAAGCCAACAAATGGTTCTATTATCAGGACCAGGGGTATTTTGAGGGAGATTGGGTAATGCCATGAGGTCACTGGCGGCCAGAGAATTTTGAGCTTGAATATTGGTTTGAAAAACTGATCCAAGAATTTTCCCTAAAAGAGAATCGAAGTACAAGACTGACAACTGAAGAGTGGAAGAATAAATATATATTTACAGAGGTATATGAAATCTTCTTTGTAACCTTTGCACATGAACTATAGGACTGGCTAGCAAGGTTAACAGAGTTCCAGACTTGCAGAAGAGACAATCAGGAAATGCAGTGGACACCTGAATTGATCCAACAGTTAGAGAAGGCTGATAACAAGATCACCCGAACAATAGATCATAGGGTGGATAGTGTTTTAGGAGGGTTTGTAACGGAATTTGCAGTAGATCAATTTGTGTCTTATTCTGAAGCCGAGTGGAGGTTCTTCAAAGGGTTCTGAGGTAATTTTTTACAAACATTTCTGCTCCTAATTAAGATACTATTGTGCGAAAAGGGTTTTATGTGCACTACACGAAGTGGTAAATACTACAAATTCAATCAAGAAGGGGACATATTCGTATATAGTCCCTTAAGAGAACCTCCGACGCACGTAGAAAATAGTCCTCTGGTCACCCCATTATCGAATCCATGTAAGGGAAAGAACTCTCCTACCCTACCGCCACTGCCGAAAGACTATATGGCCATGCACATGAAGCTACCCACCTTTAAGGGTGTGGGGGACGAGGACATGGACCGATTTTGGTTTGTGGTTGGTTCAGTATGGACTACGCAGAATTTTGCTAGCGATAATTTAAAAAGAGCATAGCTATCCCTAGCCTTTAAAGGAAGGGCCTTGGATTGGTTCATGGGGTACGTAGGCCAGCACACAGATCTGTAAATATAGGAAATTAAGGATGCCCTAAAAAAAAAGTTTCAGAAGCTTAAGTCCTACGCACAACTTGTGGTTGACTTGAAAGATTTCAAATAGGGACCTATAAAATCGGTATGGGAGGTCAGTCATCAACTATAGAAAGTTATCAAGGATGGGGATTTTAAGTACGAATATAGACAACAGAAATAATGGTTCATCACCATGCTATTATCACACTTGCGCCAAGCTATGGGTTAGCAGACAATTGAGACGCAAGAAAAATCCCTGCAAATTTTCATGAAGCTAGAAGTTGCGCCAAGGGACGATGCTTAGTTCTGACTGCAGCAGATCCAGGGCCAGCTGGAGGCAATGCATCTAGAAATTCAAAACTTACGAAAAGAACAGGGAAAAGAAGTTAGCGCAGACGTTTGGTGCATACGATGCAGGGTGTTCGGCCGCACTAAGTTTCAATTCCCTCTGCTCTTAGACTACATGCAGATTGGGAGGCCTAACCCACTATGGCCCAAATATGTTGCGGGACTAAGTATCCCCGCACTATGGTGCATTGACTGTTGAGTAGCCGAATTGCATGACACAAATTACCGCCCATATCTTGGTGCCTATGTCCCAGAACTAAAACAACAGTGGTGCAGATTCTTCTCATCTATAGGACACGACGAGCATAACTGTCGGACATATGATTTAATGATATATAGAGGAAACATGTATAGGGTGAAATCTAACCCTTCATCACCATTATCTCCCTCTGGATGAATAGGATCCCCTACGCGAGGCTAAGGAGGGAGGAGAGGTAGAAGCACGGGTCAAGGAAGAGGATAATTGATCCATTATAATTGTGGGAAGGGGGGACACTTCACAAGGGACTGCCCAAATCCTGCATGAAAATATTGCAGATATTGCAGGCATCTAGACCATGTGATTGAAGACTGTCCTATATTGATAGCGAAGATGCAGGAAAAATAGCAAACGCTGACGCAAAATGTACAAAGGGTTAAGGCGGAACCATGGGATGAGGGACCCAGTATTAATTTAATTACATGCAGTGGCATGGCCATGAGAGGATCTGAGGAAAAATATATAGCCAAACCATGTATTATAAAGGCCATAGACAGAAATCAAATCCTGGACTTACAGAAGGAGAAAGAAACCTTCCTTGAAGCTAGAAAATAATTTTCCAAAAACGAGGTATCGCTGGACGCAGAAGTGAAATTGTTCCTATAGGCATATATGAAGCTACTACATAGCCAAAAGGTAGTAGAGAACCTTCAATAATTGATATAAATTTTCTCAGAAAGGGTTGCCCCACTAGCGGAAGTTAGAGATGTCAACAAACTCAATAAGCATAAGAAAAGGATTGGTAGGGAAATGTGGCTAACTGCGCAGATTGGAGAATCTGAAATGGATCAGGTAATCCTTGATCTAGGATCCGATGTGAATGTCCTGCATAAAAAGACTTGGAAGAGGATGGAAGAACCCAAGCTGGAATGGTCTACTTTATAGCTACGCATGGCTAACCAGCAGAAGATCATACCGCTAGGACGACTATCGAAGATTATGGTAGATATTGTAGGAATTAATGTATATGCAGATTTTGAGGTGATTCAGATTCTAGAAGATGTAGAACCTTACCCTGCACTCTTAGTTCTAGATTGGGCTATAGACATGGGAGGTATTATCAATTTGAAAAGGTGAAGCATGGTTTTTGAAAACGGGGGTACGTGAGTAGTAGTCCCTCTAGATCCGACGGAGGGAGAGTGGTATACAGAACCGATGCATGAGGGGATGATGTTGATCATATTTACAAACTGACTGCCTGAGCCGATGATTGGATTAACCCTACGGCTGATGGTGTGCTATTTTGGGAGAAGGATAGTGAATGTTTCTTAGACTCAGATGGTGAGATAGAAAATTGGCAGAACCAGTTGCATGATGTACATGTGCTACGATGCATTAAGATCACAAAGAGCTTTTGGTGGATCTCCTTAGAGGTAAGAGAGCTGCCCTATTTTAATGGTTCTCGTAGTGTTAAGGATTTTATTAGATCATTCGAAGTAGAAGTTCCCAGAGAACGAAGAATATGGGTGCTTAAATTAGCTATGCACGCAACCCCTGTGCATTGGTGGGAAATGCATAAAGAGGCTCTCCGGGATTAGGAGGAATGTCGCAGAACAATGATCCTACGATTTGAACCTCTGGCCAACCAACCTATGGAAATTTTCTCTTGCCATGGTGACCCATGCAAGAACTCGTCTGTATGGATGGAAGACTAGAGCGGAAGGACTAAGGACGAATGGATCCACACGTTTATCCAATCCCCTCTGCATGGTATTTTGACACAGAACTACATCAGCGCACTCACCGTTGGGACACCATGCGGGAAGAATTTGTAAGGACATCCGGGTTGATAGGTGATACAGAGAACTTAGAAGAAGCTCTACAGGAAATATATGCTCTATTATATGATGAATCGATCCCTCGCACAGAGTATGGGGAACCATGGTGGGATGCGTAAATGAGGGATATTGCCAACTGCCGAAATCTATCAGTGGAAGAGTGTGATGAGGACCCACAAAATGTCACTATCCCTAAGTTAGAAGGAGAGAGTGTAGTTTTTTTACCCCTATTACAAACATTCGATGTGTCTAACCCTCTCAAATTAAAAGAAGTAAATATTAGGATAGAAGAATAACCCAATATGGCTAAAATTTGGGATTACTGGGATGATGATACCATCGGAAAGATCACGGAGTTGCTCACCGAATATCAGGATTTATTTCCCACAAAGTTTTCAGAGCTAAAAGGAATTGTAGGAGATATGGGCATTTGTGAATCACCTTAAAATCAGAAGCACGCCCTGTCACGCAGCGACCATACCGATTGAACGACAAATATAAGCAGAAAGTCAGAGAAGAAATCGACAAAATGGTATCTGCGGGTATAATTGAACTAGTGGAACAGTTGGATTGGGTAAGCCCTATGGTAGTCCAAGAAAAGAATACTAAAGGTGAGATAATAATCTGTGTAGACCTATGCAAGTTGAAAAACACTTGGGTACATGATCCCTTCCCTACACCATTCTCGGATGAAATTCTAGACAATGTGGGGGGTCAGGAAGCATACTCATTCACAGATGGGTTCTCGGGCTACCATTAGATCATGATAGCGTTGGAGGATTGTAGAAAAACTACCTTCGCAACATAATGGGGATCTTTTCAGTACACCGTCATGCCCTTTGGGCTCAAGAATGCCCCTACCATATTTTCGCAGGTAGTGTTCGTAGTTTTCAAGGAATTCATTCATAAATTTCTGGAAGTATATTTTGATGATTGGACAGTGTTTGGGATGGTAAAGATGTATGTGTCGAACTTGCACATGATGTTGAACTTCTGCAGAAGGCACCAAATCTCGCTGAACATTAAGAATTTCATATTCTCTGTACACTTCGAGATTTTGTTGGGGCACGTGGTATGTCAGCAAGGATTTATGGTCGATCCGACCGAGACTGAAGTTATCATAAACTTAGAAATCCCCGCCACTGAGAAGCATCTACACTCCATCCTTGGACACACTGGCTACTATAGGAAGTTTATTCAAGGGCACGCACTGATCATGGCACCAATGGAGAAACTTCTGAAGAAGGATGTGTCTTTTTTTTGGGATGAGGAGTGTTATAAGAGTTTTGAGTTGCTCAAAGAAAAGATGGTTACTGCACCTATCCTCATATTTCATGACTAGACGAAGATATTTCATGTTCATGTAGATGCATCCGATATTTCCCTATGGACTGTCCTCATGCAACCTGGGGATGGAGACATAGATCACCCAGTTGTGTTTGCTAGAAGGAAACTTTCTAGCACAGAGTGTAACTTCTCTAATACCAAACGTGAGGGATTGGAAATGGTATATGCCCTACAGAAATACTGGCACTATCTACTAGGAGGGCACTTCAAGATGTTCACGGATCATTTAGCTTTGAAGTACCTAGTCAATAAGCCTGTGTTGGGGGGTAAGATCTGTTGATGGTTACTACTGTTTCAAGAATATGACTTTGAAATAATCGTGCAGCTCGGGAAATTGAATGTTGGACCGGACCACTTGTCCCAAATCGAGAATGGTGAAGAGCCAAATAACCTAGAAGAATGGTTACCTAATGCACAGATTTTTTCTATCAAGGTAATTGATGAGCACTTTGCAGATATTATTCATTTCTTAACTATGGGGATGGCACCCGCAGACTACTTGGTCCAACAAAAGAAATAATTGGTAACCTGCGTAACTAACTTTACCATCATTTCGGGCCAACTATATAAGCTAGGAGTTGATGGGGTTTTGCGAAGGTATGTACTAGGGCATGAAATACAAGCCATTTTAGCAAAAGCCCACGGAGGGGTAGCAAGAGGTCACTATGCAGGAAGAGCAACTGCGCAAAGGGTATTAAGAGCTGGGTTGTGGTGGCCCACAATGCATAATGACTCCCATGCATATTGTAAAACCTGCGATGCGTGCCAACTGACTTGAAAACCTTCATGCAGGGATGAGATGCCCCTGCAACCGCAGATGGCATTGCAAGCCTTTGAAAAATGGGCTATAGATTTTTTCGGACCCATCAACCCTCCAGGAAGGAAGACCAGTGCCTGATACATCATCACAGCCACTGATTATGTAACCAGATGGGCTGAAGCACAAGCTGTGAAGGATTGCACTGTGGATGTCGCTGTGCAATTTCTCTTTTAGAACATTTTAACTAGGTTTGGTTGTCCGAAGATCCTGATGAGCGATAGAGGTACACATTTTATCAATGAAACTATCCAAGCTTTGACTGAAGAATTCCGGATCCACCATCCGAAGAGTACCCCATATCATCCTCAGGTGAATGGAACGGTGAAATATTTTAATAAAATTTCGGAATAGACGCTTACCAAGGTCTGTAATGCAGATCAAAGCGATTGGGACGTGCGCATCCCCTCATTACTTTGGGCCTACCGGACCACATGCAAGAAACTGACGGGGAAGATGCCTTTTCAAATGGTTTATGGGAAGGAGGCCATTATGCCCATGGAGTACACCATCCCTAGCCTGCACATTGTGGCCTTCATAAACATGGTCGAACAAAAAATAAGGGAGGAACGATTAATGCAGCTAGTGGCCTTGGAAGAAGATCAGTTCATTTCTAACTTTCATCAGCAAGTTCAGAAGGCCCAGGAAAAAGCCTAGCATGATAGGCATATCTGACAGAAGACGTTTAAGAAAGATAGGCTAGTGTTACTATATGACAACCAGTTTGCACACCACCCAGGGAAATTCTGACAACATTGGTTGGGTCCTTATGTTGTAACATAAATTACATATGGCAGTGTGATTAGATTGACTACGCCGTGCGGAGACCCCCTGCCAGGGTACGTTAATGGTATTCATCTAAAGCCATACAAGTTCGACCCAGTGCCTACCAAATGACTATATGGCTGGAGTAGTTATATCAGGATAGTTGCGTGCATGCAAGGGGAAGAACGAAGGGGGGTTTGACTTATGTGAAGGGGTTTTCCGTAGATAAGGAAGCGAGGAAGGCTGTGAGGGAAGCGTAGGGGGGGTACATAGCTGCAAAAACTAGCCATTGGGATGGTAAAACTGGGTAAAAATATGATTTTACCATTGAATGGAGTGGTTTGTTGGCAATTAATGCGATGATTCGGAAGGATTTTTTACCGTTTCCTTGATGGTAAGTTACAACTAAGTTCCAGCCGACCGTTGTTACCCTTCAAAAGCTATAAAAGGAGGGGCACAGATCAAAATGGGTTTCTTTGCGTTCTAAAACTCTTGTGCCTTGTCATTTTTGGTGAAAGTTGTACTTTGTGTAAAATCGTCATCTGCATGTCTGGGCGTGCTACACCTTCTGATAGCAGCAACCCTGAGTTCATCTTCTGAGCAAGAATGACTTCTTCCAACCCAGTTGAATCATCGTAGGCCATGGCCTCTGCTGAGATGGCATCCGAAGAAGTATTAGAAGTAACTCCTGAGGTTGAGGAGGTCGTGTCCATGCCAACCAAGGGGAAGAAGACAGGAAAATAGAAGATAAGAGAGACAAGTCTGGAGCAAGGGAAGGGGAAAGCTTCGAAGTGGGTTGTGGTGAACCCGTGCACGTCCCCTCGGATTGTGCAAAACCCTCGGGGGGTGTCTAAGGAACGCTCCCTTGACCCTGCGAAGCGTCCTCTAACTGCTCAAGAGGATGCTTTGCTGGCAGCCCCGCTGACTTGGCTACCACCTTATGTACAACCGAATAGACCCACGATGTGTACACCCAAGAATATGGATGTTGTTCGCACCTACCTACAGATGTCGTTGGTTCTGGATGAAGTTCTCGTCATTGGAGATATGTTTGGACATCTCCCCTCTATCAAATTCGATGATCACAACCTCGCCAACATTGAGGCCTTCCCAGAATTGGTTCCTGAGTTATATCTTGAGAGGGTATTATACGATACTATGCTGAAGGTGGTGCCAATGCTGTGGGCATGCGGGTTAGCGGGTTCGGGGCTATTGAAATTTTTGTGGATGCCTCACTTTGGCCGATACAATATCACAAAACTAGTTGTGCAACAGCTGCTGGCACTCATCCACGATAGGAATGTGTGGATCTAAGGAAGAATCCAAATTGATGCTGCCTTGATTCACCGAATTATTGGTCTCCCAATGCAAGGGTCAAGTCCTATGGAGCATGTCGGAAAGAAGTATGAGCAACAGACCGTAGACAAGGTGCGAAAGAACTATCGAGTAGAACGGAACCAACGGGGATTCCTGGTAGGAACCATCGTGGGCCAGGAGTGCGCATGGGTACCATACTGTTGGCTTGTAATATGATGTGTAAGTGCTAGGCGACAGTTGTCCCCACCTATGTAATTTAGCTCACTGGCAACTACGAGAAAGGGGTCTGCCTGGTAACAATTCTTTTCACTAAATTTTTGGAAAATGTGCGCGAGGCACAGGACCACGGGAAGGCATTCTGCTACTCATGTTTGTTTCCACTGATTGCCTTGGTGGCATGGGAAGCCCCTGAAGGATCATTCCTCCCCAAGATCAAACTTGATATGTGCGAAGGGGCGCGATACGCGAATCTGTGGGATTCGAAGGATGCCAAACGTGTGGAAGAAAACAAGGTGTTCTGGGTACTATTTGACCACGCGCTGCCAGCAACCATTCACTCTCGGTCACCCCTGTCACCTACGGTGTATGAGAAGTATAAGGGCATCGCGACATTTCAGGTAACGATGCACAATGTGCAGATTCACGGCCTCAAGGACCCAGCATGGATGTCACTTCCATACATGGTCACTGATGAGGAAATTGATAGGCTTATTTCCACTTGGCCACTGCACTGGAGATTGGGATTCAAGTCTACCAGTACTGAGAGTACCATTGGTACAAGCGCAGCTGTTGGGCACCGGATTTGTATATTTTTCTCTCCCATTTTACCCTATCTTTCTATCTCTTTGTACCATTATTTTCCTTAAACGCATGAGGTAAAACCCCTTTTCCTTATCTTTCATGGGATATGTGATTGATGAAGTAATTGTCATGGAGGTTTTACCTTTTTATATATTAACTCCGATATTTCTACAAATTCAGCCAAAACAGGAGTGTTGCAGCCGTGAGTTGTGGAACAACCCATAATTTCCAGCGCTATTCTCATTTTCTATTACAACATAACATACTCTGTTCATACCAACGTTATTTCAGGCCTTTTTACGGTTTCCTTCTGGGCAACTAGGTTGTTGTTGTAACAAAACATATTTTTTTAATTATTGAGTTGTTGAGGGGAATCGAGGATTCCAGGACATTTGTATAAAGAGGCATGCGGGCTATGAATCGAGGTTAAGCCCACTTACATAAAAATCTTGTAACAGTTTATTTTGCCATTAATTGAATGCACAACATCTTGTTGTTTCTTTTGTAATTCATGAGTTTACCGCAACCCTGATCAGAGAGTTGGGCCCACTCTTCTGATCAGGTGCTGCATTTTCCTTTCCCTACATTGTTTTATGTTTTAGTGTGAATTCATTACCGTTGTTACAGTGTAATTATATAATTGATGTAAATTTATTTTAATTCTGAAATCCATTTAATTTTTTTTACATTAGTCTATGTGTTTATGGATTCAAACCTGTGATCTACAGCAGGTCATGTGTTTGTTCCTGCATATACTGTAATGTTAGTCTTGAAATAACTGATGCCCTCGGGTTGATAATTTGTGTGGAAAAAGGATTGAACATTGTTCATAACCGGACACCAACAGCAGCTCCAAAGAAAACCACCCCAGCTGATACTGACAGAGAGACGGGAGTACGCAACACGAAAGGTGCCACTAGGATGGACGCCCCAAAATATACGACCTAGGGCACAGAGCAGCATTCGCAGCAGGAAAGGGAGACCGAAGGGCTGGAAAAACAGAGAACAAGGTCCCCGTGGGGCACAAAATGGATAACTAAACCCCCTAAGGGCCAGCGAGTGAAACGTTGGGCTACTAGGCCCAGTAAGGAGGTCAAAGTCACTCTGACCAAGGAAGATTTGGAGAAAAATGTGGAGGCAGTCGCTATCACTTCGGAGGACTGGTGGGTTGCCGTGGAAGCACAATAGAAGGCTGCAGTCACGGCATTACAGTCTGAGCTATTCGCCCTCCAACTGAAAGTCGATACCCTGTAAACGAGCATGGTTCAAGCGAGGCAGCCTCAAGTGAGCCAAATCACCTCAAGCACCGAATTGATCGCTACAACTGAAAGCCAACTCTACCCCCTACTAGATGAAACTTTCACTCTGAGTCCACCTAGCTTATGCAAGCAAGTCCATACTTGTGTCGAGGTTCATCTTGACCTAGCCTGGCTCTAGGGAGAGCCGCTGCACACTCTCCATACATCCCTCTTTGATGAAATCCAACATAGAGGCAGACGAGCGTAGCAGCAGCTGAATGAAGTGGAGCAGACCATCCCGACCAAAATTACTAAGGCTACCCAGGCACATGCCGCATGCATCATTGCCACCACACAATAGATAGAGTTGGAACTTATGATTAGCTAACTTTGCACAGATGTAGACATTCCGGCCCCCGCCACCCCGTAGGCCAAGCTCAAGGGACTGGCAGCAGCTCTGAAGTCCTCTCGGACCGAAATGTAGAACGTTAAAATAGAGTTGGAACAACACATCGTTGTGCTACAGGTTAAGTTACAGCTTGAGACACCTCCCAAGGTGCATGCCTAAAGATCTGTGCTAGTCACGGTAGCCACGAACACCATTACAGCACAGATTTCCCAGGGCGCTAAATTATTTGAAACAACTACGAAGCTATGGACTACGGTGCAACGCGATCCACTTCTACAACAATTTACTCAAGAGCTACGCCAAAAGGAAGAAGAATTTGAACAAATGGAGGCTACGATGCCCACGCTTAACCCAGCCCAACGCCTGACATGTCTACGAGCTAGCCATGTGCTCCGAGAGGAACTAGAGGGGCTTCGCCATAAGAATCAGGTCCTCAATGACAACCTCAAGCCCCAGGTAGATGAAGCCCCCAAGTTGTCACAGGATTTGGATGTAGCGTTCAAGCAGCTGAATCAAACCTTGGAGAGTGTTACCACCGCCATAGAAGACCCAACTTCACAAAAGTTGGTCGACATTGCACAGAAAGCTGCTACGCAGAGAGAATTTTTTTTCCCCTCTGGTTGTCACCATCAAGCAGATCCAGGAGAAGATGTAGACCCCACGATCGTTGTGACTCAGGACAAGTCATAAGATTATGTTGGGGGCCTATTGGAAATGGGTCCCCTGGCTGCATTTTGATAAGTTCCAACACTGTGTTTTAATATAAATTTTGTAATATTTATTCTAGCGCAGGGGATTTGGGCGGGTCAAGGTCCCCAATATATTTTAATGGTTCCAAGGGTAGACCAAGAGTCCGCAAACCACAGTTTGTGGACCATAGGATAGCGCAGGCTAAGATACTATAAGTAGATGGATAGATCAAGTCTAGAGGTAAGCTAAGTGTGATTCATGCTAGTTGCAAACTATTGAGATCTGTTTTTGGTTGTATTTGGGAAAGGACTCATGTTGGTTGTGTGCGCGGAGATCGTCAGTCCTGCTATGTGCGGACCCCGCTGGCTGTGTGCACAGGTTTGGAATTGGGTCTGTAAGTGGATTTTGGAAGCTAATGAGTGATAAATCTATTTGATTGTACCTATGTACTGGTTGTGTTTATGTTATATCTATGATTCTATCTGATTGTTGATAATTGGTGCGCGCATGGATGTGAGTCTATAAGGAAGGATCAATTGCCTAGATCTAGTTATTAATAACTACTTTATATATGTTTACATGTTATCTGTGTGTATATGAGCTTCACCTTCCACCAATATAATATCAAACGTTCTGTAGTAAGGTTCCCTCCATGCAAGATGGATAGATCTGAAAAGGGCCACCTTGATTGCATGCCTATCTCTCTCTAGGTGCGGAAACCTGGTTCCAGCACCCTCCCATACTACTTCTGGTGAGACCTTGATCTATGCAAGTAGGTCATTGCTGAAAGGGCCAGTAGTATAGGGGTTTTTTGGAATACCTTAATTTTGAACCTGGGTCAGGACCCCTCAAGCCAAAAAATGTTGGAACAGGGTCCCCTAGCGGCGTTTTGATAAGTTCCAACGCTGCGTTCTGATATAAATTTTGTAATATTTAGTCTAGCGCAGGGGCTTTGGGTGGGTCAAAGTCCCAAATATATTGTAATGCGTCCAGGGATAGACCAAGAGTCCTCAAACCACAGTTTGCTAACCATAGGATAGCGCAGGCTAAGATACTATAAGTAGATGGATAGATCGAGTCTAGAGGTAAGCTAAGTGTGATTCATGCTAGTTGCGAACTATTGAGATTTGTTTTGGGTTGTATTGGGGAAAGGACTCCTGCTGGTTGTGTTCGTGGATATCCTCAGTCCTTCTGTGTTTGGACCCCGCTAGCTGTGTGCGCGGGTTGGGAACTGGTTCTGTAAGTAGATTTTGGAAGCTAATGAGTGATAAATATGTTTCATCGTACCTATGTACTAGCTGTGTTTATGGTATCTCTGTGATTCTGTCTGAGTGATGATAATTAGTGAGCACGTGGATGTGAGTCTATAAGGAAGGATCAATTTCCTAGATCTAGTTATTAATAACTGCTTTATATATGTTTACATGTTATCTGTGGGTATATGAGCTTTGCCTTCCGCCAATATATCGTCAAAAGGTCTATAGTAAATTTCCTTCTGCGCAAGACAGATAGATCTGAAAAGGGCCACCTTGATTGCATCCCTCTCTGTCTCAAGGTGTGGAAACCTGGTTCCAACACCCTCCCATACTACTTTGGGTGAGACCTTGATCTGTGCAAGTAGGTCATTGCTGAAAGGGCCAGTAGTATAGGGGTTTGTTGGAAAACCTTAAGTATGAACCTAGGTCAGGACCCCTCAAGCCAACAAATGGTTCCATTGTTGGGACCAGGGGAATTTTGAGGAAGATTGGGTAATGACAGGAGGTCACTGGTGGCCTGAGAAGTCTAAGCTTGAAGACTGGTTCAAAAAACAGATCTGGGAATTTCCCCTAAAAGAGAATCAAATTACAAGACTGACTACTGAAGAGTGGAAGAATAAATATATATTTACAGAGGTATACCAAATCTTTTTTGTAACATTTTCACATGAACTACAGGAGTGGCTAGCAAGGTTAACAGAGTTCCAGACCTGTGGAAGAGACGATCAGGAAACGCAGTGAACTCCTGAATTCATCCAACAGTTGGAGAAGGCTAATAACAAGATCACCGGGACAGTAGATCACTGCCAGGTGAAAATGTGAAGTTGGGAAACACTTTTTGCCCTATTTTGACGTTGAAAATTTTAATTTTATATGTTTTTCAACTTCAACTCCATTAAACTCATATTTTATTGCAAATTATGCTTTGACATAAAAACAAGAATTGTAGAGAATTGTCTTACCTCCATACCCATATTTTTTTTTAAAAAAAATATTGACATATAGAGGGGGTAAATTTCTTGTTTACTAATTGCATATACTTGAAATTTTCAGGCAAACATAAATAGTCACTTTATTATCCTTTACTTTTTTCGGGAAGGTTATTCATTTTTTGTAAAAAAAACCATAGCATCATAATCTGCATATATTGCACTAGTGCACAGACTACTTTTCGGTAATTTTCGGATTAAATCACTATTTTTTATTATTTTTTGAAATGGACGAAGATAAAAAAACAGTGATGTTTCAGTACATTTTATCATCCTTTGATTTTCTTTTCAATGTGATCGTCAATAAGAAAAATGAGAGTACCCTTTTGAAGTAGACAGGGAGAGGAAGTACAGTATGATTTTTTTGAATTTTTTGGTGTCCTCATTTGAAAGTTATTGAATTTTCATTCAGTGCAATTTTTCGAACAATGAAATTCCATAGTGACACAGTTTAGTAAAAAATAAATAAATAATTGAATTTTTTAATGAAACTCCATAAATCTTACATCATCAAAAACTAGATTTAGAGATGAATCTAATGGTACTTGGTCCGACATAAAAAAATTTGTTTTTGTAGGTGTTCTATCCCTCCAAAGTTGCAGGTTTCTTAAAACTGCAGAATTGTTTGAGTTTTTCGTTGACCAGAAACTCTCGGCCGAGACAATGTCTCAGACGAGAAATTTCTAAAACTCTCGACCAAGAAATTTAAAACTAGTTTAACCCGCCTAAAGTTAGATTTAACCACCCGGGCAAACTCTTGGCTGAAAGTTTAAAAACTGTCGAAGGAGAGTTTGCACCCTCGGCCGAGAGTTTAGAAAACTCTCAGCCGAGAGTTTTATAAACTCTCGACCGAGAGTTTAGAAAACTCTCGATCGAGAGTTTTCTAAACTCTCGGCCGAGAGTCTAGAAAACTCTCAGCCGAGAGTTTTCTAAACTCTAGGTCTATAAAATGGAATGTAGGGTATGGCATGAAAATCAAAGTGTGAATAAAGGTATTTAATTTGAAGACTTTGGAAGCCACTTAGTGAACAACTAGTTTGGAAATATCAATTGCTGAGAGTAAGATCACCTATCAATGATGAAAATAGACCTTGGGTACTTCTCTAGGTAAAATTTTGAGAGCAATTTGTTATAGTAGATAAGAGTTTACTCACTAATAAGAAAAATGTAGACCTTTAGAGTAAAAGATATAGGTTATTGTAGATACGAAAAGTGATTTAACAACTAGAAAGGATAACATGATAAGTCAAGGAGATATGAGAAAGGGACAACACAAGCTAGAAATCCCTTAAACATAAGCATGACAAAAAAGTGACTTGGGAAGCATTGACTCAATAATGACCAATGATAGAAGTTTGTGATGTAGGTGGAATCCACTAACTCCATAATTATTGGAAGAGTAACCATATAGGGGAGTAAATACTTAATAAAAATGGCTCAAGTTCCTAGATTCATACTAAAAATCCAAGTTGTCGAGACAAATACTCAAAACTAGTCATTTTTTTAAGCGTGACATTACTCATGATTGTTTCCAAATCAATTAGATAATGCAATTCTTTCCTTTCCCTATTTTTCAATATATTTGATTTTTTTTTTTCATATCCTAAGGCTTGAAAAATAATAAAATAAAATTTTATTAGAAAAAATCATTCAAACAGTTTATCTCTCATGTTTTTCCTAAATTAAAAAAATAGGTAATTTTTGGTTGCATAGATGACCTTACTAATATGATAGAAAATGTCTAATATTGCATCAACAAAATTTATTTTTCTTAGGGGACATATATTAATGATATTGAAGTGGGAGCAGAGTGCATAGTAGATGTAGAAGATGGTATTTTAATTTTGAAAATATTTCCTCTTATTCTCTGTAAAAGTTAGATTTGTTATCCTTATTTATTTTTATTCAGAGAATTGTTTGTAATTTATTTTTCACACAAGTAATACAAATAGTCAATGTCTGTGAAAAAAATGGAGAATTGTGAACTGAAACTAGATTTAAAAAAAATGTCAAATTAGTACTATTATGTTTCCTTGTGCAGAGTAGATTGTATGTGTGAGAAATTTGGGGTCCTTTGCGTAATGAGTGCTAAGGTCGTTGTGAAAAATGTTTACTATGCAGTGGAAAAATTATGTGCGAGGGAACCTAGCTCTTTTGCATTGAAAGAGGTGCTAAATTAATTGTGTTTTCAATGTGTGTGAAGAAAAAAAGTTGTACGATAAAATGAATGTGAGGAAGGATTTGTATTTTTAATTATTAGTTAGGAACTTTGTTTGCAATTATGGAAGTAGTTTTATGAAGGTTGTTCTACAAAGCTAGCTGCTTAGAGTTATCGTGTGTATAGGTTTGAATGTCAATAACTAATCAAAGGGAATGGGAATTCTTGACTGCAAAAGGAGTTGTGTGGATGAAGTCGTGCAAAGGTAGTTGTGTATGTTCGAATAAATATACAAATCCATTTAAAAAAAATAAAAATTTTGGTAAGTTTGGTAATACCTTTCATTTATTTCCCTTTTTTCACTTTCTTTTTTTACTCTATCTTCATCAACATGTCCACATACATCACCCCGATTGGGGAAGGGAATTGAACCTATGATGAGTGTTATAACAGATCGTCTCATCACTGTTTCGCCAAGACTTGACAGACTTAAATTTGTTATTTACGAACGAATTTTAAAATGTATAATCATTAATTAATATCGTCTTTGAATGTCAATAAATAAGGGTGTTATGAAGTGTGGAAGTAGTTGTGCAGATGAATTTGTGCAAATATGGTTGTGTGTGTGTGTGAAGGTTATGATATCTGGGACCAACGTATACTGATATTACTTTCAAATGTAAATTAATGGCATAATAGTATTGTTGGTTTTAGAGGTGGTTTTTCATAATATGTTTTGCGCATAAATGCACTTGGTTTGCAGTTTCACATAAATGCATTTGTTTTATATTGAAAGTGTATGAAAATCAT
Organism: Pinus albicaulis; assembly: GCA_034641835.2. NCBI lineage: Eukaryota > Viridiplantae > Streptophyta > Pinopsida > Pinales > Pinaceae > Pinus > Pinus albicaulis. Next base: position 654,762,305 of record CM076578.1, read on the forward strand.
GTCTCTATATTTGATGTTTCTTATGCAACTTTGTTTTCTATTAATCAAAGGATAGACATTGGGACGATGAAAAATATGGATGGAAATTTCATCTTTGTAGCGTGTTTCAGATGCAAATAGTGAGAAGTGATGATTTATAGGGAAATAAGACTACATATATTTTAAATAGCTAGTATAGTGAGACAGAAAATGATGTTTGAAATGATAAATAAAATGGTGAGATTTGTGGATTTTTATCTTTGAAATTTTCATTTAATAAGTTGGAGTTTTCTCCGAACTTCTATTGCCTTAGATAAATTGCTATTTTTAAGTTGAGATTGAGCAATAGAATTGGTGTAGAGATAAAAAAAATTGCACAATTCTCCAAGCTTCTAAACTGATTCAATCTTTCTAGTTTCCTATTTGAATTTGGAAATACTGCAAGTTTTTAGTGTTTCCAGATTTTCTTTATAATACTCAGCGATATTCTGCAAGCTTTGCTTTTCTCTATAATACTCTATAAGATTTTCTTTATAATATTGTGAGAAAAGAGTGTGTAAATTTATTAGTAAATTAAATTTCATTAGGTTTTACAAAGTATTGGGCAGAAGCTATGAAGACCATTTGTCATATAAGGTAACTTTACTATTTTATGGCTATTATTGATAGTTCTATGATTTTTAACTTTTATTAGCTAAATTGTTTTTAAGTTTGTAAAAGTCAAAGAGTTTAAATTTAAATGTGTCTACCCAAAATAAAGTTTGTACTCCATCATAAATATGTGTCAAATTTTGCTAGAAATATTTATGTCAAGTTATTTTTATATCAAATTTGGTTTTGTTTTACAAAGTAGTGGGACTAGTTGTCAATTCTATTTGTTGTAGAGAGTAGTTGAATACATGATCCCATAATACATATTGGTGAATATCATTATGCACTTTACTATTTTTATCTATTTTTAATAGTGCACTCTATGGAGGTTACAATTAAGCGTGGATATTAAAATTTGTTGCAAATATTTCCATTTTTTATCAAGGATAACTTGTGGCCTTGTTAAAGTTCTAGTTGGGAATTCATGCAGGGGAGATCACCTGAATATTGGCGGGTACAACACCACCAACATTTTTGGCACTAGAAGGAGGGATAGATGACAAGTTGAGCCCTTCATGTGTGTTTCAAATTTTCACACTCATTTTTATGAATTCTTCCCAAATCATACACAAAACATTTATTTCTAGAAAATTTAAATTTCAGGTGTAGGCAGATATCATTGAGGACTTGTCACTATTTAACTTTAATTTTTAGGGTGAAACAACCATCCTTAAGCACACTGATCATTTTCTTCAATTTTTCATAGAGCGCGACATCCCAATTGAGGATGTTGTTTGCTAGTTGTTTTTTCTCACGTTCGAAGGGCACATAAGGAAATGGTGTTACACATGGACCGATGCCTATATTCACTCTTTCGAACATGTTGTCACAAAATTGTTTTGCACTTTTGACGACTTTGATGATAAGATTTTGTGCAAGAGAATTTTACAATCGTGAAAAACACCTGATGAATCACTACATTTTATTCATCATTTCTTGCATCTATTTTTTGAATTTAAAGAAGGTGAAGTTTATTCGGATTTCTTGACCACAATATTTTTGTATCTTGTTGAGATTTCACTTACTCTGTATGATTTACGATCACTTAAATCACATCGAGCAAACCTCACACATAAAGCTTCTAAATATGCGATCAACGAGGGTGTTTCTCTAGGCAACCCCACATCTGCTTTTCATATAACAACTTTACTCTTATAGGATGTGGTAGGAAATATTTGCAAGGAATTGTTTCAAGAACCACCATCTCCTATCGAGCCACATATTCAAGATCCCTATGAAATTTTGGACAAGAAGCATGATAAGTGTGTTAAAGTGTTTTCTCCTCATCCTCCACCCTTTTCTCCCTTTGATCCTACGAGTTGCAATTTTTAGTGTTATTTTATTTGAAACCTTTCCTTTAATGTTAATGAGGATCAGGTGTTGGATGGTTTTTTTGTTATGAAGCCAAATTGTGATGACTATGTAGCAGAGTCCATTATCAAACAAGAATATGTGATAAAGGATGAATCTATTCCTTCCAAAGCTCTCCCACATTTTACTAACATTGTCCATGATTATGTCATTTCTGTTTAATCGTGTGAAATTTAAGTTCTATTAATACCTTCAATCATTTGCAGAATTTTTGGAATGCATGTTTTTCATTTAAATGTTGAGAGGCTGAAATTTGTCGTTTTTCATCTTCCCCTTTATACAATTCATCATATCATGAGGATACCTCTATTTACAATCCTAAACTTTATAATCTTGTTTTTCGTGACATTTTAATTGACTCATCTGGTCAATATTTTGTTCTTCCTGTCATTTATTTCACAAAACAACTGATCTTTGATGATCTACCTTCCGATGATTTGGATCTTCCTCAACCTGTCAAGGCACTTCAACCCAAGTTCATGGTTATGTTAGGTTATCGTAGCCTTTAGGTCAATTTCACCTCCCATCAGAAGAGTGTTGAATCTTTTGAGTATCCCCGTCACTCTATGATATGTATTGAAAATTCTTTTTTTCTACAATTTTTGCATCCTCCATCTGTTTTTCACAATCCTAACACTCAATCATTGGCGAATTCCTACTTGGCAAACATTGTCGCGAAATGAAAATTTATTTATTTATTTAGGCGTTCTCATTTTTATGGTTTTAAAGTTTTTTTTTCAAGTATTCGACTCGCGATGTTTCACAGCCTGATCATACGTCCACAAAATGTTATTTGTGTGCTTTTCAACATTTTTTTTCTGCGTGCACATTCAAACGTCAAAAATTTTGGTTTTTAATGTCTTATATTTTTTTTTATTACTATGTATGTATATATCTCTTGACATGTATTCCTCTCCCATGTAGGCTTACTAATGTGCCGGTGGATACATTGGAAATATCACTTCACGTCACCTGGCCTACTTTCTGCTTAGGTTAGGAGTAGGAGTATTGTTTTCTTTGATTTTCTTTCGTTTGTTTGTTTCCATTTTTTTTATTTCCTTTATTTATTTATTTTTCAGTCCTAAGTATCTTCCGCATGATGTCCTGTTTGGCCTCTAAGGAAAGCATCATGAAATCCAAGAGGAAATGTGTTCTTCTACTAACACCTGGTTTTTTGTTTATTCCTTCTCTTTGTGTGAATCATGCGTTATTTTGGTTGATCATTCTCATAAAATACATTATTTATCATAGAGAGTCATGGGGAAATCATGATTTTTGGGTTTTAACTCGTTCTACCAAGTACTCTAACTAGTTCTTATATAGTCGGTTAATACTTGTCACTCTAGTATGGTAAAGTAAGGAGGGGAAGAGAACCTTAACAAGTATGACATAGGTGTACATAAACATACTTCTCTAAAGGAAAAACCACTTCTGCTCTCAATAAGTTGGGATCCCTCTTCCACCCCATGGAATAAATAAGCGACTATGCATAGTTATTTGAACAAATGAAAAAATGAAAAATGAAATAAAGGGCGAAAGAAGGCAAAGGATTCCTGCATAGAGAGGTGAAGCAAGATACTCCGTCGAGGTACTCTCTAGGCTCGTTGGAAGTGGAGCAATGTTTTTGTTTCCAAATATTATGTTCAAAACAACTCTCCCAAATATGTATCTCGGAGCACATGGAGCACAATTATACATAACTATAGTTAGCTTCCCCAAAATTCAAAACCTTTCTTTCATCTTAAAACTCACTACATTGTGAGTTCTCCTTCAGGGTTTACGATCGAATATTCTTTCATGATCAGAATACGCATGTGAAAACTAACATATCCTAAAAAACAAGCAGAGCATGTGCATCAAGAAATCACTCGTGTAACAAAAAATCAGAATAGAATCAGGTGAAATCAGGATTTCACCAGCCAAATATCACTCTCTAAAAGTAAAAAGAAACAAAATTATGGGCCACGTAGGCCAAATCCTAGGATCTTCCATAGGAATAGTGAGGAGTTTATTTGAACAAGTAGCTTGTCTAGTTTCCACCACTTGATTTCATCTACTTTGGAAAGCCTCCACTCTCTAATTCTCATGGTTTCCACTTGCTATTGTGGAACGACTAGTTGTGTTGCGTGTGCCTCACTCTTTAGCAGGGATTTCTTGGACCAACTGAATAAACATAGCTATGTAGTTCGACCAAAAACTCATGATTTTCTTTAACTTGCAAAAACCAGAGACCGGATCTCGAAGGGGGGTATGGATGGTTTTTGGTATTGGATTGGGGGGTACAAAATTACTGTGGGCTGTTGGATGCATGATATGGAGCAGATATGAGGAGAGGATGGTGGAAGCGATAGTGGAGTCAGCAGGGCTCATTAACAAGTTAAAAAGAGTGGAAAAAAGGCTATGGAGACCTATGGAGAAGGTAAGAGTTAAGATCTGCAGCACGCGATGTGCAGTGAGCAGGGGATGAGTGATCTGGCATGATGGAGGTGGGACTGCCTGCAGATCAATAATCAAAAGATTTGCAAATGAGCAGCGAAGGCTAATGGTTATAATGTGAAATGTGTGAAACACAATGGGCAGAGGATGTGACACAGTAGGACAGAGGTGGGGGGCGCCCGCATATCGCAGATCACAGATCACAAGGTTACTTGTGAGCAGTGGAAGGTAAGAGGTATATATTATGGGGAGTGATGTGTCGTGAGCGAGGATGGATGACGCGGAATAGAAGTGGGACCGTCGACACATCGCATATTGCAAGCGAGGATATTTGTTGATAAGAAACAAATGGCGAATGTTATGGCTTGCAGGAAGCGAAGTGCGATTGCGGTAAGGAGTTAAGAGCGTTAAATGATACTACACATATTATATGTAATATATATTATATGTAATAGTTTGTGGGATGTGAAAATTAACACAACTTTCGATCATAATACCTTTATCACGACACTTTTCTATTTTGACTGCGGAGCTTTCTGCCTAACCTACACTTGAATTTCTTGGCCTTCCCCTTAAACATTCACACCTTTTCCTGGTCATTTCCTTATAGGGACCACGTCTCCCTGTTGGGTGTGGTCAGAAGCCAACATTGGCTCCATCTTGGGACAATGTGCTGCTCTAAGTGCGTTGAGAAATTGCAGATCTGAATTTCTGTGCTTTATTAGGCACATGGAGTCACAAATGCATACTCTAAGCCTGAATTAGAACTACAACTAAGCTAAGCATGACCATCTATTAGAAAGAAAATCACTACCGCACCCTGAAAATCTTGAATGTTGAAATCTGAACTATGCTGAAACTGGAAACTGAAACACACTTGAACTGAAAACTGCAAAGTAATCTAAAACTAAAACTAGAAATATGCTCATAGAATTGATCTTATTTACACACCTACCTACCCTAATCTGATGGAATGGCTACTATTCTAAATTATACAATAATGCTAGCATAACCAGGCAAGAAATTGCTCTAATAACTTTGTTCTTCCACTTTTTTTCACGAAACTTAGGAACAAACCTGCTAATGGTATCTGATAGGAATTCTCAACCTGATCTTCCTTGCAATGATCTTGTTAAACCGGAACAACAATAGAAATGTTGAAAAGGTCTAGTGGCTTTTTGATGAATAGTTTCTCAATATAGATAACCACTCGATCAATATATACATGGCCTATTTCTGAATATTCTGACCCAATCTATCCAACCTCATAACTTGGTACTAGCAGTTGAAAGATATACTAGCAGCTGAAATATTGTCAAACCAATTTTTAACTTCACCTTTCCATGGTGAAAAAACATCCTGATACATACCTCATCTTCTTCCTTTACTGATGACTGCAATATAGTGACCCAAGGAACATGGTAAACATGCAACATGAGATCTTCTAGATGAATTGTAATAGGAAATCAAACCTGATTCCAAATTGTTGCTTTTCTTAAATGTGTTGAAACGGATTCTCTTTGAACAACAAGGGAACATGTATATTGTTTTTCCTCATTACCCACGGTAGTCAAGTGATCTAAGTGTTCTTTATATTTCTCTTTTTCACACAGAAGCTTGCACGGTGGCTACAAAATCTCGTTATTTTCGGATGAGGGAACATGATTTTTAACAATCTGTTGTGCTATTGAAAGATAATTTGAGAGATGGTCTTCATCATCCAAATCTGACTGGTCTTTAATCACTAAAGGAAATGTTTCTTATTGAGGATGTTGTTGTGGATCCAGACAATCAAGCTCTGTTGCCTATGTTTCCAGATCACCAGTCTACTATTTATTTTTAGTGCTCTACTCTAGGAAAAACTCCAACTCTTCCCCTTCTTCATGGAGGATAAGCTCGCCTCACTCTTCTTTAGAATAGGCTAGATACTAGTTTTCTACATGCAGTCCAAAAACCACCATGGGTCATTATTATTGGAGATTAAAGGTTGTGGGCCCTTTTTTATAATGGATTCTTAGCACTTCTCTTCAGGAGGGTCATGCAACTTCAAGTGTATGGATGAGGACCTCTCATTTTTGGGAGGATTAGCTTCTTGCTTTGTGGAAGCGTATGTAGTGACCTTATGAGGGGTTGACTCTTCTAATGGCTTATTCTCTTTACTAGCAGGATTGGGAGGGGTCTGTTCTCTTGATATTGACCCTTCATTTTGTTCTTACCCTCATGGTCTCTTTCTAAAGGACCTGAGGTCATACTTCTTGTGGAGTTGAGCATGCATGAAATCCACGAACTGCCTACAGTAATTGTCAATATCTTGATCCCCTGGAGGGATTTCCTTATCTTCTTGCTCCTCTTGCAGGATGAATTCATCCTCCACATCATCATATTAAGTGAGGAATTGATTCTCTTTACTGTCTGTGAGTTCCTTGGCTTGTTCCTCCAACTCCCCTTCCAATTATAGAAGAAGTTGGATGTGATCTTTTTATTCCTTCCTTTCCTGCTACAACAACTGTAGAGGGGGCTTCTGATACTAGGGATTAAACCCATGGTTAGGAATCGTTTGGTTAGGATGAGGAGGGGAATTTTTTTCCTCCAACTCAAGCTTAACCAGCTTATTTGACAGGTTCTTGATTAGTTATTCATTTCTTCAATTCTATACCCTTGAGATTCCCTCTCTTGATTTGAAGTAGAAGCATCCTCCTTGTTCCTTTTTTCTGACTTCATGTTATGTCTTACCCATAAATTTACAAGTAAAAGAAAAGTTTTCTTCTACCTCCAATGCATCAGTCTGGATCTGATACAGAGAAGGTAGGCTCTACGATGAAATTAGTCCCTTAGAAGGTAGGCTCTACGATGAAATTACAACACTTTTAAAAGCAGGAAAGAAGGTGTTTGTCTGAAATTAGTGGGGTATATTCTATGGTAGCAATGATATTGAATTGATTAATACAAAATGAACTATGGGAAACTATTCCTTGTATTCCAATTTTTGAATAAATTACCTACCACATAATATCTAAAATGGACAAAAGTGATGGAAAAAATAACAGAAAATCAACTTAGTTTGTCATATCACCTAAAAAACTAAAAACACCACTTAGAAAGCACTTGCTTATAATTAATAAAATTAATAAAAACATAATAAAGTTTTTTAAACATTATAAAAGGGGTAAACTCAACCTAATATAAGTGAATATGATAATTTTTACCACTTCATTTTCACTTTTACTCCAAATTTGTACATTTTGGGACCAAAATATTCTCAAACTTTGAAAAAGGATTTTCAGAGCTATAACCATTGGGGTTTTCTTTCATTAGGACCAAGTGAATCTACATTCTATTGTCTTCCATTTTAATGTCCATTTAAATTTTGATTTCTATCATAAAATTGAGTTAAAAGTTATTTATAGAACTTAGGGTGCACATATGAACTCTCCCAGGGCATTTCAACATTATGAACCCCGTACTTCTACAACTCTGCAGGAACATCATGGGGCTCAATGGCACCACCAAAAGAAGGATCTTGAAAAACCACTTATTCTCTCTACACCCAGACATCATACTTCTTCAAGAATCCAAATGCTCTCCCAAAGGCACAGAGACGCTCAAAAAACTCATTTCCCTCTAAGAAATTTAACCATTTCTCCAAAACATGTGCATCTATTTGGCCTTAAAATATGGGGATAGAAAAGTTAACATGTACCTTGAATGGTGTCACACCTCCAAAATTTCCATTGGTTGAAGGTGCCTCATATATTGTTGGAAGTCGTTAAATGATGTGGGAAAATTGTCCATCATCTCATTTATTTGTCACACGAGTGCTTCCTGGAGCAAAAACTTGATAGGATCTCCTTCTCTGTCGTCGATCTCTTTTCTTCCACAATGGGAGGCCACTTGGTTTGGAAAATTTGATTATTCCCAAGTGAAGTTAGCTCGAGACCCAACTCTTTGTACCCTAAACTTGTCGAAGACATGCATCGATAAATAACAAGGAATATATTTCTATTATACCAATGATCCACGTTGTATAATCAATGAAATGAAAGGAATGAAACACACACATAGAAATATAACATGTTGTATCATCTCATTCATTTGTCACACAAGTGCTTCCTGGAGCAAAAACTTGATAGGATCTCCTTCTCTATCGTCGAGCTCTTTTCTTCCACAATGGGAGGCCACTTGGTTCGGAAAATTTGGTTATTCCCAAGTGAAGTTAGCTCGAGACCCAACTCTTTGTACCCTAAACTTGTCGAGGACATGCATTGATAAATAACAAGGTATATATTTCTCTTATACCAATGATCCATGTTGTATAATCAATGAAATGAAAGGAATGAAATACACACATAGAAATATAACACGTTGTATCATCTCATTCATTTGTAACACGAGTGCTTCCTGGAGCAAAAACTTGATAGGATCTCCTTCTCTGTCGTCGAGCTCTTTTCTTCCACAATGGGAGGCCACTTGGTTTGGAAAATTTGATTATTCTCAAGTGAAGTTGTCTTGAGACCCAACTCTTTGTACCCTAAACTTCTCGAGGACATGCATCGATAAATAACAAGGAATATATTTCTCTTATACCAATGATCGACGTTGTATAATCAATGAAATGAAAGGAATGAAACACACACATAGAAATATAACACGTTGTATCATCTCATTCATTTGTCACACGAGTGATTCCTGGAGCAAAAACCTGATAGGATCTCCTTCTCTGTCGTCGAGCTCTTTTCTTCCACAATGGGAGGCCACTTGGTTTGGAAAATTTGATTATTCCCAAGTGAAGTTAGCTCGAGACCCAACCCTTTGTACCCTAAACTTGTCGAGGGCATGCATCGATAAATAACAAGGAATATATTTCTCTTGTACCAATGATCCATGTTGTATAATCAATGAAATGAAAGGAATGAAACACACACATAGAAATATAACAGAAAGCACAGTGATATGGTGAAAATATAACTTCTATTAATAAATAAAATGGCACAATATTATATAACACAAACTGGTTTGAATGGTGGTATCTATCTCTAAACAGAGAGAGATGGCAGTTATGTGCATTCACAATTGATATTAAAAGAGGCTAAAGGAATGGCATTTTAACATAAATAAAGAACCTTATAGGTCTAAAACCTTAATCCCAAAAGATGAAACAACAAAAGGTTTGTGGATATTGAGGTGGTTAGTTGGTACATCAACTTCCTGAGGGTACAAATTTTGCATACAATATTTGTTTAAGGTGCATAGTAGCTCTGTAGAAAGAACTATTAAAGGAATACAAATTTCGACTAGGAATAGGGCATGTTATGGCAACTCTTGGCCTCTCAAATTGCCAAAAAACATCATTTAGTACCTCGAAAAGGCCCCGTGATTTTGGGACCCATAAATTATAGAAAAACTGCCAAGAAAATATATAGCCATTGAGACAATGGAAGAGGTGGGTGGCAACTGATATCCACCTAGATCACCATTGTCTATAACGAGATTTTACTTTTTTACCTATGTTAAAGTTTAATAGAAATTTTCATTTTAAGTTTGCACTAGACATGTAGAATATGTATTTGATGCATTATATGAATTTGAAACTTGATCCTTATAATGTTCACAAGCATACTCTTTGCTTGTTCCTTAGGTTTAATGCTTCACTTTGGCTTCTTCCTTCAAATTTATTATAACTTAATATATTTAATTCATATTGCATTGAGAGATGCATTTTATAGTTTATATATGAGAGAGATGTAATGTGATGATGGTTGAAAATTAACAAGTTATTCTATATTTAAGGTTTAAGCTACCTTGTCATTTTCAAAGGTTTTAGCTACCTTGTCATTTTTAACTCTCACATCGAGAGTTTTTAAACTCTCGTCGAAATTTTGTTCTTATAAACATAAAATTCTCTTCCATTGACATTTTGCCTATCGTTTTTGCGAATTTTTGCAGTGAATATAAGTCACAAAATTCTCCATTAGTGACATTACGCTGTCGTTTGTGAATTTTTCCTGATGTTGTCAAATTCTTGGGTAATAAGTTGTCCTTTTGTAGATTCTTGGACTATAGCTGTCGAATTCTTGGACTGTAGCTGTCGTTTTCGTGAATTCTTGGACTGTAGCTGTCATTTTGAAGAGCCATTTTCTTTGTCACCGAGATCCAGGTAAATTTGGTGCTACTCTTTCAATAGTCATATGTCCACGAAAACCAATTTGTGTACAATTGTGACTCAAAACTATACTTGCAAATTTTCATGGTTCAAACAACATCAAAATATTTGCTACACCCAACTAAAAATAGAATGCACTAGTCCCAAACTGACAAATTCATTGTTGGCAGCAAGGAAAAACAAATCAAAAAAGGAAATTCCTCGTAACATATTTGCTTATGGTATTTTTGTTGAAGGGAAGCTTCATATTTTTGACCTACTGTAAACAATAGATGATTTCACCCTTCATATGAAAAGTGTTCTTGACCTAGGCCAAATGATTTTGACTTCAAGGCTGCTCTTTCACCATAATCTAGCTCGGATACCAAGTAATCTCAGGAGATTGAACAATTTGGTTTTATTTTCTTTTGTCTTTGTTACAACTTTTGAGTTGAAGTATTGAAGCCCCGGTCATGGTATATCTTTGTGATACAGTGGGAATTCTGAGAGAGATTTGCTAGATGTTTTTCCTGTTACCTTGGAGACCTTATTGCATGAAATCGATCACTTTAATCATTAGGAAATGCATTGTACTCAAAAGTAGAATCTAATCTAATGTCATGTGTCAAAATATAAGTCACAGAATTGAAGTATAATCACACTGCAATGATGAATATAAGGTTTGGAAAAATAAATCAGCTATAAATCTGAAGCTTGGTGCTTGAAGTATGAGTCATCTGCTTGCAACCCTCATGAAGTTCAATAAAATGGTGCCATGTGGTGCCATGTACTCATAATCATATTCCTTGTACTTATTCAAATGGTTTCAATGGTGTGCTGAGTGCAACTAGTAGTGGTGTAGGAAGGTGGAATAAAACCAAAAATACTCTCTTGTTTGTGGAATTGAAAGTGAAGTTGTGGTATGCTTTTCATGAATAGGAGAAACATGTCTAAAGTGTTCCATAACAATTATATAGTTAGAGGAGGAAACTTTTAAATTATGGCTACATTTCTATAGAATCTCTCTCCTTGTTACATTGTCCACCTTATCGTCATTTGCATATCTCACAGTTAAGATCTTATGAAGATATCCCTTCATTCCTAAGTCTTTGATACGAGATACGGGGATACGGGGATACGGGGATACGGGATTCGAAGTATCGGATACGGGTACGGTGACCGGAACGGGATACCTGCGAGATACGTTAAGTTATATATTATTTTATTAAATATATATATATATATATATATATATATATATATATATTAAAAATTAGATATTTTTTGCACAAATTCATACAAAATTCATTGATTCAAACATAGATATTAGATACTCATGAGTCATACATCATCATTGATACTATAATACAAATTACAATGATACATTGATACACCAGTGACCATACATGATACAATTGTCAAATTTACTCAGAAAGACAAGATTGAAGATAGTAAGATACTGTAGTTTTTTCATTAAGTCATCAGAATCAAAATGAGTTACATAAGAACATTGCCAATGGCAAACAGAAATAGAAAATACAAAATCAACTACAGTCTACAAGACTACAACACTGAAGCCTCAATGAGTCAGAGTCATCAATCCTCATAATCAGCATCACTGTCCAAATCCTGATCATCATGCTCACCACTGCTCTCCTCTACCTCTGATGCATCCTCCTCCTCTATCATCTCTGCATCTGCGGGTGTGGAGGATGACCCCTCTAATGCATCATCAAATGTGACAGGCTCTAGCACTGGCGCATTGAGATCCAAGTTGGCCAATGCCAACTCAACACTGTTGTCCAAACCCATATCATCAGGAAAGACATCCCACATGGCACATCTTTGTATGCCCTTCCCAAATTTCCTCTTGCACATGTAGATGAGACGAAGGTTGGTGTGCACATACCATTTTCTGCGCACGAATTTGCTCAAGCCTTCTCTTCTTCACACTATACAAATTTCCATATGTGCTCCAATTCCTCTCGCAACAAGAGGATGAAGTCCTTTGAGAGAGGAGCCTCATGGCTACCTGCTGTAGAGGAGGGCTTGTTGCCCCATGAGTTGCCCACCAAGAATGGGGCTTCTTAGCCCCCCTGTCTCAAATCAAATCATAGCCTCCAAATAGCCCCCTGCCAGTGGAAAAATCTGCAAAGGCATCCTCCACCTCATCAAGGGATGCCCTATCCTGAAAAATCCTCCTCAATGCATCTTTCCTCCCCTGTGAGATTTCAGCATCCATGTGAGGAGAGAATCTGTGGGAAGGTCCACCATTCAGCCACTCATGGCTGTAGTATTTTGGGTTCAAGGAGTGAGCCAAACAATGTAAAGGTGTGTAATTCTTGTCCCATCTGCTGACAAGAATATCATGTATGACGGTGAAGAAGGCCTCAGGTGATGTCTCATACTCTGGGCACTGAATCTGTAAAAAAATGGTCCTCACAGACTCAATCATGGAATCCCATCCCTCATAAACCTCTCCTACGATGGGTTGGTCTGTATCTGCAAAGTGGAGCAAGGAAATTATAGGCTCCATGATCTCAATAACTAGATCTACCTTCTCCCACCATATAACATCCAACACTATGTCCTTCACCTTCTTTGAGGCTGCTTGATCCATCTTTCTCCGAAAAGACCAAAACTCTAAAATAACCATGGACCCAAGAGTGGTCTTGACCTCTCTCAACCTCTTCAACATGATGAATGAAGAGGCAAACTATGTATCTACAATCTTCAACAATGATAGATTGTTGTACTCCTTGTAGATAGTGAGGGCATTTGTATGGTTTTGTACAAAGTTGTGGATATGTCGTGCATCCTCAATAATGGCTCTAATCCAAAGCACATCAGAAGCAATATATTTCAGTGCCAAGTTCAATGAATGGACAATGCAAGGTGTCCAAAATACTTGTGGATATTTTTCTTCCACAATCATGCCAACGGCCTTGCAAATAGGTGCATTATCTGTAGTGATTTGCACACAACAATCCACACCTACACTTTCAATAACTTTGAGAAATAACTCACCCATATATTGTGCATCCTTGTACTGTCCAAGTGCATCCACTGATTTCAAGAAAACTACACCATTCGAGGATGACACCATGAAGTTAATCGAGTGGGTGGCATGCGGATTCTGTCCATCCATCAGAAATAATGCTAACCCCAGATGTTGGCCATGCTGATTTAATAGGCTCAAGCATTTTGTCCACCTATTTCTTTGTCTTTGTCAACAATGTGGTTCTGAGCTTGTCTGACCTAGGAGGCACATACCCTGATGGAGCCCCATGACTAAGAGCTCGACACATCTCAATAAATAGAGGTGACCATGCAACATTAAAGGATATGAAGTTCTGATAGAAAAAAAATGCAATGGTGAAATCAAGATCTTCCCTCTTCTCTTTTTGGAAAATCTTGTCCATTGGACCAACTGCAATTGCCTTTCTCTTTGCTGATTGTCCCTTACTAAAAGTCTCAAAACATAACTTCTTGTTGTTTTTCCTTAAGAATGGAAGGGGGTCATCATTCTTGTTTTTTCTTAATTTTGCTGCCACATTTGCCTCACCAATACCCTGCTCTTTCTCCAATTCCTTCCTCTTTGGCGATTTAATTGTTGTACAACATTTAATGCCACAACTTGGAATACCCAACAAATGAGCTTTCACATGGAAATATGTGCAAGTGAAATGGCCATTGCCAAAATTGCATTTCCATGAACAATTTCATCCTCCTCCCTTTTTTCCTGCCCCTCCCTCTGTTGTCACACATTTCCGCAATGGGTATTTGGGGTCAACAATTTGTTTTCCCTGCACATTTGAAGCTGTTGTTGCAGCCCCACTTCCAATGGATGGAATACTTGCAAACCCTGATGAAAGAGAGACAGGAGGGGCATCTCCAATGGGGACATTCTTCCCCTTTCTTTGCCCCTGTCTTGTTGCCTTTGATTGAGCCATGAATACTGTAAAAAATAAACAAAAATAACCAAATATATAAAACATATGCACATGCAAACATTAACAGCGAACTAAATGCAAAATATAGAGGGACAATGCACTTACCGAATGCTCGAATCTCTTCGAAAGAACTCTCTTTTTCCTTGCTCACACTTGCTCCTTGCTCACACTAGCTCTCCTTCTCACTTCACAAATGAAACACAAATGAAATGGATGACAAAATAAGAAGTAAAAACCGCACTTTATAAAAAAAATCAACGATTTTAACTTGCGAGTGAGCCGGCCGTGCCGTGGGGCAGACCCCGCAGCGCTATCCGACGGGGTACGGTCGGGATACAACGTGTCCCTTTTCGGATACGCTGTATCCTAAACGTACCCTGTACGGATACGTCGTATCCTTCGAATTGGGGCCGAATCTGGTATGTAGAGGTGTCTGATACGAGGATTCGAGGATTTGAGGGCATTTTAGGAGTATCTGGTTACTTAGCTTGATTCTTTGATACCTCAATTTTGTATAAATCTGGTCCAAGTGAAATTTAACCTTACTTTCTTCGAGGACTGTGACTATTCTTCTCATGTAAGGAATCTTGGTAACCCAACCAACTTATAGAGCTCCCTGCCAAAACAAAGTCATTTAAACAAAATTTGATTATAGAATGAAAGATACTTAATTGATAAGTGAAGATAAAGTCTTCATCTTTATTTCTTCGATGGTGGAGAAAAGATGTGTTTTTGATTTCTCTTTGAATGATATTCTTCAAGGGTAAGGATTAGATCTTGGTTGTAATGATGATAAAGCCTTCCTTTTTGCACTCTTTTGTACCAGTCCTAGGAAAGCTCGGTTCCTAGTCTTTAGATAATATTACTTTGAATTCTTCTTTACATAAGAATATAATTACATAGTCAACATGAAGACCGATCTAGTTATAATTTTTAACATGCCTATGCGTTCACACATAGTACCGATATAGTACTTGTTATCCATTAGTTGATGACATTCAACTGTCGATTGATAATTTTTTTTTCTAATTTTTTTATGAGGGGCAGGCGAGCCCTACAGAGACCCCTCCATGGCATCAGGGGAGCCCTATAGAGACCCCTCCATGAGAGGAGGATTATCAGGTACATTTTTTGTTTAGTTATGTCATGTTTTCAAGTAGGTTATATTTAGTGTTCATTGTGAAAAATTGATTAATGTGATTTTTTTTTGTCCTGCACAGGCAGACGCACTCGTCCGACTCGTTCACCCAGTCATGGAATCGAACAAGAGGCGCCCTAAGGAAATTTTCCCATTCACCCTATTTCTGGTGAGGGGCAAAGGAGAACAATGTCTCAGCCTGTGGGATTCGTCTCACAATTGAATACTTCTCCAGGTAAAATCTAAATGAAAATTTATTGTTTGATGTATGTTTAATTTCAAACTTATTGTGGTACTCATGTACCAAAATTATAACAATTTAATGTTTTGTACAGTGGGTCATAGACACATTCATTCCTCACCAGGGTACCATGGTATGAACGAGGGTCTTATACATGGCATAGGTACACATTACATCAATTGCTAGTTAAAATGTTCAATTTTACATTATATTCAATGTTGAACGGGTGAATTTTTTTTTTCAAATCACATGTGTTTAATGTGAAAAAATTATGCTCCATAGGTTCAAATGTTGGAGTTGGGGTTGGCCCTATTACTAGTGAGGGGCAAAGGAGAACAATGTCTCAGCATGTGGGATTCACCCCACAATTGGATGCTTCTCCAGGTAAAATCTAAATGAAAATTTATTGTTTGATGTATGTTTAATTAAAACATATTGTGGTACTCATGTACCCAAATTCTAACAATTTAATGTTTTGTACAGTGGATCATAGACACATTCATTCCTCGTCAGGGGACCATAGTATGAACGAAGAGGAAGAAATAATTTTTCCAGTAGGTATTTTCAAATTACCAAACAAGTTTTTTAAATACAAATTTTCCTTATAGATTATTTAGTTTTTAATATGTACAATAATTTAACATGTTACAGGTGGTGGTGGTCACCCTCCTAGGGGTAGAGGTTGTAGGGTTCATGATTTTTCTTGAAATTTGAGCTATGATCCCCTTTACACCCATCCCAGTGATATTCCTGAGCAGATGCCTTGGGAAGATACCATCTCCTTATTTACTGTTGATGGGATGAGGGAGCATTCCACGAGATTGTGCAATGAATTGCAAAGTTGCAATCTCTCTTCCCCTAGTCGAAATTGTCTCCAAATTTTTTTGCACAATTTGGAGAGTTTAATAGATACTTATCGTGGGGTTGGACCATCAACCCAAGTTTTTTTTGACATGATGCATAGGAGGAGAGCATCGGTGATTGGTATCCACTCCTAAAATGAAGTCAAAAGTAAGGTCACTAAAGAAATGACCTTGTCACTATTTGAATTTCTGCCTGAAGACAAAAAACGTCTGAAGATTGCAAGATTCAATGATCCTATTATTACACCCCATATTTATGAGAAGTTCCTGTATGCATACGGGAAGTTCCCAAATAATGATGAAGTGCCGCAATATTTTTTTAGGATGTTGTTTGCTCAATTCCGAGAGCACATAGACCCTAACTATATGGATACTGGGTCCAAATTCTATGGAGCTGGAAAAGGTCATACATATGAACGACCTAATGCTATGTGAGATGTTGGGTTTAGGCCTCTAATACCTCGTTTAGAAGCTCGGCCACCTAGGGTAGTTACACTTCTAAATGAGTTAGCCCTTATCTCCAGTGTTGCATCACAAATGAGGGATAAGATACAAGAACATATTGCAGCTGCTTTAGGATGGGTGGAAGTCAGCTTAGGGATGAGCCAGCCTTCATCTAGTGCAGGAGGGCATCCATTTGTGAGTATCCCAGATGACGTGTTGAGGGAGATGGAGCGAGATGAGCTTATTTACTATGCATCCTCATGTAGAGACCTCTATGAGCAATCCAAGACAGAACAAATGCACACCATGGGTGAGTTATGTACAAACAGGTTTTGATCTAACATGTTTTTTTGGTGTATATATACATTTAGTCTCAAAACGCTGACACCAATATATTTATTTAACTTATGCAGTTTACAAAATTCCTAGAACAACGTTTCCTTTCCCCTCTTGCTCATTTTGTAGATTGTGGACATGATCATGTACAGGTGCCATAGTCATTACTCATTACTATATATCTATATTTTTGTATGTCAAATTGAAATTGAATTTATGTGACATAAATTTATATGGTATGAGTCTTAACATTATGTAATTTTCAGGTTAGCGTTACACATGAAGGGCTGCTTGAAGAGATTATGCCTTCTTAGGTTCCAGTCATGACACAGGTATCGATACTTTTCGTTAAGCATATTTGTAGTGTTTATTATATTTCTTTTCGGAAACTTGACTGTTAAGTTTGGTTTCTACTTTTCAGGGTACAGAGGATATTGACATGATGTAGACTGAGCCTCAAGGAGATCCTGTAGTCTCTAGGTCAGAGACTCTACATTAAACCATGGTAACCTCTTACCCTTTCTTGGTTGCTATGGTATTCAAAAAATATCGGAGAGTGTACGAGGAGATTCACCTGCCTTTTTTGTAGAATTTGTATCCTAGTTTGTGTATCTTTTCTTATTCAATCAAGAACTTTTTCCCAATTGTCTATGAATTTATGGATAACTTTATTCAGTTATCAAGATTAATGTTCAAGGTTTATAGTCAACATTGTTTCTTTGATTATATTTGAATACAATGCAAGGCAATGATTGATTTCAAATAATTGCTATTTTTATATTTCCCGCATTGGTTTATCATCAAGATCGAGTAAGGTATTTACTTTTAGATGCTTTGGAAATTTATAACCAACCTCATTAGTATTAAGGAGTGTCTTTCTCTGAATTCAAGGTTCTCCAATCTTTATAGTTTACATATGAACCATAGGGATTCATGTGAAGATTTTCCAATATGTATGGTTGTGTGCTATTGAATTCATTTGAATAATCTCCATGGATTTTTTGTCCTATTAATAAAAATTAATGAATACCACATTCACTAGAATTTCTGATATTTTAATGTATTCTTTGAGTGCCAAGGATTTCCATCCCATTCCCATTGATACCTAAGACATCCTATTTTAATTTTTTATATATCATCCATATAATTAGGCCAATAGGCCTTCTCTTATGAAAGAGATCACTCTTTTGATCGTCAACACTTTTTATGTGAACAGGACACCTGTTCCTAGTTTAAAAAAATGAGACCTGTTTTTTATCTCTTTGACATCTGTCTGCACCATTTTCTACACTTGTTCTTGGTTTACTCCATACTCCATGGTATCCTCATGGCTGTCCACCTATCATTCTACTTCGTTGGGTTTTGTCCTTGGAAATTAAGGCGAGTAGGTACGGCGGGAACGGATTCTTGCGAAAACCCTTACCATCACGGTTAAACTCATTTTCTTGCTTGCTTTGGCTGCGTCTGAGCTCGGCCCTGCGCATTTTGCTCTACAATTTTTATGCCATGACTCTTTTGCGAGCTGGCTTGTACATCCATAGGTTTCTACATGGAAATTTATGGGCATTACTTGTCATCTTGATGTCATCGAGGCCTTGCAACCTCTGCGTTTACCCGGCGAGGTTGGCTCGTAAATACGGTTATACACGGACATTTACGGGCATTCTATCATCTTGGCGTCATCGACGGAGCCTTGAGCAACCTACGCATTTACCCGGCTAACATAGGCGACTAATACAGGTAATCAGACTTCACAAATAGATTGTTGTGTCAACTCTTTTCGATGTTCTTCTCTGATTTTTGCACCGTGTCTGCCTTATTGCATTTTCCTTGGGTTTTTTGTCACGGTTTTCTTAACGCATACCCCTTCTCTGTCTTTCACACCGTTCAGGTTGTATTTGATACTGTTTTCTTGGGAAGATTTTAGTGGCTTCTCTATTAAACCCTTTATAGGAACAAATGAAAGTTTTCCTTCAGAATGCACAGGTTATCCAACGAGCATCCTCGTATCCATGTTTTTATAGGTAAATTCTTTCTCGGTTTCGTAGTACTATTTCCGCAGAGAAGTTTTGTTGTTTTAAGACTCGACATACCAATCATTTGTGTCTAATCTGCTCTACCATATTTTCCCAGCTCTCGGGTCTTCAATGTCAATCCCCATCTTCATTTACAGGTTTAATTTGTTAGTTTTCCCAAATACTATTATGCCCCTAACTTGTTATTTTTTTGAATTGTGTGTTTCAGGTAACTACGCTTTCCTTGTTATCTTGGCGCACTTCCTCATCTCGTTCTTGAGACCAGCAGTAACCCTTTTTTCTTTTCCGCGCACAGGTACCGTGTACTCTGCGAGTTGATTTAAATATTTGTTTTGAATCCTTGCAGGCCTGGTTATAAAACATATGATTATATTAGTTATTTCATGAAAGAAGCCTTACGGGCTCAGTTATTTTACTTATGCATAATTTTAAGGACTCCGGTCTTGAATCTCGCTTGATATTGAATGATTCTGGGGTTTTATAAGTTCTGTGAGGTTATCACACTCATACTTAAGATCTCTCATCCAGCTTAGTAATCTTGTGTTTGTTCTTGGCTTAGAGCAGCGAAGAACTGCTCGTAATTCTATTTTCATTTTAATGTAAACAAGTATTTTCTCCGGCACGAGGTTATATTGTCGAACTACATGTGTTTTTTGTGCATAGTGCTTATTTCCATATTCCCGATTTGTAGTTTGGTAACATAGTCTTGTTTGGTATTTTCTGCATAGAACTACAACTATGTAATTTTAACTTATATCTATTCTTTTTGGTCGAATGAGCTGATAATAAGTTTAAATGCTTATTCTGTATCAAAATTGTTTGCATGCAACAATTCTACTTATCTTTCTTCGATAATAATTTATTCATTGCTTCCATGTTTGATATATGCTTCCATTTTTTATATACTGCATTCTGTACAAAGTTTTTTACATTCGTTTATAGTGATAATTCCATGTTCAATAGGCTATTGAATGGTTTTCATTCCAGCTATTATTCTCTTGTCAAAATTTTCCATAGTAGATCGCCGAACCATCTTTAATTATTGGGTTACCTTTTGTAATTATTTTTAATGACATGAGCGAACTGCTTTTCCAATAGTTCCCTTACCAATATTTTTTGGTATTTATATTAGAATTACATAATTTAATTTTTTCTCTATGATTGATCAGAATTAGAGAATTGATTTTATTTATTTATTTATTTATTTATTTTTACCATTTTAAAAAGAAAATACAGTAAGTTTAAAATAGGTTTAGGTCATTGTAATTGATAGTCTCATAGGCTCACCGGTTTTCATATTTCTTTAACCCTAGTAAAACACATTTAAATCTAGTGGAATGCATAATTTGAATTGAAAAATAAAGCTTAGAGTTCAGATCATATTCAGTAGTATTAATCTATACTTTCTATTAATTCAACACAATCAAGTATTTTATTTAGGTCAACATACTACGCAACAATTTTGGTCAAAGGTTTAGTCATATTGTAATGCTCTAAAGAACTGGCTTTGCATGGGTTTGGATGTACCTGATTATGACATTTGAGTAATTAGCTTGTATTATATCATGTATTTCAGTGTTAATTGGCTTGATAAGTTATGGTTATAAGCGCTCTAGGGAGAATTATGTGATTTGTTTGTATTTTTATCTTTTTTGTAGGTGACTGCAGCTCTCGCACAAGCTGGCCTCGAATCTTCCAACTTGATTGTAGGGATTGACTTCACAAAGAGCAATGAGTGGACAGAAAAGTTCTATTACCCATGATCCTGGAGTTTTTAATGTCATAATTTCCATGCAAGTTTAAAATTTCAAAATAGCCAATCTGCCTTTATTTAAACGTGGTTATTTGCTCAAGAACTATTAGTGGGTTTCTGTAGTCTGCTCATATATATTGAATACAACTTCTATCGTTTTTTTTAGTTTAAGTTAATAATTCTGCAGGCTCTTTACTTTTCAATCCAAATTAAATCAAAGTGATCACTTAAACATTTTGTTATGGATTTTAGGTGCAAGGTCTCTTAATCACCGAAGCTTGCACCACATTGGAGACACGCCAAACCCTTATGAACAAGAAATTTTGATAATTGGGAGGACCTTATCTACATTTGATGAAGACAACTTGATCCCTTGTTTTGGTTTCAGGGATGACAAGTTTTGATCTGTATTTCGATTGAAAATCTTGTTTGAATTTGGCACAACTTATTTTTCTTATGTTGGTTAACATGAATTCATAACATATGTAGCAATATGGTTATTCCTAATAATGCATTGTTTTTTTCTTTTACAACTTTGACACATGATGAAAGTGTGTTTAGTTTCTATCCAGATGATAGATTATGCAATGGATTTGAAGAAGCGTTGAGACGCTACAGGGAGATAGTACCACATGTTCGATTGCCTGGTTAGTTAATGGAACTTTGTCATTCCACCTGAAGATATGAAGATTAAATAGCCTTTAGAATTCTAAGGCTTAAGCTGGGAAAGTTTGTCTGACTGGTTTACTTGATATGTGTATATGTTGCGTATATCCTGTGTTTTCTTATACTTTTCTTGTATGTTCTTTTCTTATTTAGGCCAACATCTGTTGCCCCAATTATTGAAGCAGAAATCCGTCTCATCAAATAGAGTGATGGGCAGTACCATGTTCTCTTGATAACTGCAGATGGACAGGTTGCAAATCTTCTCTATATAGATTGGTTATTAAAATGAAATTTTATTTTGGTTGAAAGGACTGTCTTGCCTGTTGTCTGTTTGCTAAAAAAATTTAAGCATTTTTTGAATTATTTATACCATATACCTTGAGAGCATGGGTGTTCTTATTGTTTTACACTGTTACAGGCGGCGTTGTTGTATCTTGTGCAGTGAGCAAAGTTTTGATCCTTATTTTTAATCTTAATGAGAGTCTTCAAGTCCTCTTAGACACTATTTTTTATGGTCACTAGTATTGTTTTGGTTCTAAACATAAACTTTTGTGAATTATCATTATGGCCTTTGTTGTTGTGTAAAGTTTTACATTTTCATCTTTGTTTGGATCTATACAAACTAGGAATCTTCAAATCCTCTTCGGTACAAGATTTTTGCACTATTTATAATATATATATTGAGCATGGTTGTTCATGGTGTTTGTGAATTGAGTGTGGTCTTCCTTAATCATGATCATAGCATTCCTTGATGCTGCACATTTTTTTTTTTTTTGGATCATAACAAAATGTAGAATCTTCAAATCCTCTTGGGCACAAGATTTCTGCACATGATCATAATATGGCTGATAATTTTGTGTAGGTAACAAGAAGTGTTGACACTGATAATGGACAACTGAGTACACAAGAATAGAATATGGTCAATGCAATAGTGGAAGCCAGGTAATCGTATTGATAAAATAGTGTGTAGTGTCATTGTTTTATTTTGAAGTTCACAATATTTAACATTGAATAATATTTAAATCCCTTCCAGCCATGCTTTGAATTTCTAGTTGAAAAAAATAAGGGGAAGTATAGTTGTTCATAAACTCACAGTGATTTGAAGCAGGGTTAAAAAAGCTTAATTTTCAAGGAAGTCTCTCAGATCTTCACTCTTGATACTGCACCTCTGAAATAATTGGATGTTCGTTAAATAGCTATGGTCTTGGTATGATTTGCCTATAATGTCATATGGCATATGCTTTAGTATGATTTTTTGCATTACGACATTTTGTCTTGCTTCAGTCATATATGTGTTTCTCATATTACTCTACATTGGTAGAGTTTCCCATACTGGCAATAATGGGTATAACCAATTCCTATATACTCTCAAATTTGTGCATGGATTTCACTGTGCAACAGCTAAAATATGGTATTTCTATTACAATAGTATAAGCATGACCTCAATTTCATCATTTGTATATGAATTATGGTACAGTACATGAATATATCGAAGTGCATCCATCAGTTCAAATATGGCTTCTCTGCTCTATTCATATTGTCTATATTCATTCAGTTTTTCATTGTATACAAAACAATAATATTCCCCTATATATGGTGTCAGGAATCCTATTCGAGAATGATGTTGCAGTGGAGTAGATGCAATATCCTCCATCTAAAATATCAATGATCTTGATCATTTTGGGTCGTATTGATTTTCTTCACAATCACGTTCCTTCAATAGTATCAGCATTCATATATACAGTCACAATTTGATCTTCTTAGCATCGTGCTTATCTATCCTTGTTCAGTTTCTAGAAGAATCAATTTTTTACTTCGAATAACAAGTGGTGAGCATCATTAAAGGAAGAAATTTTGTAGGTATCTGAAGAACAGATCTCCCTTGTGACAAGAATCACTACAAGAAGTCAGGTTGACCATTGGACCTTTCATTAGCATAACTCAAGGATGCAGCAAAGAAAATGGTTTAAAAGTGAGGTACATGACTATTCAACATTAACTTGACCGATGCATGCTGAATTTGACACAACTCACTATGTCAATGGTGACTTGTTCCTCCCCTGTGCAAGATGTTGCTAAAGGAGAAACTATTATTAAGGAGAAACAAGAAGAGCTGTATGCCTTACAAGAAAAACTTGTCAGTATGGAGAATGTGAGTTTCTTCTAAAAATTATCTGTGTGGATGATTTATTAAATTGGAACATTTATTTTAAGCATTGTAGCATCATGCATTTATTGTATTCTGATGTGAAATAAGTTTAATAGGAGAATACTTTACCTTTGTTACTGTTAATCAACGCAAGCACTTTGTCCAGGATCCAGTAGCTCCAGTTCCTTATTCTTACTTTAGTATCATGCTCTTTATTGTAATTATCTTGTGATTTCAGATACTGTTTTATTTTTTTATTTTTGATGGGATTCCATAATAATCTTGCTGTTATTGCAGGACGAGATCCAAAAGCTCAATGATGATCACAAGGCCACACTAGAAGCAAGGAAAACTGATTTTGAAGCTGAGATTGAACAACCAAAATCTTTATGCAAAGAAAGAGAGGAAGATTTAAGATTGTTTGAGCAGCTTAAGAAATTGAAAATAGAGTTAAATGTGATCAGGCTTGGCAGCTGACAATATGATACAACTGGAAATATTTATTGAAGGTTCCAAAATCTGTACAAATGAAGGTTTAGTGAACAAACTAGTGAGATTTAAAATTGGCTATAAGCCTAATGAGATCAAATAAGAGGAATCTGTTCGTAGCCTTGCTATTTCTATAATTAGTGAGATTTAAAATTGGCTATAAGCCTAATAAATAGTTTGTAGCCTTGCTATTTCTGTAATCTGTACTGCAAGAAAATTGGTAGAAACCAAGATTGAAAATATTTGATATATTTTGGAAATCGAGTTTCAACAGTACAATATGGATTTCTTTTATTCAGATTGAAAAATCTATGTAGTGATGAGCCTCATATTAATATTTATTATTATCCATTTTAATTTATGACAAGTGGTGAGTATCAAAATCAGGTGACTAAAATATATGTTTTTTTTCTTGTTTATTATACATTTTTTACTGTGTTGAAATCGAGTATAATTCTTTTACAAATTTGTGCCAATTTTGAAGGCAATGTCCTTTCTTGTAGTGGTGCTAATGCATGGATGTTCACGGAAAATATAAAGCAGGAGTTGATATGTGGATGAAAGAGACTCTTAACACATGTCCTAAGTCAGCTAGAAGAAGGCAATAAAACAGGGTTGATTGGCCCAAGAATGCACAATAAAGAAAGGAGGTTTATGATAGACAAATAAGCCAGTGACAAATGGGTACACAAGGGAAAAAGCTCACTTTGAAAGTGGACAAGTTCTCTAGGCAAACTTTTCCCTCCTATACCCATCTATCACTACAACTTATTTGTATGTCATAAAACTCCTGTAGCTTTCTTATCTAATGGTGGTGAGTATTATTTAATATTCCTCCACTGCTCATCTAATTTCACGTTGAATTAGCATTTGCATTACCCAAGTTGGATCCATCCAATAAAATCTAAAGAAAATTCTGAAGTGCACGATAAGCGTATTGAAAAACACTATCATAATATGGCATTTCATTTCACATTTCCAAACTAAGAAACAACTTTCCAAATTAGGGAACATGTTTCCAGGCCATATCATATGTGTTTCCACATTTCCCTGTGTTTTTGGTGATGGTACCAACCATTTAGTTGTGTTTCCCAGAACATAACCAAATATTTATATTCGTGCAAAGTTCAAACAGACATCAGTCTGAATTTATTGAAGCAACATGAGCTAGAATCTTCACATTTTAAGGATATTCTGTTACAGCCTTTGTCTAGAAGCTAACCTATGCAAAAAATAATATCATGACTTTAAATATGTCCAATAAAAAATTTCTAGATGGTCACTCTTATAAAGGTGACAATAGTATAAAGGGTATCTTCCTATACCTAACTAGGTGTTCATTTTATGTCTCTAGCTTTGGAGATGAGATTGTCAAAGGCTTACATTGTCCTTCATATACTAGAAAGGTGTTACCCACCATGTTCATTTCAAACACTTCCATCAATCATCATCAATTCCATTATCAATCAGTTCCATCAACTTGGGATTGCAAATCATATTTGACAAAATGGAACCAAAATCCACCTTGTGGTCAATTCAAGAAAAGACTTCAGCCATAGCAGCATTGTTGTTGATCCTACATGATTTAAAAATGGACCAACAGGTCATAAAATAAGGCATCATGGCAACAATAAGGAATGGAAGAAACTAGAAATGTACATAAGCCTGGAATAGTAGTAGCCAAATTCAAGATGGAGAAAAGTCCAATTTCCTTATTCCTCGCATTAAATTATATTCAAGATGAGCACCCGATGATGAGATGGCACTTTCTGAGGCTCGTAGAGAAAAATACCACACCAAATCAAGTAGGAGATGTAGTTGTTATAGGTTATATTACTCATGTCAAATTTGTGATCAATGTACTGTGGTACAGGTGGGAAGTTCTTTCCTTGTTTGATTTTAATAATAGAGTTTTGGTGCAGGACAAAATTATAGTGAATGTGTTTGCACATTCACAAATTTATGCCACATTCAATGTCATTACACAAAGTTTCTCATTTTTTTAACAACAGTTGTGGTTACAATATAGTTCAAGCAGTTGAAAAATGTTAATTCAATTGACATCTAGCACACAAGATTGAATCAAACGTTCTCTTAAGTAGAACATTTTAAAAGTGGGTGTTTCCCATCTGATGTACCATTTTAGTTGTAAAATTTTACATGGCCATTGTTTCAAAAGCTTTCTTAAATATCCCCATCATTTTTTTTTAGTGTAAAAAAGAATAAAAGATTAATTGAGATAGATTTTATATTAATAATATTTTGTTTTCTGGCTGTTGACAGAGTCTAAAGGAATTTTATTGTTCTAGTCTTGGTTGAGAGATATTCTTGCAAAAGCAAAATAAGCTTTCATCTTTGATTGCTATAAATTCCCTAAGCATCTATGGTCTTATCTTGTATGTATTTCTTGCTTCTAATTTTCCTGTGAGAGACTAAACTCCCACACTCTACATTGCCATAGTAGTACTAGCATGATGAAGATGTAAATGATTTTTTCCATAACTATTACACTATTATCCTTTCCGAAAAAATTGTCTAGTCTCATCTTGTTTTTTTTCTTTGGTATTGTTGCACTTGCAAACTTATTGGGGAATAAATTCAGTGATACATAACTGTAGTGTTCTATTTTAGCAGAACTTTCAAGATATTGAAATCGATTTGGCTAAAAGAGAGGACTCTTTTAGATCTAGTTTCACATTTATTTTAAATTCAAATCTGAACCAGTAAAGAAGCTAAGAATTGACAGTTTTTTGGTCACCATCATTACATTGACACTTCAAGCAACATTATATTGACTAGATAGAGTACAAGGATTATAGTTATGGATCCATAGATTATTCCTTGGAAATCAACCTCCAAATATTATCAAACTCTTTAATATATTATTTACACGATATAATTGCACTCTTAATGCTTTGGGATATATAATCTCCAAAAGTTACACACTGGGTGTTGTCATTTGCAACGACTGTCACCTTGTCACTAACAAATGGGTGTTTTTTATAGGGTTGCAGTTTTAGGGCTAGTTTTGCAAGGTTTCCTTCGAATCCCTCATTTCTCTATCAATGACTTTGAAAGGCTAAGAGAACAGTGGAGCCCAGGGTGTTATAGCTCTGGTCCATGTCATTGACATGTTCTAGAATCCAAATACTTCTTCTTGGAGTAGTCTCTTTTTATGCTTTTCTAAGGACATTTACGCAAGGATAAGAAATTATTCAACCAATGATGTAGAGTTCTTATATTCGCATGTTTAAGGAATGTTTTAGATTGTGACATTCATTAAGTTTTTTTGGCAGATCCTTAACATTCCTTCAGCTATGGTGAACTTCATTTGTCATTTGATCGGCCTCATTGTTATAACTTTCAAGGATAGGGATGATATTCATGTGATAAGCCCCCATTTTCTTGCTCGTACAAAAATTAAAATGGTGCGATGCCAAGCTTTATGGTTATCTATGTCTAGAAACTTCCTTCAATCAGTTTTTCCACCTTACCTTAGCTTCTGGTGAAGGGAAAGGAATTCCAACATGAGTCCTTTTGTATTTTCCAAACATTAATTCCTAGTTAAATTTATTTTGGGTACATGTGTTATGATATGGAAAGTAATGAGACATTTTTTCTCCATCAAAATACTTTAATTTGATATTTCAAAGGTTGAAATCAGAATATAGATAGTACTGTCTTTTCAGATCTTGCTGAGCCTTAAGGACTAGATACAATATCAGAAATTACAGTTTGTCATATATTCCCATTAGTTACACTCTTCCTGTATCAGTTAAGACCCCGGAATGTGCATTAAAACACCGAAAAGGGTACATACGTGAGGATTTTATGCCTTTCCATCCTCATAACTTGCCATTTTAGTATTACAAAGCAGAACAAAACTCCTCTGAAGAAGTTAATACTGGAGAAGAAACAGTTTCGTGCTGGAGTTCTCCATACTTGAAATCCTTCACAGAAAAGGGTCCAGCCATATTTGTCAATATATATGGTTGGTATAGAACCAAGCCATTATTCACAAGTTTATTACGCTCTAAGATACAAGTGGCCTCATTGAAAAGTAACTCAAGGAAGCTAAAACATAGACTATGAGAAATTCGGGTTCGAATAATGTCAAATCTGAACAAAGACATTCCAAGGGTTTCTTTGATAGCACCAAACAAGGAGATCCCCCGCATTGTGGTGTTGGAGCAGTATTTTTAATCAAAATAACCATTGCCTCCTCAAATATTTATAATTTTTATCTATACTTGCTTTACCATGTATATCAGATACCTATCAATCACAAACATGAAAAATTATGGAATTCATGCTCTGGAAACACAACCAACCTTTATTATTACCAGCATTAACTTTTATATAGTAGCAGATATGTAGATAAAATTTCCAGCTTCCAAAGAGACAAACCTGCTTCTCCAGCATGATGGCACATTCTTAACTACTAACATTTCACTGGGAATTACTCCCTATCATCGCACTAGGAATTGGAAGCAAGGAATTTACAAGTGCAATAGCTTCATCCAAAAATGACTTTCAAAGCCATCTCTTTAACTGAATCTGATGACATATAATGTGGCCCTTTTTCCATGCAGCATAGCTAACGGGTGCTTCTAGGTCCTTGAGAAATGAATACACTTCCTTTGAAATGGGAAACCCTCTTGCATCTTTTTTTCTTTGCAGATTCACCTTGTCTGAAATGAATATACATAGGATGTAGGAAAATATAATTTAGTTAGACGATGGTAGGCATCCTAACGAAAATAAAAATAAAAGACAAAATTTTACTAGAAAGAAAGAAAGTGAGCTCCAAACCATAGATTAATTAAATAAATTAGCTAAGCAAGCCATACACAGTGACTATGCTGGCAAGCTGAGAAATATCTTCTTCATCAAGAACCAATCTTTTTATATCAATAAGCTAGACTGAGATGGATGTCAATGCAGCACCAGCAGACATTCTAATTGCAACAGACAAATGGAAGGAATTATTTCATCAAACGAACCTGAATGAGAGAACCATCTTTCAACTTACATCATTATGGTCTTTAAAATAATAATTAGAGTCAAAATATGATAATAAATTACTCAAGAATCAAAAAAATAGTCCAACGAGGTATAAGATGGTTGAAATCCCATGTCTGTGCTGACCTCTTGCTCCGTTACACAATCTTGTAAACATGTGAGATGCTTAATTTATTCTGTATAAGATGGTTGAAATCCCACCATGGCTATTGATTATCTTTAGAAGAAAGCAAGGTAAAACAACATGTATTCATTCAAATAGATTGCAATCTACTAAGGTGTCTTCACATGAATGGCATGCACAACAACATTTCCGGATGGATTTTGTTAAAGGCTTCCTGATGTGTATGCTGAGAGAGGCTGTATGCTGTGATGGTTGAAATCCCACCATGGCTAGTAATTATCTCTAGAAGAAAGCAAGGTAAAAAAAACATGTATTCATTCAAATGAATTGCAATCTACTAGAGTGTCTTCACATGAATGGCATGCATGACAACATTGGGGATGGATTTTGTTAAAGGCTTCTGATCTGTATCTTTGAGAAGAAGTACATCTTCTGAGTTCAAATGCAAACAACACAAATTGAATGTCTTTTTAGGCTTATGTAGAAATATATAACAAGCAGCACTAAAAGGACCTCTTCGAATGGCATGCAAACAACATTTCCGGATGGATTTTGTTAAAGGCTTCTTTGATCATATCTTGACCATAGGTACGTATCTTTGTGATGCAGAAAATCCCACGATGGCTATTAATTATCTCTAGAAGAAAGCAAGGTAAAATATCATGTATTCATTCAAATAGATTGCAATCTACTAAGGTGTCTTCACATGAATGGCATGCACAACAACATTTCCGGATGGATTTTGTTAAAGGGTTCCTGATCTGTATGCTGAGAGAGGTTGTATGTTGTGATGGTTGAAATCCCACCATGGCTATTAATTATCTCTAGAAGAAAGCAAGGTAAAACAACATGTATTCATTCAAATAGATTGCAATCTATTAAGGTGTCTTCACATGAATGGCATGCACAGCAACATTTCCAGATGGATTTTGTTAAAGGCTTCCTGATCTGTATGCTAAGAGAGGCTGTATGCTGTGAGTTTCCCAATGCAAACAGCACAAATTGAATGTCTTTTGAAGCATGTGAAATATATAAAAAGCAGCACTAAGGTGTCTTCACATGAATGGCATGCACAACAACATTTCTGGATGGATTTTGTTAAAGGCTTCCTGATCTTTATGCTGAGAGAGGCTGTATGCTGTGATGGTTGAAATCCCACCATGGCTATTAATTATCTCTAGAAGAAAGCAAGGTAAAACAACATGTAGTCATTCAAATAGATTTCAATATGCTAAGGTGTCTTCACATGAATGACATGCACAACAACATTTCCGGATGGATTTTGTTAAAGCCTTCCTGATCTGTATGTTGAGAGACGCTGTATGCTGTGATGGTTGAAATCCCACCATGGCTATTAATTATCTCTAGAAGAAACAACATGTATTCATTCAAATAGATTGCAATCTACTAAGGTGTGTTCACATGAATGGCATGCACATAAACATTTCCGGATGGATTTTGTTAAAGGCTTCCTGATCTGTATGCTGAGGGATTTGCATGCTATGAGTTTCCCAATGCAAAAAACACAAATTGAATATCTTTTGAAGCATGTGAAATATATAACATAAATGTGTAGAACATATCAACTACACTCCAAAGTCTAACAAAGTCAATAGGAAGATGGACTCGTGATAACTTTCATACTTTGCTTTGAAAACTGAACATAACAAATGGCATGGTCTAGCAGTAAAAAAGTCTCATAATAAGATGTCTGTGCTGACCTCTTGATCTGTTACACAATTATCTCTAGAAGAAAGCAAGGTAAAACAACATGTATTCATTCAAATAGATTGCAATCTAATAAGGTGTCTTCACATGAATGGCATGCACAGCAACATTTCCGGATGGATTTTGTTAAAGGCTTCCTGATCTTGAATCAAAACCTTGATGAATCTGCATCATAAATTATGTACCAACACACATCTAAGCATCCACATGTCAATTTATTTGTTCAAGCAATCCACAACATAGTCTTAAACTATATAAATTCCAATGCATTGTAGCAATTATATGTTCTAACCTTAGAATCAAAGTTCATTGTTCATCTTGAACAATGTGTTCCACTCATATGAAATGTGCTAGTGGCAAATTTTCCAAAATGCCATCATGATCATCTATCGATAACCTCTATTGTCGTTGTTTTTTTCTACTCTTCACTTGCTTCAACTGCAGTCGAGTTGCTATGACCAAGTGAGTATATTGGGCATAAATAACCTCTGGCTGGTAATCTTGAAAAATAATATGATCTTTACATTTCTTTACTTCTTCAAGAAATGTCCCATTAACACCATTGAACCGATTGGGTATATATAATTTGATGGATCATTATACTCTTGCAACATCGTGGATTTAGACATAGTGAAACGTAATAAATAATAATGCACTTTTTCTTGATTATTTTCTGGTGCAATGACAACAAAGACATCACCTTCTCTAACCATATCAGAGAGACGATCATTATCATTGTCAATCATAGCCACTTCATTGTCCATTTCCTTGTCATTCACGTTTCCAAATGGGGGCAATGGTGTCAATTGTTCGAGTTTCCATGGTTGAAAAAATTTCTTAATTTGGTTTTCACATTCATCGATGGACTCTGTCTGATCAATACATGCATAACAAAAGCAAGAGCACTTTCGTTTCTCAATGCAATGTATATTTGTCATGTCCTTACTCCTAATTGAGTGTAAACTTCTTGTTTTAGGGATTACACTGGCATTATATGGCAATGATCTATCAACATCACCCATTGCAATATTCCAAAAGTACCTGCTTGAGAAAAACACACACATATGTATGAGTCAAATTTTGAAAAATATTAAATATTTTTTTATAACAAAATATGTGCACATATATGTATACACATATATATATCTACACATGTATAATATATTGTTAGTTAAATGTGTATGCTTACCTGTGCACATGAGCCATCCTTGGGTTTGATACATGACTTAAATTGTCCTTGCACCAATTAAAAACATCTAAAGAATTTGCAAGTCGGCAAGCAGAGTGATTCAATTGATACCTCCTAAGTGCACGTTTTACGCATGCCCCAGCACCATCATGCTCTCCTTTTCCATGCCCCGTCTCAAAGAAATTCCATGTCTGTCGAATTTTGATTTTCCTATGAAGACGAGACAACAAATAGAACGATCTTGCTGATTTAAATTGACCAGCACAACCATCTGACCATACCCAATGTTCTTTAAAAGTTACTCTTTGTTTCAACAATTCATTATAAATAACATTAAAACAATGTTGAACAAAACACGTGTCATGTGTTCGATCATCACTGATGTAGAAATAGTACTCCTTAATCACCTCACGATTATTTTTATCTCTATCAAAACCATCGACAGCAAGCTCTGCATGTCTATACAAAATATGCACAAATATCGATACTTGGTCTGAATGATAATACTCACTTTGTATCTCCTTTTGTGGACTAAATGTGTAATTCTCAGCGAAATCAACCACTGATAATATTTTTTCTTTTGGGAACACCTCACGTGATTGCTTGAACTGTAAATCCTGCCATCGTGCTATATGACAATGCCTAATATATTTGTATATTTGCACCCTGAACTTCTCCATAAAAGATGTCACTGGAATCTCGTCATCAAGTAAAGTGATTTTTTTTATGTTTTGCTTGAATCTGCATCAGGAGTGTAAGTAACATATTCATATCTCTTCCAATTCAGACTGAGATTTGACAGTCTGGAATCATTAGGATCAATGGGATACTTTTCATCATAGAGTGCGAAATGAGAACAGTTGTCGCATTTTCTTCCACCAACACATTCCTTTTTATAAAATAACTCATTATTCTCTCGTGGACATAATATCTTTGATAAAAATTCATGAACACTTGAAGGAGGAGGGTCATTTGACCAATATTGTATGCCAAAATTTACAAATGTCTCATACAATAATTCGAATTCTACATGGTATCGACAACAACATGTGTCTTGAACAGTGATAGGCCTGACATACCATGGTTTAAGCTTCACAAATGTGCTAAGGGAAATCTTCACATCAGTATTACTCTCCATAAATCTCTCGAATAATTCTACTTGACTGACCTGTGTTATATGTTTGGAATGAGATTCATAAACTCCCTTAGATATACGGCGTCGCAGTTGATCCCTTTCATTTGGCGACACACGAGAGTTCGAATCCCAAAACTCTTTTACCCTATCCCTCACACCATCAGGAAGTCTATCATGATATGGACGCCTGCAGATATTAGCCCAACATGCAAGTTCATCATTCTCATCTATTTGAGTTCTAAATTTTGAATGCCTCCATAAAAATTTTCTTGATGTTTTAATCAATTTTGAAGTTGTTGACATCAACCGACTTGATGAAGTTCCTTTCGCAACTGCACCTGTTAAAAGTGCTCTACGAGCATTCTTTGCAACATTAGATCGCCCTTTGGCTAGTATTCCAAGCGCCAATGTCACATTTTTTGTTACCATTTCATTTGCTAAAACCTCTTTTTCACTTTTAATGCCCAATAATTCCACAACATTTGTGAGATATTTGTGCTTTATAAGTCCACGTAATAGTTGAGCTTGTGCTATGATAGATAAACCTTCAAAATTATGTTTCAATACAGATTTTCCTTTATCTCGAACTGTCCTTTTAGCCAATGGTGGTCCCAATTCTTCAATTTTAGTTGCATCCATATTTTCTAGAAACTTGTAGTTGTATACAACGTTCTTGGAACTTCCAATTAATTGCAGTGAAATTGGATGTGTGGTAGTATCTTCTTGTGGTTCTGATGTTGTCCTTGCATAAAAAACAATATTAAAACTTCTAATTTGAAATTGATCTGTATGTACATATTTTTAATTTTAAAAATATTTTGAACTACAATGTTTAAAAAAAAAACAATTTATTCAAATTGAAGAAACTATTGACTCACTAGTGACATCAATATCAATATTCTCTTGGACATTTGTGGTAGTATCTTCTTGTGGTTCTGATGTTGTCCTTGCATAAAAAACAATATTAAAACTTCTAATTTGAAATTGACCTGTATACATATTTTTAATTTTAAAACTATTTTGAACTACAACGTTTTTTAAAAAAATTACAAAATTCAAATTGAAGAAACTAAATTGACTCACCAGTGACATCGATATCAATTATATTCTCGTTGAAAAGTTCCTCAACATTTCTCATTTCCTCATCATTTTCATGTACCTCTACATCTATTTCACGATGCTCTACCTCCACATTTCTTTCATGCCTTAATATTTCCCTTTCCTCTCGCCATTTTTTTTTTAATTTCTCATTTTTATCCTTTAAATATTTTCTTTTTCGATCGTACCTTGATATGCAATTCCTTTGGTTTCCCATGTTCACAAAATTGGAAACCTAAAATCCAATTCTATTTGGACCAAATACCTAACAAAACATAAAGAGTTCAGACTAAGTACTTCATGCTTTCATAGATTACAAGATTGCAAAAATACTCCATGTCTTCATAGAGACATTATGCAAAAATATTTCATGCATGCACCCAAAAACATTTCAAAAAAAAAAATTGCACCCACAAAAACTTTCAAAAAATATTTCCCACCCAAAAAACTCGAAATTTTTTTTTTTGCCAAAAAAAATTTTGTACACAGAAAATAGATTGGAGCACCCTCACTAGATTGACAGTCACCCCTAAAAGCCAAGCTCAAGAGGGAGAGCTAATTAGAAGAAGGTTGGTAAGATAGATCAACCTTTGGTCATTTCCCCTGGCCAAAAAACCCAATCGGCTAGCACATATAGCCTCAGATTCCATCGGATGATTGGGTCATCAGGACATTGGCCAAATCCCAATAAAGAATTGAAACAAAAACCCTCCAAAAAACAACAATCCTAACACATGTGGAAATCCAAAAACATTTTTTACATGGATGTCAGGTGGCAGTGACATGGATGTCATAGTTTGGCAACGGCATAGACATGGATGTCATAGTTTGGAAAGGTACCGAAGTAGTCGTATTCATGGGAGGAGCTACCGTGGTTCCCAACGTGGTCACGATAGGAGTAGATGCCGAAGGTTTTGGTAAGCTACTGGCAGTTGTGATGACCGTAGGGTTGGGGTTAGGTATATGTTGACCACTGGGGTTACACAGTGATGACATAGAACTGACCACTGTAGGGGAGGATGGTGGCGAACCTGGGATGGTCGCCATTGGCATCGACCCTGTGGATGACGGTGGTGAAATGGATGTTTGTGCTGCCGAAGACATATCTTGGCGTGGTGGAATCTGAATTATCACAGGCCCCAACAGATCAGTGAGCGGAGGATTGTAATGAGGTACAACCCCTTCAGTGAAAGGGCCCTCCGGAGATTCCGGATGATACGAGGTTATGTGATAATCAAGATTAGTCAGAGGAGACTGCTCTTTCGTAGAAGGCCCAGGTTCACCAAGGTTCAGTTCTTCCTCAATAGTGAGAGGAGGTAGGCCTTGCTATCGTCGGGATAGACGACGTGGGTCAGGGGACGCAACAGTGACCGGTTTAATTTTAACAAATTTTGTTAAATTTTGATGTATTATAAAGTCTCAATGACAGTAACCACACACCTAAAAAAGAAAAAAAAAAGACTCTCTAAAATAAATCAGCAAGCAGCCAGAATAGGGTGCCATGTCTGAGTACTACCGTTCGCTGGTGATGAAATCCAGTATCACAATAGTATACAGAGAGGGTTGGTCGAAAGTACATTACGGTCACTCTAGAGCTTCGCCCGAACCTTAGACGATAGGTGTAAGCACTCTCGTGAAGACGAGTACCCTTCTAAAGACCGAAGACAGATTGGGTCCGTCTGTTTCAGGTACCAGGACAGCCCGTCCCATTCACCTTGTGTAAGTCCCTAAAAATTATGGCCACTAAGGATACCTCAAATCACAGACATCATCAGGGGGGTCCACGGTCAAGGACAGTGTGCTATATGGGCAGCATACCTAGATCCCCGATCTAGTTTCGACATCCTCGAAGGGAACCCCAATATATAACACACCCACAGGATGCAGTCAAAGGCACGCTACCTTCTTGTGCACCCAAGTGTTGTCTCGCGCTGAGCTCCGGTAAAGGAACGGTCCCGATAATATGAGTGCAGTAGGATTTCGCTCGTTAATGACTCTAGTTTCAAGTTTTGAGATCTTGGGTAATTTTCTCACTGTTCCTAACCCAAGATCCTAGCCTGAACTACTATTTATGTGAGCTCAAAAAGGATTTGATTGATTTTATTATCACTTTATTCTTAATGTACTTGATTATTAGTCTTGTGGAGGGGGAGTGGACGTATGAAATATAATGAGACTCTGACTCAAGAAACCATGCAAAACATGCTCTAAATATTAAATTCGATGAAGAGTATTTCTACAAGGAGAGGTTTCTTTTCAACATCCATGTACTAACATTCAAATAACTCAGTTCAGCTTTAAAGATTCAGACTTATGTTTACCTCTTCTTAACAGTCTATAGAATGAAAATTTCAGAATTAACTCAGCTAGATGCAGAAAAATGATAAAAAAAAATAAAATTTCTCCTTTTAAAAAGTGAATGCTTTTAACACTAACTTTCCAAACAAGAACAAATAAACAGAAATGCCAGCTTAGTAGACAAGCACAGGGATTCAGTCAGTGAAAGATACTGATGGCCAAAAACTCAGCAACCAAAAACACAATCACGGGAGTGAACAGTAAGTTTTGGCTGAGTAACGCACTGTCTATGAGTAAATACAACGTTATATAACGCACTGAATTTAAGCAGAGACAGCGTTATAACGCACTGGAAAATATGCAGAGACAGCGTTAACCAGGGAAAGGTTCTTCAGATGGCCAAATAGAAATAGGATTGAACTCTGCGAGCGTTTGACATGTCTACTGGGCATAAAAACTGGTCAGAAGGATCTGTGAATAGAGGAAAGAATAAAGGAGGGAAGAAATAGTCCGGAAACTATGGGGAAAATCCCCAGCAAAGTCACCAATTTTTTTGTTAAGTTCCTAGGGACTAGTCCCATTGGACCATCAACCAATGAGCCACAACAACTCAAGAAGATAACTAGTGGAATCCATGATACCTGAGATTCAATCAGAGTTGTTACGACCATGGTTCTCGCCCCAAGTCACAAGAAACTACGCATTCAACAGTCACAATAGCTTCGACTATTGTTTTAGGCACTAAAATTATCAAAACAAATTTAGGTTGGAACTAGTTCAGGTCTAAATCTCTCTATTCACACCTTTATAATAAAAGATTTATTAAAGGGTTTTCAAGGATATCCAATTCCATCACTTCTTTGCAAAAGAAGGGTGTAAATTTTGAACTATCACCTAGGTGTCATGAAGAATCCTTTCAACATTTATAGGCTTTTCTAACGAGTGCACCCATATTGAAAATAATAGATCTGAATGAAGACTTTCTTGTGTGCACAAATGCATGTAAGGAAGGATTGGGTGGAGTTCTCATGAAAAATGGGCATGTAATATGATATGAGTCCATAAAATTAAAAGAACATGAGAGTAGCTATGTTCCCCATTATTTGGAGCTATAAGATATCATACATGCTCTAAAAATGTGGAGACATTAGTAACTCATGGGTAGGAGATTTGAATTGCAGATTGAGTACGGTGGTTTGAGAAATTTGTTTGAAGAACCAAATTTAAATGCCAAACAAATTATATGGTTGTGATATTGGTTGAATATGACTTTGAGATTAAGCACATAAAGGGGAAGGAGAATAAAGCAGTTAATGCACTCAACATAAGGGTGCATGCTATGCATGCTACATCTATAAGAGTTTGCAGGTATGATTTAATAATTAGAATTTTATTGATGGGAATTTAAACTAGCAGTATGTGGAAATTAAGAGTAACCCACATGAGGAAAATTCGTAGCCAAAATACAAGGGCAATGAATTGAGCGAAGAAATCATTACTAAAAGAGTATTGCAACAATTAAAATTCAATCCTTTTGGCCAGATATAAAGAATAAAATGACTAATTACATAACCAGGTGTGTAGAATGTCAAAGAGTTAAGGTTGATCATAAGCACCCAGTTGGTTTGTTAGCGACCAATACCCATTCCTAGGTGGAAACGGATGTAGTGTCAATTGAATTAATTACTATTTTTCCTAGAACAACAAAGAGGAATGATTCTATAATAGTGGTGGTGGATAAACGCACCAAAGTTTCCCAATTTACTCTGCTAAATTCAATGAAAAAGATAAGTAACATAGCCAAAATTTTATATGTGGAAAATTTACAAGCTACATATGTGGAAATTTCCAAACTACAGGAAAAATTTGCAGGACAAAGTTGTAGGGTCAAAACTATGATCAAAGTTGCGGATTGATGCAAGATTGAGCTATGGAAAAAGAATTTGGACCTTCGCAATTTTTGTCGGAGTTGTGTGCAAACTTTCGCGCGAGAAAACTGTCAACCGAGAAATTGGGTCGATTTTTTATTGAAACATTTCATAAAACTTTTATATATATAACATTCAATAAAACTCTCGGCCGAGATTTTTTATAACTCTCGTCCGAGAGCTTTATTTTAATAACATAGCTCCAAAATTCTTCATTCGTGAGGCATTCTGCACTGTCGTTTTTGCGAATTCCATTTCCCATCTCTACTTCCCTCAGATTCTGGTCGTTTGAAGGAGCTCTCAAGGAATGAGGAGGCTCCCTGAAGGAAGGAGATTTTGAATTTGGAGAGTGGAGTCGCGGACGTCGTCTTTGTTGAGGAGAGGCAAGACTTGTGGGAGTGGTCGTGCTATTGGTTGGAATCTGGCTATTGTTTGATTATGTGGATGTAATAGATTTAGATGGTTAGGTATGAATTATATGGATGGTTTTGAGATTGTTATGATAGTTCTTCTCTTATTCATTGCCATCTATATTCTTATTGCCATATATAACCAACACAAGTCGAATGATTAGCCAGGAGGTGTATATGTTACACCAACACTCTTCATCACAGGGGTCATCAGAGGATTCAAACAATCTGAAATCTACGTGTTTTGCAAGATGGAGTACTCTATGGAGAAAGTGGGTAGATACTCTAATCATATCTAGGCCCTATAAAAATTTTGGTTTCCGATTATGTGAAAGGTGGTGGACTGTTCCTGGGTGTTATTGTTGCTGTTGCTATCAGTTTTAATGGCATAATATTTATTCCTGGTTTTTCCGATTGCTCCTTTCCATCCTTGTATTTTCGGTGATACATTTCAGGTTAATTTCAATTTTTTTTCGGGATGACAGTCTGGAGTTATACTTCTAGGGGATGCAATTCGGATGTTGATAATTGAATGCATCCTGATTGGTTGGTAAGGAGGTGTCAAATATTAATAACTTATGGCCGTTTGAACATGGAAGGGATTAGGCTCTGTACTTGGCATCTTTGAGTTTTTCGTAATCACATAGATTTTTCTTTCTCTCGAGGTTGTATGTAGACTACCTCTTTTATGTACACTAACAGTTACTAAATATGGGCTGCCAGACTATATTAGATTGTGTGCTCAGATGATCCGCTGGAATATTTCCCCTATGGGACTGTCATGCCTCATTATGTGAACGGTTTTTTCCTGAATATTTTATTGTAGTGGCGGCTTTCTGATTTCATCAGTCTATTAAGTCACTGATAAAAAAATTTTAAGTGACTGACAAATCTGTCTCTGGGTGGTCATTGGGATTTTTTCTAGTCAGAAGATTAGGGGGAGGGTCCCTATCTTGGATGAGAGCGTGTTTTCTACGCCCATATTAATCTTTTCCTTATCCTTCCTAAGTCACGCAAAAATACCATTTGTTTTGGCTATTTCTCCATCTTTTTGGCCGAACTCCTGAGGAGGGTCCCCTGATGTAGCTGTATTGCAGAATCAATGCAATATTTTTTTACAGTGACGGCACTGATATATCATTGTACTTCTGACGGATTAGAACATCAGTCAAGGTTATTAACACGCTTGGAAGCCTTCACCTGGCAGTAAATGGGGCTGATGTACATTTCCCTGCCCAGCTTTTTGTTTACAGGAAATTTTGACATTTTCTGTGTGCAACAATGGCACTTTTTCCTTCTGGATCAGCTGATGGGTGATTTTATTAGAAGCAATAACACTAGATCTTCTCCACGAGCCGGGTCTTTTGCTGGAGGTACCTTATGCTGGATACAAGGGTGTATACAACTTCTGGAGGTACCTTGTACTGGGCACATGAGGTACATGCTGTCATGGACCTATTGATCAATTGAAAACGACCCTGTATATACCTTTCGGATGCAACAAAGGGTAACCTTTTGGTACAAGTGAGCCAGCTATATTTGGTTCTCTATGCCTTTGTTATGGTTAATATTAGACAAGCGAGACTGACCTCCCAATTGGACTCGGGCTAATGATGTTTTGCCCTCTTGGTTCCTCAGTAACGGTGTATCTGTATTATTTGGTCGGATCACTTGGCCCTTTTGTTTTTGGATAATATGTGATTTTAGAGCTCTTTACAAGTCGGATCCTTTCTGTATTCCCTTTAATGGGACCGCTTCTATCCGTAGCCTGGGCATTTGGGGATGCCTCTCTATATTAAGTACGTTCATGTGGATCTTCAGTAATTTAAATCTTTGTAATTATTCAGTTTTCTTATTATTGAATCTTGCTCACTTCCAAAAACCTTGTTTGTAAACTTATTGGTTCTTTATATTTTAAACAAGACCTTTCTCACAAGTAGGAAGCCATTGTGAAGGGAAATTATTATAATTGTTTCATGTATCCATTCTCTCTGATTACTGTACTCCACTATCTTTAGATAATAATTCGAAGCAAATTATAAGTGAAAATTTTGTCAACTTACTCA
Source organism: Pinus albicaulis (assembly GCA_034641835.2). Classification (NCBI taxonomy): domain Eukaryota; kingdom Viridiplantae; phylum Streptophyta; class Pinopsida; order Pinales; family Pinaceae; genus Pinus; species Pinus albicaulis. The sequence continues at coordinate 654,803,947 of CM076578.1, forward strand.
CAAGTAGGAAGCCATTGTGAAGGGCAATTATTATAATTGTTTCATGTATACATTCTCTCTATACTCCACTGCCTTTAGATAATAATTCGAAGCAAATTATAAGTGAAAATTTTGTCAACTTACTGGAGGCTTGTAAATCTACATTTCATTGGTATTTTAGTGATTGCTTGAAGGATCCCTTTTCTTTGATTATTGTACTGATTGGCTATGGAATATGAGAAAGCTAGAGAAGTAACACAATCTCAAAACTATGGAATATCACTTTTGGTGTCATCGACACTTTCTTGTATGTCTTATGGAAGAAAATTCCACACAAATCACCCTGTTACACATGCAAAATATTCGGGCATGAAGAATTTGATGATAATACCTGTAAGCTCAGTTAATTTGGTGTCATCAATGATCCAATGCTAGGTGGAATGGTTCAAAAATCTTTTCCATCCTATTTCTGCAAGTAATCTCTGTATGAAAGAAAAGGGAAAGAACATAATGATGCTCTTTTGGAAAATTCACTACAAGCCTAGCTTTACCTCCCTTCACCTTTACATCCCAAACTACAAACTCTAGTTTCTGAAATTGAGATTCTTAACTTTTACAAATGCCCATTTTTATAACTGCCTGTGTTGCAATCTTCAGTTATATCTCAAAGGAAGAAAGATAAAGCACTGAACATATATTCAATGAATAACTGTACCAGAAACAACAGCACTGCGGATTTTTCACAATTGCAGTGGCAAGTTCCACTATATCTCTTCTGTGGAGTGGCTTCCATGCTGCTTATAATATTTTTTTCTTCTCTGATTTTAGTTTGCTCTTTCTGGAAGTTATACCATTGGAATAACAGTGAGCTGCCTAGCAACAATGAGCTGAGAGATTATGTTGACCATTCAATTCAACCCTTCAGTGGAATCGATTATAAGGAAGAAGCTGAGAAAGTGGTGGTGATGATGCCAGGTGATAAACAACCCACTTTCATAGCTGAACCTACATCTGTGACAGAAGGCCTTAAATGTAATGTTTAATTCCTTGGAGTTGCTTTCATGGGTTAGTGTCTGTTTATGGATATCAAATATGTCAAATTGGCTATAACGAAGCTTTTGTATACCATTCCAAAAATAAAATACTTTCATATTCTTAGACAAAATAATGTAGAAGCTGATAATTGCAGAAAATCATGCTTGCCACCTTCAGGAACAGAAATTATAAGAAAATGGATAATTGTGGTGGGGAATATGACCTAGTTTTTTATAAGTTTTAAGTTCTATTTAACAAAATATAAATGATAAATTTATCCTCATTAGTTTTCAGACTAAGTGCTCAAAGCACAATACTCGGGAACGAACAGAGGAACTATAATAAAATGGGAAGGGGGGCCGATGGATATTATGGCAACCCCATTTATTTCATAGCATGAAAATGATAGAAACACACAATATTCAGACGAGATCGAAACCATGTGTAAGACATAATATAGGGGCAGTATAGGACAATCCCTCATAGTGATGATGGCTCTCATACATGAAGAATTTATGAATTGTAATTCCATGGTTATAGAGAAAGGAGATGGAATCATGATGAGAGTGTGTGATGTCAAGTCACCATAGCATAAAATAATTATGGAGATTTCTATTCAGAATCTCCAACTCAGGACATATAGGCAATAGGAATGTCGAAGGAAATGACAATTTCCTTGGAGTATATAAGGTAGAAAGCCTGGTTAACCATGTATTCATGTAATTCTAACTCAAATAAAGGAACGCCATTGGCCCTATGAGGGGTTTTAGGAAAGTAATTGGAAAAATGTAGTGTAGATATATACACCACAAAAGATCTATGTTTGGCCAACCCCTATTTTCATTATTTCTCTTGCTATAGAGGTGACCAAAAATTAACGCATCCTTGTGAAAAATACAATGACATATTGCTTCTAAGACCATAAAAAAATCCCATGTCTTTCCACCTCCTATAATTTGTTGTTCAGTGGTGGGTGGAAGATACTTTTAGTGTTTGTATATATTTTACGATGTGTGGATGGAAATGGATGTCTCTATCTTTATGATTAAGAGAAATCTTCAAACAAATTTAATGTTGCCTTCATTTTACAGTGGAGATAATTTGTAGTATAATGACTAAATTTTATAAATCAAGCTGCATCATAACTTTTTGATCTTGAATGTTGCAAATGAACTTCAAAGGTTTTTGAAGATTGTGTCTCCAAAGAGAATCCCATTTCCCATCTCTGCTTCCCTCAGATTCTGGTTGCACATTCAATATCCTTCCATAATAGAGGATCATGATTATCCGAGTTCAAAGACCTGTTACATGTTAATAAATTTTTGGAAATGACTTTTGGAGTTCTGTATCTGAAATTATTTTTGAGAAATTTAAGTGACTGCAATTTGATTGATAAAGTGTGATTTGACTATTAAACTTCATTGACTTGTACATATCTCCTATTTAAAATTTGAGCATATAACCTTTATTTATAAAAAACCAAATTAATGACTCAATGAATCAATTACAGAGAAATGATAATCATATGGTAATGCAACAAGTAAGTTTAATTCAGCCAAAAATTGTCAATCTCACATCAGATTTTTCACAGCCAATATAGCAATAATCTCAATACAAATCCTTCAAATCTCAATACAAATCCTTCAAATAGCAGTGTAATTCATGTCATCATTCCTTATTCCAGTCATCCATAGAGCTATGAAGGTTACAATAGGAAGGCTAGGAGAGGCTATCATTTTCCAAAGAAACAGAAATTTCCTTAACTATTGCGAAAAATCATGCATGGATAGAGTGTTTCCATTCTCCTGCATCATGTGTACTAACACATGGAAGAGACTCCACTTAATAGGACCGAAACCCCACAGAATAGGACAAGAACCCCACCGACCAGACTCAAATCCCATAAATTTGGACAAGAACCCCTAGAAATTGGACCGAAACCCAACAACACAAATGTATTGACAACAATCCAACCCTTTCGAGACCAGACTTTAGTAGTTCCACCATTACAATTAGGGCCCAAACCCCTCCTCTTCGTAACATTGTAAAAAAGATGAATAGGAAAAACCCTGGATGGGGTATCTAACAAAGTGCTACCCGTGAAAATGTCATTGGAGGCCATACACTGAACTTCATAGGATTGGCAGGCCAAGCTGTGAAGGTTACAAACAGGGCAGAAGGTCGGTCTAGTAATGGAGATGGGGAAATGAGTAATAGGATAAGAGATGAGGAAATTCAAGATGGGGAAAAAGAAACCAGAGCCGATAGGAGGCCATGCAGAGCCAATTGAAAGACATTCAGATTTAAATTGGGTAAAATAAGTGTCGAGGAAATGAGCGACCTTCGTAGAAACTGGGACGTTAACACCAAGCTCCTTAAAAATAACTAGAATATACTAGAAAATAGAAAAATAAAAACCCTCAGCCCCCATACAGAAGAGGTAAGTAGGTTTAGAATAAAAAACACAAAAGAGGACAACAAGAAAATTTTCATATACTCCCCAATCCTTAATACAACAATAGTTCAAAGGCTTAACGACTGTAAAATTCCGCATTAATTTCAGTAAGTTGTCCCAAAATCCATGTACATCAAACAAAACCCCCATAATTTTTCATATCTTTCATATGCAGAAAATAGAAATGAGATGAAGACATGAATTATGTTTCCTATCGCAGCAACAGACATGATACAAAGGCTATGAACATACCCGAATAAGCACCACATAACCATCGTCCAGCCCTTCAACTGCTCGCTGACTTCCTTTTCTAATCTCAGCTTCACGTTTAACTACCAGACCATATTACCACCTTGAACATTACCACCTTTAGCCTTCGTAACATTCCTTACATGCCAGCCCTGTTTCCAACACCCTTCTGACACCATGAGTTTTCTACCACCCGCATTTAATTCCGTCATTATTTGGCGTGGGTGGTAGTACCCACCATCGTCTCCTCATGTCCACATCAACTATCCATGTGGTACGCACGAGCTCGTGCCACCTCGTCATTCGAATTAACCAGTTGGCACCCCAATCGGGGATCCCGAGTATCCTCATCATCCCTATCAACAATTTCCTATAGAGATTGTAGCTTCTCCACCTATACCATTTTGGCTTGGTTGATGTCCAATTGTCACACCCCCGTGAGTACAACTCTAGTTCTCCAAGTAGACAGTTGCTTCATTCCCTGATCTACGAATATGTGATGAGATAAGGTAACCAATGCTTGGAAGAATATCATTTATTTCCTTAATTAGACGAGTTGTTCACCAGCTTCAACTAATATTCTCCCAACCTATCCCCTACTGCAATTTTTATAGAACACTTGTTACCATGGTTGAATCCCCCTCTACTATAGTCCTCTGATATTGTTCTCTTACAACTATCAAAATGCCTTGTTTTACCGCTGTGATTTTGGCTTCGTTATTTGTAGCGAATCCAAAATCAGTCACATAAATTCTACTTAATAAACCATTTGAATCATGAAATATACCTCTTTCTCCTGCTTGACCCAAATTACCTTTAGAGGCCCCATCATAATTAAGATTAATAACCTCCTATTGTAGAGCATTGAATTAATCGTGCGGATGTCTTCCCAAAGGTTTTTGTTTCCATGAGGCTGGGGCGAGCATTTGGGGTTTCAAGTTAAGCATAGCTAAAATCCTATCCTCATGCCCATTAGCTTTCTAGTCATCTTCATGCCATTTCTCGGTGAGGACAGTTTCTCTGATATTCTCGAGAACCACTTTCCATATCTCCTCAATTTGTCGATACTCATCTCTGAATGTTCTCCAATTTCTTTCTTTCCAGGTGACCCATATGAGAAATCCCATAAAGAGTCCCCACGCTATGTTAAGAACAAGGCTTTTATACCCTCCTTTTCTCTAGACTTCAATTGTATGCCTGAGGCTCTTGTTGTCCCTATCTGTTTATTGAAAGAGGGAGGAAAGGCTTTTCCACAAGGTCTCAGCGACAAAGAAGTTATTCAATAGGTGTTCCAATGTTTGTACATTCTTCTTACACATAGTATATGTCAGTCGGCCATGCATTCCTTTCTTATGCAGCTGATCCTAGGTAAGAATCTTTCCATGACTAAGTAGCCACAAAAAGTATTCAATTTTCGGCCATTGTTTTTCCGAACATATTTTTTTTCCAAAGTGGTACAACTACATTATGAATGTTATTTGATTTTATGTAATGGCCTTCTTGTATTGTGAACATGCCTTTCGTGCAATACCCCCATATGAGTATATCCTCTCGTGTTGCTATTGTTAGTTTTCTAGATTTAAGTTCTTTCACATAGTTTTCCCATTGACAAGTTTCTGGAGCATTCTTCCACTGGTCTTTTAGCTTCCATTTTCGCCATTGAAGCTCTGACCCTTCATCCAAAAATTGTGCTATTGTCTTAGTATTCACCCTGTTAGTGAATAGGAAAATCTCCCCTAAATCAATTTCACTGAATATTTTCTCCTATTGTTGTCATGATTCCTCCCAAAACTAGGCAATGTTGCCTCCTCTAATTTCCCAGAAACTGTGTTCTCGGATGAGATATCTATTTAGTGCTATCAAGTTTCAAATAATGGATCCTTTAGGGGTCATTTGAACTTTTAATTTCCTTACAATAGTTAAGGAAATTTCATTCTTCTGTTCTGAGATTATTTTCCACAAATATCTACCCCATTGTATCCATATTTACCAAAGCTTAGCTCCCATAACTTGATTTAGAAAATATGGATCTCTTAACCCCAAGCCTCCGGTCCTTTTTATTTTCATAATATTATCCCATGAAAGGAGAGCCCATTTACAGGCTTGTTGATATCCTTGCTATAGGATGTTTTTAAACGTCTTAGCGATATCATTACAACAGATTTTAGTCGTTTCCAATCCAGAGAGTTGATATATGGGAATGGATTGTAATACTGTTCTTAACATAACAACTCGACTCAGAGAATTAAGCACCCGAAATGCCCAATTTTGAAGTCGAGCTTATATGCGATTAATGAGATATTTCCACCCAGAGACCCGAAGAATAGCTCAAGAATCAAAATTGGGAAATGGGAAGAACGGTTAAAACAAGAAGAGTTGTTGTGGAGGCAGAAGTCGAGGGTGCAATGGTTAAAATAGGGAGAACACAACACTAGTTTCTTCCATAAGTCAACCATCCAACATAGAGCACATAATTGCATCCTCTCCCTCAAAAAAACTGATGGCAATCAAGTTTATAAAAGGGAGCATATAGGATCTGAACTCAACTCTTTTTTCACTTCTCTTCTCAGCGATCCCATTCAAGATAGAACCCAAGCCATCAATGAAATTATCGCTGCCATTCCCAACTTAGTTACAGAGGAGAAAAACTCCCTCCTTCTAAGAGAATTCACTGAGAAGGAGATTGAAGAAACAATATTTAACATGGCCTCGAACAAGGCTCCCAGACCAGACAACTTTACAATCGAATTATTTAAAGCTTGCCGGCCCATTATTAAGGCTGACCTTCTCAACCTAGTAAGGAACTTTCACAGAACCAAGAAAGTTTTGCCTGCCATCAATGCCAAATTCCTCACCTTAATTCCCAAATCAGACCAGGCTGACTCCCCTGACAAGTTTCGTCCCATAGCCCTTTGTAATGTCCTTTACAAAATCCTTTCCAAACTGATGGCTAGCAGACTTAAATCTGTCCTCCCCTCAATCATTTCTCAGGAACAAACTGGCTACGTTGAAGGTAGGCAGATCACTGACAGCATAATCTTCACTCGGGAAGTGTTGCATTCTCTCAAAACAAAAAGGACTCTAGGTATGCTTATCCAGCTTGACCTTTCAAAGGCCTTTGATAAAATCAGCTGGCACTATATGAGAGCAATCCTCCAGGCTTTTGAATTTAGTCAGCAATGGACAAATTGGATAATAGAACTGGTCTCAGGTGCTTTCTTTTCAATGCTACTGAATGGAGGACCCCTTCAACCCTTCATTCCGTCCAGAGGTATAAGGCAAGGAGATCCCCTGTCTCCGTTTCTCTTTGTCATTATGGCAGAAGGGCTAGGAAGATCCTTAGCCAAGGCAAAACAACAGAATCAACTCAAAGGCATCAAACCAGTACACCAAGGACCCACAGTAACGCATCAGAAATTCGTAGATGACACAATTCTCATGGGCGCCCCCACAGTGCAGGAAGCTCAAACCATCAGCAAAGTGCTAAAGACTTTCTCAGAGGCCTCAGGTATGGAAATCAATCTCACAAGATCCAAACTATTTTTCTTCAACACATCCATTCCTGTGCAGAGAAATCTCAACATAATTCTGAATATTCAAAAGAACTCCCTTCCAACCAAATACCTTGGTATACCACTCTCGGAATATGCCTACAAATCGGCCAACTGGGAAGCCCTCCTCAACAAAATGAGAGCCAGGTTAAGCAGCTGGACCCATCGGGCCTTAAACATGGCTAGCAGACTGATATTGGTCAATTCTGTCCTTCAAACCATGCCAACATATATGTTTTCAGCACTTGCAGCCCCTAAGGCGGTTTATAAATCCATCCGAAGCATCCAACGATCCTTTATCTGGAATGAAGCCTCTAAGGAATCCAAATGGGCCCTCCTCAAGTGGAAAGACATCTAGAAACCAAAAATGGAGGGAGGTTTGGGCCTAAGAGACCCCAAGATATTAAGCAAGGCCGTAGTAGCAAAAATATGGTGGAGATGGGTAGAAAATCCTAACTCCCTCTGGGGCACCTTGTGGAAAGCGAAGTATACAAATAAAATCAGGGACAAAGACCTCATCAGGCTTATAGGCACCACTCAAGGATCCCCCATCTGGAATAAAGCATGGGAAAATCGACATATTATTCAGCAGCATAGCTTCTGGGAACGGGGAAAATTTTAAGAACCCCCCTAAATTTATATATATAATAAATGGGCGAATCCCCATGATACATAAGAAAAATGGAAGGCAATTTTATTAATAATATAATATGTATATATATTATTTTGGCGAATCTCTCACAAGATTATATTATCTTGTAAAATCATGGCGAATCACTACTAAAAAATGGTGAATCGTTGTCTAGGGGAGTTCGGGGTGTTGGTTCCACTGAAGATATGGTAGTTGAACTAGGAGTAGAAGGAAGAGAACCACCAAGACCAAGCATGGCACATGGTGACTCATGAGGGAAGTAGTTCTCGTGCAGTTTGGAAAACGCGTTCTTCTAGTTCTGCTAAACAGTCTGGAAATTGTAGAGTTCGCTTCCCTTTATCTTGGAATCATTGGGTTAGCACCTCTACCTATTGCTTTCTGGACTAGCTTATCAGTGAAAAAGATATTGCTACTATTTGTTTCTCAGTACAAATTTCTGTTTCAGGGGTTGGTGTTGTTAGCGCTCAGATCTACCTTAGGCTGAAGTAAGGCAAAACTTAGGATAACCACAAACCACGCTCAGCCTCGTAGCTAGCCCTACGAGGACAGGAGAGGGCTCTCTCCGGGTCAAACTTAGTAAGAATACACAATAGGGTCTGAGATGACTTGCAAGGATACTAATTTTAGGCTAGGTAAACAAATAGAAGGGTTTGATTTGAATTTTTTGGGGTTTTGTTGGAAAAATGGGAAAGGCGAATTTGGGTCCGGGGATGAAGGCCAGTTCTTGCAGAATTCAAGTTGGGGCAGCATAAGCAAAGGTTTAGATGCCTTAAATGGAATAAACGGATAGGAAGGACTGCTGAGAAGCTGAAGAGGGAAATATGGTATCAAGGATCCTCTTACAAACTGGAGAAAACATGTAAAATCAAACAAAACCAAAGGCAGAGCAAAGCAAAGCTATTGAATTCCACCTTAAACATTGATTTGTTTAATTTAAGAAGATCAGATAGATAGGAAAATGGCATACATAAACATTGATGAACTTACAAATACATGGAGAAAAACACCATCCAAAACAGAGCCACAAGGATCCCAACAAGTGCTGCAAAACCCTGGTCTTTCCTTGCCAAAAATGCAGAAGTGATGTACAATAGAGTGTCAAACAATTCCCAAGTATCCAACCCTGAAAATATCTCAGAAAATACATGATATAGACCATCCTAACCCCTTCCCATGCCTCTAGGGGTCAAGCTCATCCTTCTAGGATCTGTTTCAGCCAATTCTAAACAAGGAACTGAAATCTAGGTAGCCAAACAGCTTGCCTCTAAAAGGAAGGAAACTGATTCATTCATTTAATTTTCACTTTTTTGTGAATGAATCCTCTAGAACAAGTAAATATGAGCCAAAATTACACATAGTCCTCAATTTACATCAATATAGATCAATAATTACATCAAAAAGTGAAACTAGTCAAACTAGCCGAATTTTTGAGCTAAAAAGTAAAAATTGGGTCAAAATCCTCTATGCGCCGCGCCAGAAAACTCAATGCGTCGCACCACTTTGAGCCTATTTTTGAGGCACTTCCTGAAGTCCAAATTGAGCTCATGATAGCTCGTTGGAAAGCACTAGATGCCTGCTATCCAACCCAAGTGGAATTTTTCAATTTGGAGCTCATTTTCCTCTCCAAAACTGCAATCTCCCAAGACTACTTCCTGCAGGTGCAAAAGGTGGCAGAAAGGTGGTTTTTGGAGTGTTTTTGGCCCTTTAGACCACCCAGAACTTGATGAAATCTCTCAGCCATTCCTGAGCATGCATAATTTACCATAAAAAACCCAAAATATCAAGTTTTCCTCCAGAAGATGTCCCAATCATAAGCGCGCGTCGGGTGGCGCGACGCGTCGGGCGGAAAAACCTGATTTGTAACCAAAATTTTCAAAAATGACAAAATTTTCTCCAAATTTGCTGAAATTTGGAGTGAAGGTCTCCCATCATGTCTCATGCTCAGCCAAGGAAACCTCGGCCAAGATTTGGAGTGGATCCGGCCTTTTCCGCCTCTTCAGTGCCTTCCTCAACTTCGCCTTCAGGGTCTTCATGCGTGCTCTACAAACATGTGTGCGGGCCCAATAGTGAGTCTTCATATGTCTGAGAAAGTTTTTTTCCCTATCGGCCTTCACCAACTTCTTCTCCAGATGTCTGTTGACTTTCTCCAACCAAATTTGTCGCTCAAAAGGTGTCATGTCACCTTGTCTCTTTCGGGCCAATTCCCAGTCTTCACGGATTTGCCGCAACTCTGTGACTATCTGTTGACCCTCAAGTTGTTCATTCCGCTGCTCCAAGTATCTGATAACATACTTAGCTCTATCCAACTTCTCGTTCAATGTATCTATCTGGGCCTTCTGCTCTTGAATGACCTCTCGCAGCTTTGAGCGTGGAGAGCTCGACTCAAGATCAATCAAGACAAAATCAGTGTCATGGCCTCCTGAAGGCCCTTCATCGTGCATAGGATTCTTGCCTCTATCCTGAACCTGTACCTGTGTCTGTACCTGTGCTAATGTAGAAGGCGAGACCCCTTCCACCCCTAGTGGAAATAATACTCGCGCTGCTGAAGAAGGTAACGAGACCCCTTCCACCCCTGGTGGAGATAATACTCGTCGTGATGCTGCAAATAAGGATCTGTGGCCTCTCTGATATGTAACACACACTGGAGCAGTGATATGCTCTGTCTCAGGAACCTCAAACTGATGTGAAGGCTCTCCCTCATCATGAACAATCTCAGGAGGAGGCCGAGGGACTACAAAGAAATCACGGGAAATGAACTCATCCCATGCAATGCCCTGCTGTGCAAGATGATGTACCACCATGATCTTGATGAGCGCGTAATGATAGATGTTGTTATGTTGTTGCACTGGGGTCTTCTTCTGCACAAGGACCGTCATCCGCTCTATGTTACGGTACATGAAATATGGAATGCTCATCATCCGCACTCTCGTGAAATGCATCAACAGCCGGATGTGATACGCATACAAGCGTGAAAAGCGCCCTTCACAACTGAAGTATCTAATGATAAGTTTCATCAATGGTGCATACTCCTCTTTCAGAAACCGGAATGAGAATACCCTGCTAAGCTGCCTCACATACCCAGGTTTGATGTATGGCTCGTAATAGGCTTTCTCTAGCTGATGTCTCTTGTTCCATTCTTCGCCTATGTTCGGTATCCCAGTGGCCTGAGAAATAGTCTCTGGTGTCACGGTGAAGTTTACTCTAGCAAGGTTTACATGATCATCATGCAAATGTAGGACAAATAGGTGAGCTAACTCATGATGATGCTGAGTCTAAGCGATCATCTCGCAGTACTAAAAACATGACTGACGCTGAAAACAATCCATTGCAAACGGGCAGGCCTGCAATTGAACTAAAGAAGTGGGCTCCTCCCTGACGTGCCTGCCACTCTTATGGGACCTCCTTGGTACATTTAGTTCTGCTGTAGAATCACTGTCCTGCTCATATGATGAATTTTTTTCTGACATGATGCTGAAAACCAGGTGTTTGACAAATAGGTGATGATAAATATATGGTGAAAAACAAGAGTTTGTTTGTCAAGACCAAGTGTGCCACATATACAATAAGGTGCTATGAAGAAATATCACAGTGGGAAAAGGACTGTCAAATGAGATATAAGTGTGAGGACAATGACTGTTTGGGGAATTTAGGGATTTGGGGATTTATAAGTAATGGGAATGGGTGATAGTGATGGGGGTAGTTTAGGAACCAAAGTTAATGAAATGGCAACATATAAGTGCAGTCAAAGACATAAAGGCAGCCCTTGAATCTTGTGGAAATTACGATTTTATCAATGAAGGGAAATGGTGACAAATGATAGGGTTTAAGGATTCAAAAACATGGAGTGAAAGGGAAAAAAGGGATATGGGACAGCAGAAATAGGGGAGGGACATGTGGTATGAGAGTGTAATAGTAATAGCAAATGACAATAATGATAAAAATGACAAGAGCTCACATGACAATGGAATGAGAGTTTAAGCACCAAAATTCAAGTTTTTTAACCACCTCTTTGCAAACCCTTGGGAGCAGATTGCAATATGAATATAGGGTTTATGTTTCACCAATTAAACTCTTGATCTTTGGCCTCCAAACACACCAAGCACGTCTTCAAATCAATGAGCAAAGAGTCTCAAATTACTTGGAGCGGAAAGATTTGTTTGATTTTGAAAAACTTGAAGAGCATTGATGAATTTCTGGCTTGATGGCTCAATGCGCCGCGTGCACACCCAGTGCGCCGTTCTCTGTGGGTGCGCCGCGCCTGTGGCCCAATGCGCCGCGTCGATTCTGTGCACCGCGCCTCTTTCCTATGCGCCGCGCGCAATCTTCACACACAGTCACAACTTTAATATCACATCTTTGTTCTTCCAATCTTCAACTCGATTTCTCCTTTGGATTTTTTGAATATCTTCTGATGCAAATGGACAAATGACTTTGAGAAATATCTTATATAGACATGGTTTTAATTTTTTCTTCTCAAAAACCCATTTTCTAATGTTTCTTGGCTTTGGCACTTTTTCATTTAATAAAACTCTGTCTTTTGTTTCCCTACTGACTTTCTGAGCTTTGAATGATGAAATTGGTTGATTTTCTACAAGAATGTTGGCGTTTGGAATTTGGCAAAGACCAGAGGCTGCATTTGAAGAATTTCATGGTAGAAAAATACATAGTATTACAAAAACAAATTTTAACAATTTCTTATTCAAAACAGAGTTTTGAACAAGAAATGTCCTCGAGCATGTTTGATAATAAAAATTTTGAACTGAGAACTTATTTAAAACTGCCCTCTGACCTGCTGGTATTATTGCCTAGACCTAGAAGCTGAAACACCATCTATGACATGTCAATGATGTGAAATGAACTTTGATTGATAAACTTTGACCAACCCAGCAAGTACAAACATGAGGGAAACAAGAAAACCAAGCCCTTCCGTCAAACAATGACATGCCCCTAGCGGAATACAACTGAGTGAATCAAGCGAGATACCTAAAAATGAGATGCAATAAGCGAAATGATCTCTGACGGAGGGATAACAAGACCGACTCTAACAGGTGTCATTAAAAAACATACATTTAGGCACTTACTCAAACCAAATTCTGCTAATCATTATCTTGAAAATTTTGTTATCAGTGGGCACTGAACTTGAAAAATAAGTAGAGAGGAACTTGAATTTCTTCCATAAGGCTATGGTGAAGCACATAATTTTTGTTTCTGGGATGTGCAAATGACAATCAACATCATCAATTTGAAGAAACATAATATCACTGTTTCTAAATTTAAGAAACAACGCTGACCATTAACAGTTTTAAAATTGCTTGTAATCACAGAAGATAACGGTAAGGATTATACAGTGAAGCTAAGATAAATTACACTCCTGTCCTCGTCCCATTTTTTATAATAGAGTATTTATATGTCCAATCAGCAGTACAGAGAATTTAGCAAAACGGAAATATCACTTGTGCTTGATTTTGCGATACCGGCAATGAGTTAGCAGTACTAGATACTCAAATATTATATCTCATGAACACAAGTAAAAGCTTTTCCACGGAATCATCAAAAGTTTAATTGCTTGCCTTCGAATTTCCCTGTCCTTGGTTATGTGTATTGGTATGGTCATTTTATGCTGCTTCAACAGGACAGCCAAACCAAGAATCTCATGTATAATAAGTTTGATTGGTCACCAAAATTTCCTGAGAGAAACTTGCTGAATATTTTTGGCCAAACCACATCTCAGTTTCAGGTCGCATTAATGGCTGAGTGAAGCCCAAACGTGAGTTCTGTTCATCCAACAGGGGCCATGGTTACAAATGTGCATGTAGAAACAAACACTCATTAGATGAATCATAAGCACATAAACGTACTTTAATAAAGGCATGCCCATGTTTATATACACTTACAATAACGTACATAAGAAGGGGTAAACTTCAGGTTGTGGACAGCCCAAAGTCTCCAACAAAAGAACAGTACTACTATGTCTCATGTAATTCATGTCCAAAAACTGAGCATGCAGTGCTTGCCTCAGATCCGTTCTCATGCATATCACCAATTCCCTGCCCAATCCTGTGTTTGGAGGTACTATTGATTTCACAACATCCATCAGACCTAACATCAGAAACATGCTTTACAAGATCCATGCTGGTTCCATCAGTGGAATCTCGAAAATCAGGCACCCATCCTATTTGCACTATATCTTCAAAATAATCTAAGTCAGTGGAATGCGTGCCAAAGTCAGCCATTTTTCCTCTGTAATTAAGTTGATCCAGAGAGTCTGCAGTGGAATCTAGAGGGCCCTCTGTACAATGGCTAAATGACCATAGCAAGAACACATAATTCCCCTCTTGTCCTGAGTTGTTAATTGACCTTACAAAACTCCTTCCAGAAGCCTTCCTTTTGTGATGTCTTTTGCCATCAGCATTATTTAACATTTCAACAGATGCAGAATTGTCACCTGAAAATCACCACTCAATTTAAACATGCAGTAAGCCAGACAAGCACTTAAATGAGGCTTTGATCAAGTATGAATTTGTTACAAGAAATATTTCAAGTCTCCTGAAAGATGCAACTTCATGAGGGTTTGTGTATTGCAAACAGACATACATCTTTTGTTTCCGAAAAACCTGTGGGTAAGCCTAGGGATACTTCCCACATTTGAAATGACATCTGATAAACTGTCGATTGTGAACTAGTACACACCTCTGGAAAATTTAAAATTCTAAACTTGAAAGGCACTGCGCTTTAAACCTAGCCAAATGTCGATCGCATTGCTTAACGATTGGTGACCCTTGAACTTTGTGAAGTGTGGCCATTATCATGTGATGTGCGATGGAACACGATTCAAACAATATAAAGAGCATAATGAGTAAGAGAAAATGCTTAAAATTGACCCCAAATTAAAACTCGGTAGACATTGAACTCATTCCTTCCAATGTTTAAGTTCTCTTTCTTTAACACATGTAACTTAATCTCGATTGGTGAACGACTCCACCTCAAGCTACGGAAATGCTTTCTTCTTGTTGTTTCTCGATAGATCACATACATATCTAACTCATATGGTGACACCCCATAGTCATCAACTTTGAGAAATATCCGGTGTTCCCGAGGTCTTGTCTTGTGAGAACTCCATTGACACCAGGCCATACGCACGAAGCTCTCCCTCCACCAATTCCAACGGAGAATTTGTGTGCTGCAAAATATCAAACTAGCGAGGAGGAAGTTAAAAAAAATATTTACTAGGCAGGATACTTCATGTATATGCCTTCTACAATGTTATGATGAACTTATTAAACATGTATTTAAGTTAAACAAGTTCATCCTTGATAATGAAACTTTGTCCTTTAAGCCATTATTCAACATACATATAAGAAGCTTGATTGATTAAATAGTGAAGATCTTCGTTATTCAAGAAAATACCCAGGCAATTCATGCCCAATCATATTAATCACAGACCATTATTGTAAATACATTTTCAGGGGTTTACTCATAAAGAAACCTTGCCCCTACATAAAAAGTCTTCTTTAAAAAGAGTAAATAGAAGAATACCATGCATGTCAAAATTATTTTAGATATGTGTGATACAAATGGAAATAACATTTAAAAAATATTTATATAATCAATGAAAACATATTTAATATACAAACAATATGAGGGGTAACTTGATCAGAACATCTCTTGATGAAATAAGCCCACTATCATTGTAGGCATAAATGATGCAACTTGTATGAATTTTAGGATATTTGTGAGGTTAAGTGTTGTGGGCTTGAGGTTATTCAAACTGATGATATGTGATAAATTTACCATTCGCAATCAATAGCAAAAGGATTGTGACGGTCATTAGAAGCCAAAAAATAGGGCAAAAAGTCCATGTGCAGTGGAAAACTCGCACGACTACGAACCTTAAGGAAATAGAGAGAGATCACCAGCTTCATGCAAATTGAAGCTAGAGTTTCGATTGGTTCTCTAAAGTCCTAGTTAGTAGAATCTAAGTCACCTCTACCTCATAAGAGATGGTTTCATCTCTTGCCCGGTCAACTTTTAAGTTTTTGAGGACTCCTCACTTTTGCTTTCCATGAAGCGGGATGAGAGATTTTTGCATCGCACCTCCAAAACAAGGCAGAGGATCTTTAGCTTTGTCCACTACTACTACCACTGTTGTACACTATTGTTGTACATTTCTCTATTGGTGTCAGTCACTGTTTCTTCTGTTGTGGCTGCTTCCATCAATTGTTGCCACCACACACACTGTCATAACTCCAATAACTGTCATAGAGGTGATGTCATGGGATCATACACATCACTGTTGTCAGAGCCACACTATCTTACTTGTTATGGAACTCTTTCTTCAACAGTCCACAACCAAACTAATCTCACTGTCAGTCATGTACATCTAGCAAAAATAGTCTTCTAGCATCTTTCATCAATGACTCAAAGGACTACTCAAGTTCTTTGTCAACATTCTCAGATCCTTACATCATGATCAGAGCTTAGAGGTCACTGCCATATTAATATTTCCATATAGGGTTACTTGGTACAGTCAAGTAGATCACTGTTATGCAAGCAAATAATAGTCACACAGACATGCCAAAACAGATCAGTGTCTGTATGGTGGCATTGTCACTGTCTATATGATGGATGTAGATCACTCTGCTATTAGGTCACTATATTGCTCCTACTTGGTCTATACAGTATTGTTGTCCTGGATTATACTACCAAAAATACCACTGAACATTGACAGATTTGTCTACAATAATATATCTGAAACACAAGAGCTCTTCAATCATCACCCATCATATTTTACCAACTAGATGAGTTTAATGAGATAAATCCAATAGAATTTTCTATATATCAAGCAAGCCAATTATTGTACAGTGTCTGTTACAAACTCTGTCACCACTCAGAAAATTTTTATTATCAATCTCTGTAATAGATATTATGCACAATAAGGCTTCAATGCAATCTTTAGATTAATAATTTCACACACAGAAATCTGTTCTTTTTGTTCATCACTTTTACAAAGAATATCACAATTCAGCATCCAACGCACAAGGTAAGTATAGCTACAGGCATACTCTGTTCAGACCAACATGCGTTAATTGATTCCTATAGAGTGTTTGTCATCATAGGTCAATTATCAAATACAAAATACTGCATAGGTCAAAGTCACGGATCATGACTTGCTTCAATCCAATTGTTTTGTCATACTCATGCAAAGGTATACAACAATCTATTATTCAAAAATAGTAGAATGTGTCACAATAACGCCTTAGCCAACATTCTCCATCCAAAACCAATCAATGGATTAGATCAGAAAATCAACCCACAACACACTGAAACTTGACTATCGATCTCAAAGGCAAATTACACAAGTTGATGCTATGGGGTATACCATTGTCATATTAAAATTCATGTGCGTCAAATCTCCATACAGCATTCATATTTCAAATAAAAAATCCTTTACGTCTTTGTCATCAATTATTAAAACCAATCGTATTCATTGTGTCACTGTTAAATGGGTTTTTAAAAGTTAAATGGCTCTCGGACGAGAGTTTGAGAAACTCTCGGACGAGAGTTGGAAAAACTCTCGTCCGAGAGTTTCTCCAACTCTCGTCCGAAAAGTTTTCCCGAGAGTTTTGTGACCAAAACTCTCAGACGAGAAAATGCATAACTCTCATCCAAGAGAATTTTAACTCATGTTAAACCCGACCAAACTCTCGTCCGAAATATTTAAAATCTCTCGGACGAGAATTTTTAAAACTCTCGGCCGAGAAATTTAGTTGACTTTTTTCTCGGCCGAGAAATTAAAAATTTCTCCCGAATTCGAACCATCCGCCAAAAACTGTTTCCCAACTTCGCGATTTGACCCTTATACAATGCATAAATTGATTTCTGTATATCTTCAAAAATGTCAGTTGGATTCTTGTGATTTTTGGACAACAACGAGGTATCATTAACCCATAAATTTCCAAGCTAAAATAATTTCTAAATTCCAAAAATCATGCACTGTTACATACAACAATTTTGGTGATATATTCAAATTCGTTCATTGGATTGCTTTGATTTTTGGTGTGGAGAAGTATTAAGGTAATAGGAACAAACCTGTGAAATTTCAAACAAAACTGATTTACAATTTTTTAGAAATTAAAAATCATTAACTACAGTTATTTTTCTTATATCTCTATATTTGTCCATCAAATAGATTTCATTTTTGGATTGGAGAAGCACTGATATAGTATAAATATGCTTGAAAATTTTCAAAAAAACCCGGTTTGTAAGTTTTGAGAAAATGGTTAATGAAGTTTGTTGTTACTTGTATCATACTTTGTTGCAACTTCATAAACATATGGTTGACAGTAAATATGAAAAGTGTTACAACTTCACCAACATTGCTATAATTGAACAACTATTGTTTTAAAGAATCATTTGGGGAAGAAGCCTTTTGTTCCATTAATATCATGAGTTGGGATGAGCATTTTGATTATTGTATTACAACTTGGTTAATACAGAAGCATTAGGTTGAATGAGGACATGTAACACATTCATTTTGGGGGATATGTTGGGCTACTAATTTGTCATTATAATTATTACTTCTTAACATACATTTCATCCATTTCTAATGTTCTTTTATCACACTATTTATCATAATTTATTATATAATTCCATTTCATAATTATGTATTCTCTTGTCGATAAGTAATACTTGTTCTCCTTTACTTTTAATAAAGTGATGATTATTATGCATGATTTTTCCAAATGCGGTTTATTAATGAATTTCTTATAAAACCATTCATGATCTTAGCCTCCAAGATATCTTCCAGATTGCAAATTTTATCTCCAACTCATTAAATATTCCAACTCAGAAATTCGCTAAGATAAAAAGTGATAGTTTTGCGTTGGGGGTTTCAGAAAAACGAAGAAGAATCTTAAAAATCCAGGACACATGTTTTGTGCAGAAGGAAACCATTTAGTTTTGACATGTGCAGTTTTCCCCAATTCAATATGGATTGAGAGAAAAGCAAGGTTCTTCGAAGGAAATTTTTGTAGATTTTCTGTTGTGGTCGATTTCCAAATTTCTCCAATTGCAATACTAGATTCAACTTGTTCTAGCTGAATGATGATGGAAATATCTCTAAGATATCATATTTCTTATTGAGATTTTGTAATCAATATAAATTGTATGGGAAATCATTTTTTAATCAGTTTGTTGTAAATTTCGCTTTGTTGTTTGTGTATTTAAAAGATAAAAATGAGATAACACATATAGAGATCACATAAGATATTGGAGGTTTTCCTTTGGCATGTAACAATACAACTTCAGTATGTAATTCCTTTTATGAATTAATGAGAATATCAACATATTTTAATTTTGTGTAGTCTGTAATTCTCAACGACGGTCCTCATCGGAGAGTTGGCCCACTCTCTTGATCAGGTGTTATTGCATATGGTTCGTGTGGATAGGTATGCTTTTTAATTATATTGTTAATGCTTTATAATTTTTGTTTCATTTCTTGTTGCTTTATTATATTGTTGTTACTCCATATTTTTGTTACTCCAGATTGTTGTTACTCTGAATTTTTCTTCCTCCAAATTGTTGTTACTCCGGACTGTTGTTACTTAGAGTTAGTTTTATTTACTTCTTTGTTAATCTATTTACTCTTTGGGCCTTGTATTTTGTAATTGCTCAATACTGGGAAAGGAACCTGTGGCTTGCATAGAATTTGCACGATAGCCTTGAAATAACTAGATGGAGCCTGGATTGACAAATCAATGTAAGAAGGACTGAATTTATAAACCTATATTAATACCCCAACACCACCCACTTGCATTAAATAATTTTATTGTATAAACTTTATGAAATTAAGAAATCCTTGTATATTATGTGAACAAATTAAATCATACAATCAAATAACGAAGGATCTAATACCATAAGTGTATGGTGAGGTATAGTAACACATATAAATCAAGTTGAAACTTTTACGCTTATACAATGAGATGAAAAGAGAAATTTATCAAACCTCCATTGAAATTTAAGGGGATAGTATTGTTCCTTGACGGCGTCTCGGAAAGAATTCCAAGTTGGTACGGCCGAGAACAGAGAGGGTTTTTTCTGGTCCTTGTTCTCACAGTAGGTTTCCCACCAGTCCTTAACATGGGGGGTAGCTTTGAGGAGTGCAAAAAATAATCTTCTCCGAGTGCGAAAAGTCATGAGCAGGGAGAAATATCCTTCTAATAGATTCAACCATCTATCTCGGCATTCTAGCAACGTCTATTGACCCTCAAATATGGGAATGTCAAAATTTACTTGTACCTTAAAGGGAGTCGCAACTCCCGGAGTGGCCTCTTGGATACGGATCACGCCTTGGCCATTGGGCAGCCCGTTGAAGGGATCTCGAAAAAGCTATCCATCATTCGCGTTCCTTTTGTTTCGAGGGCCTCCTCGAGCAGCCCACCAGTAGGATCTCCTGCTGCTCCTCATCTTTCTTTTCGTCCCCCATGGGCGTCCGTCGAGGTTTACGAGGCTGATCTTGCAAAGGTTCCACCAGATCAAGCCCTAGCTCCTTATACCCCAACCTCGTTGGGGACATGCAAAGAAGGATCGAGAAAAAGCAGGCCGCTCTGATACCACTGATCCGGATTTATGCAGGAATGCAACAGAATAAACACATAACCATGAATACATAGGATGCGGTAGGCGTAACACTTGTTTTCATTAATATCAAAATCAAGGAAATATGTGGGACATAGTGAAAATAAAATAGCTGAGATGCGGTAACGAATCTGCGAGAAGATGTGGCTACGGACCTGCGGCGGAATTCTGATGAGGGCTAGAGCCTGTTGTTGAGAAACAATGGAGAGCACCTCAACATCCCAAAACCTAACCTGGGAGATGAAGCACCAAAACTATGGACCCCATTTGGGTAAATTGGTGTTCAACTTCTGAGAACGTAACTTTCAACTTTCTTACTCTCCGTTTGGCCGCAGCGATACATCGTTTCGGCTACTGTCAGGGACTACAACATGACAATTTTGATGATCAAATCGCGACAAGTTTTCATGCCAAAAAACGTACGTTTAGGGCCTCAGCAGCTCGAGAAGTTAAGACCCCGAAAAAGCCTTTAAAAATAGTAAGTTGTACAAAGGCGAAAAGGCAGAAAAGGGAACGGTGGGTAGAGCCCAAGTGGAATGAGTGGGGGTGGCCACCAATATCACACAGATCATTCACTCCCCCCTTAGGAAGCAATGGTCCCCATTGCGTTAAGTTCCCTCCATGAGATGAGGAAATTCTGCTGAACTTGGTCACAGTGAACCACTTTCCTTGGGTGCGGTTCGCGGTTGACAACCGTCCCCAGTTGGATACTGCTGACCAGCGAGTGTTCTTGATTTGCATGTCACAGTACAATCGCCGAGTGGCTGTTCCCATACGATTTTGGGTTTAACTGCGGTGGTGTGGTGTTACTGTGATATCGGGGTGTCCGGTGGGGGTGAAAGTAAGACGAGCGATCACATTGAAGACGGGTGCGGACAAGGAATGGTGGAATACTAGCTCGAAAAGCATTACTGCCTACAGCCTTGGTGATGGTGTGCGGCTTGCGTGTCGAGTGGCGAAGCTTGCGTTGAGGTCCGATTGAGCGCTCATCGCAAATGTGGCCATGCCCACCATACTTCACAGAAGTGGTGCTGTGCAGGGTGTTCGATCATGCATGTTGTTGTGTGCACCACGTGGCTACATCTAATATCTCATGAACACTGTTGGCGGATGTGTTGAATACGCTCGATGGCTTCTTGCTTTGTCAACTTAGGAGGCTGGACATGATTTGAATCGGCACTGACGGTGCAAACGGCATGGCTATGTCGATGGGACATAGTGGTGCAGAATCCCAAGCCCACCGAGGAGCTGTGGCAGATGGACGCAGAAGGCTTCGGTTATCGCTTGTATTTGTACATAGGGGGCTCTCGTCCCATGTGCGTGGATGCTTTGAGTTGTACATCGTAGAATGTGTACGATCATTGTTCTGGCCCAACGACCTCACGTACGCTTCATCGTTTGAGGATGGAAAAGTTGTGGACTTGGTGAGCTTTTGTGTCCAACATTGACCAGAGGCTGGACCAAAATGTGCTGAGGAACCTGCTATCTCGATCTGATATGATAGACTGTGGGATCCCAAAGTGCACCCACACTCGTTCAAAGAAGAGTTTAGCAGTGGCTTCTACTGTGATATTCTTCTTACAGGCCGCCATGATGGCCATCTTCGAGAATCCGTCAACGACCACGAAAACACAGTCATTTCCATTCTTAGTAGAAGGCAGGCCCGACATGTAATCCATGGAGATGGATTCCCACGGTCGACTAGGGGTAGGTAGTGGAGTATATATGCCTTGCTTCTTGATGGTCGGTTTGGCAATGGCACAAGCAGTGCAGGATCTGATGTGCTTCTCGACATCCTTTCGAAGGTTCGGCCAATAGAAATACTTCTGTAGTATTGCTACTGTTTTCTCGACCCCGAAATGCCCAGCGACTCGACCGTAGTGTGCTTCCCATATCATCTTGGCACGCTCGCTTGAAGGAACACAAAGGTGTCCCAGGTGACATAAAAGTGCATCTTGGAGGTGAAAATTTGGAACTTGCGTACCCCCCAAGAGTGCCTTGTAAGTGTGGCCGAATTCTAGGTCACTCTCATAGAGAAGCGGCCAATTAGAAGTCTCGTGCCCACAAGAGTTGAGCACGGTGGTGAGCGCCACGATCGGTGGTCGGCTGAGGCAGTCTGCAACATTATTGGTGCTACCCTTCTTGTACTTGATGTTCAAATGAAACTGTTGCAGATATGTGGACCACTTCTGATGGCGATCATTCTGCAACTTCCCTTGTGTCCGTATGAACTGCAGGGGCCGGTGGTCTGTGTGGATGATTGTTTCCTTCCCCAAAATGTAATTCTTCCATTGTCGACAGGCTTGCACAATGGAATACATTTCTTTGTCATAGGTGGGATACTTGCGAACTGTCTCAGACAATGTCTCACTGTGATATGCCACCGGATGTCCCTGTTGAGTAAGAACTGCCCCAATAGCATAGTCAGAGGCATCTGTCTCGATCTCAAACGGCTGCTGCAAGTCTGGTAAGGTGAGCACTGGGGCAGAACATAGGCGATTTTTCAATTCTTTGAACGCCTTTTGTTGAGGTTCCGACCAAAAGAATTTTGCTCTCGCTCCTCCTTTGGTGACTTGACTCAAGGGCCAAGTGATATGAGAGAATCCAAACACGAATCTACGGTAGAAATTAGCAAGACCCAGAAAGTTGCGAAGCTCTGTTATAGTAGTCGGGGCTGGCCAATCCCGAATGACTTGGATCTTGGCTGGATCCACATGCACCCCCCTTTCATCAATAATGTATCCCAGATATTGAACCCGGGTCATGCCAAACGTGCACTTCTCCAAATTGGCACACAACTTGTGTTGCCGCAGTGTTTGGAGGACTTGTCGGATGTGATGAAGGTGCTCTTCCCAAGTCTTGCTGAAGATCAGAATGTCATCCAAGTACACCACTACGAATGAGTGGGTGAATGGCCGCAAGATGTCATCCATCATCCTCATGAAGGTTGCGGGAGCATTCGTCAACCCGAAAGGCATGACCAGCCATTCAAAAAGGCCTTCCTTAGCTTTGAAGGCAGTCTTCCACACATCAGAGGGTTCAATTGGTACCTGGTGATACCCAGACTTCAGGTCGATCTTACCGAAATATTTTGCACCTTGGAGTTGGTCCAGAAGGTCATCAATCCGTGGGATTGGGTACCTATTCCGGACAGTGATCTTGTTCAGCGCCCGATAGTCAATACAGAGTCTCCACGTCCCATCCTTCTTCTGTACCAACACGATCGGGCTCCCACAGGCGATGAACTTGGTCTGATGTGACCTTTCTGCAACAGCTCCTGAATCTGCCTCTTGATTTCATCATTTTCCAGAACAGAGCGTCGATAGATCGGTCCATTGGGTAGTGGCGCACCTGGGGTCAGATCAATCGGGTGCTTGACCTGGCAGTGCAGAGGAACCCCCGTGGGTGAGGTGAAGATGTCCCCGTACTCCTCCACGACCTTATCCATTTGTTGTCGTCGTGCAGAGGGGCCCTGTCTGGAGGTCGTGGCCACAGTCTTCTTCTTGCCCTGGGGGCGGATCATCAGGAAAACGAATTTCCTGGTTTGGGAAATGAGCTTACTACATTGTTTTGCAGTAACCAAAGAAATAGTCGTAGGAGGTGGTACCTCTGGTATCCTGTACAACTTATTTCCCAAAGTAATAATAACAGCACGAGGTCGAGACTCATACACAGCATGACGCTTCCACAAGTATGGTTGTCCTAATAATACATCAGAAACATCAATAGGAGTAACGTCACATAATACCTCATCCGTGAAGGGCTTGATGCTATAGGGAAGGCGGCACTGCTGGCTGACGCGGAGATCTCGTCCTTGGTGAAGCCACCCGATGGTGTATGGATGTGGGTGAGCTGTGGCCGGCAAGCCCAACCGCTTCACGGCGTCTGCTGAAATGAGGTTCTTTTGGCTCCCATTGTCGACAATGAACTGTACCGGGGAGCCCTTTACCCACATCTAGGAGTGGAAGAGACGTTCCTCCTCCTCTGGATCTTCCGGTTCCTCCTTTTGGATCTTTGCAGTGGCAACAGTGGCATTGGGCTCCGCATCAATAATCTGTTTCCCTTTTTCATTCGCCTTTTCAGGTTCTGATTCGGAGTCAGAGCATGCATCTGACTCAGAAGCCCTCATCTCGGCCACTAGCGACTGCTTGGCCCGACACTCACTTGTGTTGTGAGTGGAGCTCTTATGGAACTCACACCACTTTTCCGTGTCCTTCTTTGGCTTTACGGTGTTGTTCTTGTCTTGTGGCTTTGATGGGTTGTCTTTAGCCGCCATGCTCTGTCCTTTGTTTTGCGGTTTGGAAGCACCTTTTCCTTGCTTTTGATTCGCATATCCAAAGTCTCGCTTCTTCTGTTTGAATTTCTGCTCAATCTTGGCAGCATACCGGTATGCCGTACCAAGCGAGGAGATGTCGAGGAACTCCATTTCCTCCCGAATGTATCTGTGCAGACAACTGCGATACTTTAGCACCAAATGTTTCTCTGAATCTTTGATACCCAACTTTGTGCGCAGGGTATGGAACAGATTCGTCAGCTCATGCACATCTTGATCCCTTTGTTGTCGTAGCGTGGTCCATTGTATGTACTTGTCCTCATAGCTCCCCACGGGATAGTACTGTTCCTTGACGGCGTCTTGGAAAGAATTCCAAGTTGGTACGGCCGAGAACAGAGAGGGTTCTGTCTGGTCCTTGTTCTCACAGTAGGTTTCCCACCAGTCCTTAACATGGGGGTAGCTTTGAGGAGTGCAAAAATAATCTTCTCCCGGTCTGAAAAGTCATGAACCGAGAAATATCCTTCTAACAGATTCAACCATCTATCTACGGCATCTGCGTCTATTTGACCCTAAAATATGGGAATGTCAAAATTTACTTGTACCTTAAAAGGAGTCGCGCCTCCAGAGTGGCTGCTGGATGCAGATGCGCCGCCGGTGGGTAGCCATTGAAGGATCTGAGCAAAGTTATCCATCATCGCGTTCCTTTGTTTTTCGAGGGCCTCCTCGAGCATTATTTTGATAGGATCTCCTGCTCCCTCATCTTTCTTTTCGTCCCCCATGGGCGTCCGTCGAGGTTTGCGAGGCTGATCTTGCAAAGGTTCCACCAGATCAAGCCCTAGCTCCTTATACCGCGACCTCGTTGGGGACATGCAAAGAAGGATCGAGAAAAAGCAGACCGCTCTCATACCACTGATCCAGATTTATGCAGGAACGCAACAGAATAAAAACATAACCATAAATATAGAGATGCAGCGGAAATAACACTTCATTTCATTAATATCAAAGAACTAAAATTTGCTTAGAGACAAAATGGAAATAAACTAGCTAGGGCACTGGTAGCTATCTTTGAGAAGAGATGTGGCGGCTACAGGCCTCTGAATTGAGTTACAATGAGGCTCGAGGGCCTATTTATTATTGAGAAACAATGGAGAACCCTAAACATCCCAAAAACCTAACCATAGGAGATATGGGCCCCGTTTGGGTAAATTGGTGTTTCAACTTCCTAGGGATGTAACTTTGGCATACTATCTCCGTTTGACGCACATGATACATCATTAGAAAGCTCTATCCAAGGACTACAACTTTCGAGACGAATTTGATGATCATAGCACTTTGATACCCAAAAAACGTCGTTTAGGGCCTCAAAACGGCTCCGGAAGTTCAGGACCCGAAAAACTGCTAAAAATAGTAAGTTATGCCGAAACTGAAAAAATGAAAGAGACAATGGTGGGGGGCCAAGTGGAATAGGTGGGTGGCCACCAATATCCACCTCGATCATTCCTCCCCCCTTAGGAAGCAATGGTCCCCATTGCGTTAAGTTCCTCCATGAGATGAGGAAATTTTTGCTGAACTTGGTCCCCGGTGAACCACTTTCCTTGGTGCAGGAGTTGGCCAGCTTTGACAACCCGATACAGTTGGATCTGCTGTTGACGAGTGTTCTTGATTTGCATGTCCATGATACAATCCGTGGTGGCCTGTTCCATGCAGTCTGGGTTTAACTCTGTTGGTGTGAGTTGTTCTGCAATGTCCGAGGTGTCCAGTAGAGGTGGAAAGTAAGGACGAAGGCGATCCACATTGAAGACTGGGTGCAGACCAAGGAATGGTGGAATACTAAGCTCGAAGGCATTGTTACCTACAGCCTTGGTGATGGTGTACGGCCCGTAGCGGAGCGGGCGAAGCTTGCGGTGAGGTCCAGTGAGGCGCTCCTTCTGCAAATGTAGCCATACTTTGTCGCCCACCTGGAAGTGGTGTGGCACCCGGTGTTGATCATGGCGCTGTTTGTACTTCGCATTGGCTCTGTCCAATATATCATGAACTTGTTGGCGGATGTGTTGAATGCGCTCGATGAAGCTACTTGCTTTGTCAACTTCAGACTGGACGTGCACTGAATCGGCCTGAGCAGCTGCAAATGGCATGGCTACGTCAATGGGACATAGTGGCTGGAATCCCAAGCCCACCTGAAAGGGGTTGTTTGTGCTCAACCTAGTCTCCTAAATTGAGTTCATTTAATTGTCAACCAGGGTTGGTAAACTGCTGAAGTGAAGTGCACTGTATGTGTCTAAGTGTTTGTTTCTTAATGCGTTGTGTTTAGTGTTTTATGATGTTTTTGGTCTTTTGATGGTTTTATGTTCACAAGGAAAAGAACTAAATGCTGGTGGAAGGAAGCTACTGGTTAAGAACAGAGTGAAGCCTAATTTTTTTATGACAAATGACAAATGCAAATGCAAATACTGAAACAGAATCAAACCTAAACTATGACTAAGCAGAATACAGAGCTTGATAATGACTTCAAGAAAATGAATCAAAACATAAACTTAACTTGTCCAATTATTTCATTAAAGGAATTTTGGAAAAGCTTGAGAAATGGGCAGCTAAGTATAAAAATTCTCCTAACTAAACAATTAAACAATCAGCTTATAATGATACAACACCTTATCCATGATTAAAGATTTGTTGAAACATATTTGGAGAAGAACATTGGTAACATCATAAGATTTCTACTCTAAGACTAGCTCCCTTACTCAAAAGTTATAGATTTCTTTTTAAAGTAGTCTTTTGAGGAAAGGCTTTGTTTATGAAATGATAAAGAGGTTACAAAAGTACTTCAGGCCTTGGGATGATACTGTCTTCTGTCTAGATGGTTATGAGTCAATTATAGATTTGGAACAAAAGAGGTTTTGTAAATAATGAAGGCCGTGGTGTTTAAGTTTAACAACTAATGTAATCTAATATGCAATGGATGACAACTAAATGTGGAATGTAAATTCAATGAGCTAAGCTAGAACTGAGCTAAAATGTCACTAGTCTACAATAAACAGTGTTGAACTAACAAGTCATTATCAAACTTAAAACGAAATAACAGAGCATGAATTGAATGCAATTTGACTCCGGAGTACCCTAACTAAGTTATCATGCAATTAATCTATGGGATTCTACAGCCTATTTTGTCCATCATGAATGGTATTTTGGAAGAGCTTGTTAGAACAATCTTGGCTGTACAATTCAGTGCAAATGCAAACATAAAGACTCAAAGCAATTTTAAAACTAAGACATCACAGCGATTTCCTACCCATTGTTATGATATTTTGGAAGAGCGTTTTAAGAGTAAGATCAGCTATGCTACTTAGTGTAAACAAACAACTGAAACATTCAGTATCACAGTTATGCCTTAGACATCATAAGGATTTTTTGGAAGAGTCTACTAGAATAAGTTCAACTGTGATAATGAACAAAAGAAATTACAAATAAAACCTACAAAACTACAGCCATTTCTCATTCATTATAATGATCTTTTGGAAGAGTTTCTTAGAACAAGTATAGCTATAGTGGCTAATGAAATTAACTATGAACTCAAACTTCAAAAACGTGAAAACGACTAAGATACTTATCTAAATTACGAAAGTAAAGCCGTGCAGGAGGCAGGGGCCCTCTACCACCAAACGGAATCTAACTCAAAATCAACTCAACGCGTTCAAAGCAATGTTGTCTTCTTGATTAAAGGAAAAATAACTTGAAACATAGTATTCTCGGTCTTCAGAAATATAACAGTCAATCCATGAAATCTAAGCAAAATCTAGAGCTTGTCTCTCGGTTTCCCGAGTGCTTTTATAACAAATCTACATAACAGAACTTGCAACAATACGGGGATCATTGTCTTTCCTTATCAAAATCGTACTAGGACTCTAAAGATGGCAGCATAAAGGGACAAAGGACATCTAGACTGTCCTAGTCCTATTAGAAGTCTACCTCCTTGAATGAGTTCCCACGTACCAAAACCACGTCCAGAATTCGGTTCATTCTTCATGGTGAGCAACGAACGATGAGGACATGATGTGGAATATACCCATGTGTGGCTTTTCTTGAGAGGACACCTGGAACATGCTTGAATGTGAAGAAAACTGTAGAATTGGCGGTTAGCTACGAAATGTCTGCATTCTGTAGCTAGTTTCAGTTCACAATGCATTACAATGACAAAATCACAAAACTTAGCAAGTTAGCCATGTTATTCATTCTAAAAGTAATTTTAACTAATTTCATTGATCAATTGGGCCTGGGATAACAATGGACAAAGGAAAATGGGGTAAAGTAAGATGAAAGAAAGAAAAATCTTGGGGCTCAACATACCCCCACTGCTGACTTCTTGCATGTCCTCATGCAACTTATTCCATAAAATCAGAGACTTCTGCAAGAACATCCAAACCTCTTCTTCTTCTCTGCATGGAAGTTAAAGGTCTTCTGGGTTTCCTGATGACTAACTTGAACCTTAAGTTGATAAGTGCCCTGATTAGCTTTTTGTTCCTCTTTTTCAACTTTTCATTAGCCTTTTCCACTTTGTCCATTTGTAGAGATAAGGTTGAGTTCATACTGGTTTTGAGTTTGACTTGTTCCTTCAGAATATCATTCTCAGTTTTGATATGTCTATTAAGTACTTCCAGCTCATACATATCCCTTCTTAACACATCTATTTCGGACAGTGGAGGACTAGGGGTTCTATCTCTACTCTCTGAAGCTTTCCTTTCCAATGTTTCAACATAGTCATAAACTTCTTGCTGTGCAGGGTCAATTTCAGGGGTTTCTTCATTAAAATCTTCTTCAATAGATGTTTCCTCATCTTCTATGTTTATCACCCCTATTTGTTTGATCTGTGTTTTCCTTAGTTTCCCCTTGAGTCTATGGTTTCTTCTTGGCTGGGATGATCCCTCTCCTTTTTCTGTGGCAGATTTTCTGATTACCCTCTCTTCCTTAAGTTGTCTCTTAATCTGAGTCAACTTCTCAGAGATTATTTCTTCACTACTTTCCTGTACTGTTTTGTCAATTTCAATTTTAGAGGCTCTCCATTTTCTGCTTCTCCTTGTAGGCTGATGTTCAGGTGAAGGTTCTTTTGGTTCCTCAAAGTGATTTCTTACCAATAAATTATCCCAAGTATCTTTTGTTTTGGCTAAATGGTGTTCAATTAAAATCTTAACCAAGCCATGATGGTATAGAGTTGTCTCTAGGAATTGGACTCTCCTTTGAACACTAGAAGCCATCTTTTTTAAACTTTGAAGCAAGAAATAGGGCAAATTTAGCTCCTCCTCCAGAAAATGCATTATCAACCTAATATGGTAAACATAAAATGTGCCATATCTACCTTCACAAGTGGTAATTTTTTGTAGAATAAGCAATATGTTTCTCCATTTATTTTTTAATGCAGAACTTGGAATTCCCTTTTTAAACACAGTGACATCCATACCTGGTGATTTTAGGATTTGCTTCCATGATTCATTATGAAATTCTCTGTTTTTAAACCATCTTTCTCCATGTCTAAGCAATCCTGTTGCTTCTGCAATAAAAACCTCTGGTGACAGTGAATTTAACATCTCCAACTTCAACCTTGGCTCCTTTGAATGACCTTGCAAATGTTTTAGTAACTTATTTGTGGAAGCCATTAAATTTCTCAAGAAATTGTAGCCATCCTGCCTGTTGCAACATTTCTCTGCTTTGAGGGTATCCTTCCAGGTATTTTGTGCCCACTGGTTCAGTCCTTACAATGAGGCCCATAATTTCTTCTTCAATCTTCAGATTAGTACTCTTTCTGCTCACGGAAACAATGACTTCAACCTTCAAACTGATATACCTCTGGTTCACAGTGATAGTGCTTCAATCTTCAAACTGATATATCTCTGCTTCACGGTGACAATGGCTTCAAATTCCAAACTGATATACCTCTGCTTCACGGTGATAGTTCTTCAATATCTGCTCACGGTGGTAGTGGTTTGATATTTCAAACTGATATACCTCTGCTCACGGTGATAGTGGTTCAATATTTCAAACTGATATACCTCTGCTCACGGTGATAGAGATACCTCTGTTTTGCGGAATGAAATGATGAAGGGCTGGCTATGGAATGGAGTAATAGGAAGTGGTTACGGAACGAGTTAATGAAGTGAGGTGAAGAAAACAAATCAATGAGTGAAAAGACTGCGGAGATTTTTTCTACAACGGATTCAAAAATCATCATTAAATGATTTGGCTGGGTGACGTAAGGAAATCAAAAACTTCAGCCTTTTAACCGCTTAAATGATGATCGGGTATAGAATTTGAAATGAAAGATTTTTATCCAAAGTTTCGCGAAGGGTATATTTGGCATGATCAATAAAAATAATCAAAACAACTTTTCGAATGATTCATAACTAGACTATACTAAAGTTTTCATGAGATGCCATTATAACCAGAACTTTTTACCTTCGCTTTTCATTTGCTTTTTGTGGTCTTTGTATACTTTGTTCTCCTCTGGAAGAGTCTTCATAATACTTCTTGATTCTTCTTGTTCATGGATATACTGGATCATCTTGTTGCAATTCAAATGTTTGTTTATCAGTGCCTTCAGGATCTGTAGCTGCGGAATGACTGTCTAGCTGCGGAAAGTCTGATTAGCTGCAGAATGTCTGTTTAGCCGCAGAATGTACCTGTAGAGAATTTTAATCATGGAATGGAGTGGTTTGGAATATACATAAAATATTCTATGGAATGAGTGAAAATAGATGATGAAACATGGTATAATGGAATATGTATGAAGTGAATGATGGAATGGGATGGATTCAATTTATGAAATGGAGTGGAAGAATATAAGAAATGGCCTGCAATCCATGACATGTGTTATTCATTTTGCAGAAAAACATCAAACTTTAAATTTTGATATGGAAATGAAGTGGATGAAGTATGGAATGAGATGAATGAAATATGGAATGAAGTGAAGTATGAATGAATGAATGAAATGGAGTATGGATGGATAAGTAAATGGAATGAAATGAAATGAGATGGATCATAAGTGCAATGGATCTGAACTTATGATTCTGTAACAGCTGCTTGCAAAAACAAAATGGAAAAGTTAGAGTGTCAGAAAGACTCTGATTTTCACCCTATCTTTTCTGTATAAACATGCCAATCAATGATTGGTTTTCATGTTTATACTTTATTTTTATTTTTTTATTTTTTTATTTTTTATTTTTATTTTTTATTTTTTTTAAAGAAATGCTTCAGAAAATTCAATCAAGTTGATGAAGAAGAAAGATTCTTCTTCATTAACTTCACATCACTATTTTCCTGGAACTTCTTGACAAATTCTTCTCTTGAGAGCGGTTTGTGATATAGCTTCAATATATGACCATTCACAAGAAAAGTGACCTCTTCTTCATCTATTGTCCTGATTTTTACTGCTCCATTGTCAAAAATTTCAACAATTTCATATGGCCCTAGCCAATGTGTTTGAAATTTACCTTGAAAATCCTTGAATTTTGAATCAAACAAGAGAGCCCAGTCACCTTCTTTGAATTTCTTCTCTTTGATGTATTTGTCATGCCATCTAGTCCTTTGCTGTTGGACTAGACTTGTTTTCTGAACTGCATCTTGTCTGATCTCATCCAATTCATTAATCTACTCCAATCTATGCTTTTGTGCCTCCGTTAAATCAAGTCCTAGCTGAACTTCCATTTTGAAAGTTTGAATCTGGAACTCTATGGGAAAAAAAACTTGCTTTCCATAAACAAGTTCATAAGGAGTATGGCCTGTTGTGTTTCTCCATGTAGTTCTATAGGCCCACAAGGCTTCAGGAAGCCTATCTACCCAGTCTCTTCTATGTAAATGAACAGTCTTTG
This sequence comes from Pinus albicaulis, assembly GCA_034641835.2. Classification (NCBI taxonomy): domain Eukaryota; kingdom Viridiplantae; phylum Streptophyta; class Pinopsida; order Pinales; family Pinaceae; genus Pinus; species Pinus albicaulis. Next base: position 654,836,633 of record CM076578.1, read on the forward strand.
TTAGGATTCCTTCAATGACCTTACTAGTAGATTCCACTTGACCATTTGCTTGTGGATGATAAGGAGTAGATTTTCTATGCCTGATTTTGTACCTCTCCATCATTTTTTCCACTAGCCTTGATGTAAATTGAGCTCCTTGATCTGTAAAAATTTCCCTTGGGACACCAAAACGAGTAAAAATATCCTCAAAAAGAAAAGTAACTACAGATGCTTCATTAGCAAAAAGTAATGGCTTGGCCTCTACCCATTTGGTAACATAATCGGTGCAAACTAATATATATCTCTTTTGTCTTGATGGAGGACTAATAGGTCCTACAAAATCCAAAGCCCATTTTTCAAAAGGTTCAATATGTACCTGAGTTTGTAATGGCATCTCACCTGAAGGAGAAGGTTTCCCTACCCTTTGGCAACTGTCACACCTTTTGACATACTCTTTAGCATCTTTAAACAAGGATGGCCAATAATATCCTAAATGAAGGATCTTATAGGCTGTCCTCTTATCAGCAAAGTGTCTGCCACAAGGTTCATCATGACATGCTTTGAGAATCTCAGGCATCTCATCTTCCAGAACACATCTCCTAATGATCAAATCTGGACCTGTCTTGTACAACTCATTAGCAACCCATGAATATTTTGCACTGTCATAAATGATTTTTCTTTTATCTCTTGCATTCATTATTGAAGGAAATTTTCCTGAAACTAAATAATTAGCAATGTCAGCAAACCAAGGAGTTTGAGTAGAAATTGCAAAAATATATTCATCATGAAATTGATCTTCAACTGGAGTGTCATCTTTGATGTTTTGGAGTCTAGATAGGAAATCAGCTACTGTGTTTTGTTTTCCAGGGCTATCTAGAATGGTAATGTTGAATTCTTGTAAAAGCAATAACCATCTTATGACTCTGCCATTAGTAATTGATTTGTTCATTAAGTATCTAATTGCAGAATGATCAGTGTGAACAAAAGTTTCATAGCTTGTTATATAGTGTCTGAATTTGTTTATGGCATGAACAACAGCTAAAAACTCTTTTTCAGTTACAGTATAGTTTAACTCTGCAGGAGTCAAATTTTTACTAGTATAGTAGATGGCATAAGGAATCAAGTCTTTTTGTCCCAATACTGCTCCTAGAGCTGTATCAGAAGCATCTGTTGAGATATGAAAAGGTAACTTCCAGTTAGGTCCCCTTAATATAGGTGCTTCAGAAATTTTTGTTTTTAGGGTCTCAAAGGCTAACTGGCAATCAGAAGTCATTTGAATTCACAATATTTGGTAAGTAATTTGAAGAGTGGAGATGCTATCTTGGTGAAGTTTTCTATAAATCTCCGATAATATCCTGTAAATCCTAGAAAAGTCCTAACATCTTTTTGACAACTTGGAATAGATAAGTTAGATATGACTTCAACTTTTGACTCATCAACTCTAATCCCATCCCCTGAAATGTGATGCCCCAAAACAATACCTTCAGTAAACATCATGAAACATTTCTCATGACTAAGTGAAAGATTTGCTTCCTGGCATCTCTTTAAAACTTTTTCCAAGTTTTCTAAAGCTTCTTCAAATGTATTTCCATAAACTGTGAAATCATCCATGTGTACCTCTACACAATCATGTATTAGATCTTAAAAAATTCCTAATACTGCCCTTTGGAATGTTGCAGGTGCATTGCATAATCCAAATGGCAATACTCGGTAAGCATAGGTACCCCAAGGACAGGTAAATGTGGTTTTGTCTTGATCTTCAAGTGCTACTTGGATTTGATTGTAAACACTAAACCCATCTAGGAATGAGAAGTACTTTTTGCCAGCTAATGTATCTAACACTTGATCTATGAAAGGTAAGGGAAAATGGTCTTTAAGAGTAGCTTTGTTTAATTCCCGGTAGTCAACACATACCCTCCATTTACCATTTTTCTTTGGCACAATTACCAAAGGAGAAACCCACTAACTATCTGAAATGGGATAGATGAAGTTGACATTTAACAATTTTTGCAATTCTTCTTTAACAATTTCCCTAAGATTTGGATTCATCCGTCTTTGAGGTTGTCTGATTGGTTTTCAATTTTCCTCTATATAGATGTGATGAGTGCAAGTCTTGGGGCTAGTTCCCGGTAGTCAACACATACCCTCCATTTACCATTTTTCTTTGGCACAATTACCAAAGGAGAAACCCACTGACTATCTGAAATAGGATAGATGAAGTTGACATTTAACAATTTTTGCAATTCTTCTTTAACAATCTCTCTAAGATTTGGATTCATCCGTCTTTGAGGTTGTCTGATTGGTTTACAATTTTCCTCTATATAGATGTGATGAGTGCAAGTCTTGGGGCTTATCCCTTTCATGTCAGTGTACTCCCATGCATATGCAGAAGAATGTCTCTGTAATATCTTGACTAACTCTTCTTGTTGAGATTTTCTAGGTTCTTGTTTATATTCAAAGTTTTTCCTGGAAATATCTCACTTGTAGAGCTGCCAAATTTATCCATAGAATGAAGAGACATCTGTCTTGATGACAAAAAATCAATGTTGGATCCCTCTTGAAATGGTTCATGTTTGTATTCTGAAGAGGATTCAAAGTTTTCTAGAGTATTCAGAATTTGATTATCTTCACTAATTTCTGAAATTGTGAAGAGAGGTTGTAAATCTTCTTCATCCTCTATCCATTGAGTGTCATCAAAATCTGTAATTGTCCTAGCTGGAGGATACAAAGTGAATTTCTTAGTTGAACTACCATTAGAGATGTACATATCACCGGATCTACAACTAATAAAAGCATCAGCTGTAGCCAACCAAGGTCTTCCTAGTATAACAGGATGTCCTCCTAGATTATTCTTAGGAGTTAGGATCATGAAATCCACAGGGTACTCCCAAGAATCTAGGGACACTGGAATGTCTTCTATTACCCCATCAGGTTTGATCACAGATCTGTATGCTAATTGTAATAATGTGGGTGTAAAGAGAAGATTAGGAAGTTTCAGTTTATCCATGATTTGTCTACTCATGATATTGATTGTTGCTCCTAAATCAATGAGTGTGTTTTGGATTTCAATTCCATTGATGTGATTTTTAACAACTGGATTTCCTGGGTCAAGATACTTTGGAATAGCAATCTTGCCCATCATAATGTCTGCTATTTTTCCTGCCAGTCGAATTTTCTTTGTTTCTCTTATTATTTTTCTTGTTTTCTTCATGCTCAACTCCTTTATTGTTTTGGCTAAAATTGGAATTTCCTTGATGGCTTGTAATAATGGAATTTTAATGCAAACATTTCTCAGCTCATCTAGGAAATCATAATTAGGCACCATAATTTGTTTTTCTACACCTTTATCAATTTGTAATCTTTTTGGAAAGGGAGGTATAGAAGTAGATGTGGATGGTTGCTCTAATACAGGAGTTGAAATTATTGGATTTTTTTGCTTTAATTTTTCAGTATTTGGGTCTTGAAAAGATGTGTCTTCCTCAAGAATTTTATTCACCCGTAGAGAGTCTTCCTCAGAGTTATCTTGTTCTTGTATGATCACAGAAGGTTTCCTCTTTTCAAGTATTCTTCCAGACCTAAGTTGAAAATCACTAAGGTCTAAAGGAGCAATTAAATAAGTTGGAAACTGTTGGCCTTCTATCATGTATGTGTTCTGAGGATTTTTATTATTGGGGTTTGGTATGGGTTGAGCAGGTAACTGATTTGATTTTTGAGGAAATGGTAATGGAAGTGGTTGATTTTGATGTGGTAGGTTCTGATGATGTTGTTGAGGATTTTGTTGAAAATTTTGTTGGGGATTTTGAGGATAAAAATGTGGGTATGGTGGATAGGATGGTGGATACTGATAGTACTGAGAGTATCTTCCATAGGGATTTTGTGCCCCTTGTGCCCAAGCTTGAGATTGATTTTGAAATTGAGGCCAAGGTTGTTGCCAATAATTCCAAGTTGGAGGTTGGTTATACATTTGATCATGGAATCCTTGTGTTTGAGGTCCTTGCCAAGGCCTTCTAGAGACAAAATTGAGAGATTCTGTGGAATTTGTAGGAGTTTCCTCTTGAAATACAGCTTTGAGACCAGGAAGGGAAGGAAAATTCTTGGTCTCATGTTTTTCAGAACAAATGACACAGGTCTCTACAAATTTTACATCCAAAGGGCACTCTCTCAAGGCATGTTTCTTCCTACATTTGGGACAAAAGATTGCTAAGGCATCAGATTCGGCTTTTTGCTTGTTTTGTAATTTAAGGGTGTCTATTTGTTCACTAAGACTCCCTAAGATGTTAGATTTGAAATCATCAAGCATATGTCCTATTTCTGACCTACTTACTGTCCCAGAACATGTTTTTCAGAACAAATGACACAGGTCTCTACAACTTTTACATCCAAAGGACACTCTCTCAAGGCATGTTTCTTTCTACATTTGGGACAAAAGATTGCCAAGGCATCAGATTCAGCTTTTTGCTTGTTTTGTATCTTAAGGGTGTCTATTTGTTCACTAAGACTCCCTAAGATTTCAGATTTGAAATCATCAAGCATATGTCGTATTTCTGATCTACTTACTGTCCCAGAAGCAGACTTACTTGCCCTTGCAAGACCAGGATCTCTTGGACCTTTTACAGTTTTAGATTTTCCTCTTGAAAGATTGATACATAACTCAGATATTTCAGGTAATGTGAGCTGTGATATATCCCCTTTTCCCATCATGTTAAGGATATCCAACCATTCATCCCTAATTGTTTTCAACAAAAGAGCTTTTAAGGTGTCTTGATCTAAGTTTTCCATTTTTGCTCTTTTGGTGTTGTAATGAAATCTCTCCAACAAATCTTCCAAGTTTTCATCTTCTTTTTGTAACATCTTAAACACTTCTTCCTTATGATTGACCAACATAAAATAATCCAAATACCTCTCTAGAAATGCTTGTTTTATGTCTTCCCATGTCCTAATAGAACTGTTGATCAAACTCATAAACCACTTCAATGCTGCTCCTTTCAATGTTGAAGGAAATAGTTTAAGTTTTTGAGCATCTTGTAAGTAGTCATAAGTTCTACACATGATTTCAAATTCAAATAGGAAGGTTTCAGGATCTTCAGTTTTAAGTCCATAGAAGTTTGGAAGGACAGAAAGTGAAATGTTTTTCATGGTTGTATTGGTTTCTTCATCAATTATAGGGAACCCAAAAGAGCTTCCTATTTCTCTTCTACCTCATCCTCCATCTACACCTCTACCTCCTTCTCCTCTACCTCCTTCTCCTGTACCTCTACCTCTACCCCCAAATAATGTATGTTCTCCATTAAAGACTCCTCCTCCCCCTTCTTCTGCCATGGTTGATTCCCCTGTGGAAGTGGAAAAGTTTTTGTCACTAACAGGAGTCTTTAGATATACTTCTAAGGCAGGTTCAGTGGATGAAGTGGAAGGTTTATCTAATGGAATATCTGATCTTAGGTCTTCTAGAAGTCCAGGATCAGTAAAGGATGGAATGTGGGTATGAGTTGAAGGTGTACTAGCTCTTGGTCTAGGTGAAACAAGCGGTGTTCTAGGAATCAAAATTCTGTTTCTGCTGCTTATGAATCTACCCCTTGAGTCTCTCTCTCTACGCATATAATTGTTTTTGGGAGTTAAGAAACAAAGGTTACCTAGTTTTCACTTCCCCGACAACGGTGCCAAAATGTTTGGTCTCAACCTAGTCTTCTAAATTGAGTTCATTTAATTGTCAACCAGGGTTGGTAAATTGCTGAAGTGAAGTGCACTGTATGTGCCTAAGTGTTTGTTTCTTAATGCGTTGTGTTTAGTGTTTTATGATGTTTTTGGTCTTTTGATGGTTTTATGTTCACAAGGAAAAGAACTAGATGCTAGTGGAAAGAAGCTACTGGTTAAAAACAGAGTGAAGCCTAATTTATTGATGACAAATGACAAATGCAAATGCAAATACTGAAACATAATCAAACCTAAACTATGACTAAGCAAAATACAAAGCTTGATAATGACTTCAAGAAAATGAATCAAAACATAAACTTAACTTGTCCAATTCTTTCATTAATATTTTGGAAGAGCTTGAGAAATGGGCAGCTAAGTATAAAAATTATCCTAACTAAACAATTAAACAATCAGCTTATAATGATACAACATCTTATCCATGATTAAAGATTTGTTGAAACATATTTGGAGAAGAACATTGGTAACATCATGAGATCTCTACTCTAAGACTAGCTCCTAATTCTATTCTGCAACTTAGTTTAACATCACTAAACCTTACTCAAAAGTTATAGATTTCTTTTTAAAGTAGTCTTTTGAGGAAAGACTTTGTTTATGAAATGATAAAGAGGTTGCAAAAGTACTTTAGGCCTTGGGATGATACTGTCTTCTGTCCAGATGGTTATGAGTCAATTATAGATTTGGAACAAAAGAGGTTTTGTAAATAATGAAGGCCGTGGTGTTTAAGTTTAACAAATAATGTAATCTAATATGCAATGGATGACAACTAAATGTGGAATGTAAATACAATGAGCTAAGCTAGAACTGAACTAAAATGTCACTAGTCTACAATAAACAGTGCTGAACTAACAAGCCATTATCAAACTTAAAACGAAATAACAAAGCAGGAATTGAATGCAATTTGACTCTGGAGTACCCTAACTAAGTTATCATGCAATTAATCTATGGGATTCTACAACCTATTTTGTCCATCATGAATGATATTTTGGAAGAGCTTGTTAGAACAATCCTGGCTGTACAATTCAGTGCAAATGCAAACATAAAGACTGAAAGCAATTTAAAAACTAAGACATCACAACTATCTCCTACCCATTATTATGATATTTTGGAAGAGCGTTTTAAGAGTAAGATCAGCTATGCTACTTAGTGTAAAAAAACAACTGAAACCTTCAGTATCACAGTCATGCCTTAGACATCATAAGGATTTTTTGGAAGAGTTTACTAGAATAGGTTCAACTGTGATAATGAACAAAAGAAATTACAAATAAAACCTACAACACTACAACCATTTCCCATTCATTATCATGATCTTTTGGAAGAGTTTCTTAGAACAAGTATAGCTATAGTGACTAATGAAATTAACTATGAACTTAAACTTCAAAAACGTGAAAACGACTAAGATACTTATCTAAATTACGAAAGTAAAGCCGTGCAGGAGGCAGGGGCCCTCTACCACCATATGGAATCTAACTCAAAATAAACTCAACGCGTTCAAAGCAATGCTATCTTCTTCATTAAAGGAAAATAACTTGAAACAGAGTATTCTCGGTCTTCAGAAATATAGCAGTCAATCCATGAAATCTAAGCAAAATCTAGAGCTTGTCTCTCGGTTTCCCGAGTGCTTTTATAAAAAATCTACATAACAGAACTTGCAACAATACGGGGATCATTGTATTTCCTTATCAAAATCGTACTAGGACTCTAAAGATGGTAGCGTAAAGGGACAAAGGACATATGGACTGTCCTAGTCCTATTAGAAGTCTGCCTCCTTGAATGAGTTCCCACGTACCAAAACCACGTCCATAATTCGGTTCATTCTTCATGGTGAGCAACGAACGATGAGGACATGATGTGGAATATACCCATGTGTGGCTTTTCCTGAGAGGACACCTGGAACATGCTTGAACGTGAAGACAACTACAGAATTGACGGTTAGCTACGGAATGTCTGCATTCTGTAGCTAGTTTCGGTTCAAAATGCATTACAATGACAAAATCACAAAACTTAGCAAGTTAGCCATGTTATTCATTCTAAAAGTAATTTTAACTAATTTCATTGATCAATTGGGCCTGGGATAACAATGGACAAAGGAAAATGGGGTAAAGTAAGATGAAAGAAAAAACAATCTTGGGGTTCAACAATTGGATTGAGGCTATGTAATAAGGGGCCAATCGCATCGGAGGTCTCAATAAAGCAAAAAGACTTGCGCACTGTGTTTTGTTCCGATGCGATAAGCGCTTGGGACCATTAGCACTCGGTTCCAGCACCAAGGCATATGGTGGGGAAGTGGTTAGGACTTACCCCAAAGGGGCTTAAGCCTTAATACAAAAAAGTGTATTTTTATGATTTTTTTCTGGGTTTTCTGATGGATTTGGGGGTTTTGGCAAAGTTTAAAAATGAGTTTTAAACTTTGTAAAGAGGAATTATGAAGGAGAAATGGGGAGAAAAGGAAAATAGAGGAATTTTGGGAAATGAAGGGGTAAAAATGAAGGTTAGTTTGAGTGGAGGAAGGGAAAAATGAGATTTTGTAGCAGTCTTTTCTTTATGAAAATAACAGATTTTCAACATTTCGAAAATGAAACAGCAGTGAAGGTTAAACAAAGGGTCTGATGTCTTTAGGAGTCTTCAAGAGATAACATTTTTAGCAATCAAACTTGTTTCTTGAAGGCTCCAAAAAATGTTTTAGCCACCTTTTGATATAACAAATTTTATAGGTGGCTAACAGTGGCTCCACTTGGGGATGGTGCCTTCTTGAAGGAATCAAGAACTTCAGACTTGCATTCTCTGGGAGGCTGATCAGTGCCTCATCCATTGGGCTACCTTTTATTCATTCAGATGATCTTCCTTTGTTCTGAAACATATTAGCAGCCATGAAAAATATTGGATTTTCATCAACACAAGCTTTCTACCTACCCAATCCTACTGTTCTAACATTTTTTCTCCTTTAGAGTGCACTTGGTTTGGCAAACTATTTTACAACATTTTATTCTTTTGAAAGCAAAAAATATAATCTAATCCTACTCCTTATTTCTCCATGAACTCGGATTAAACAGTTGAGTCCATATGCTTCTCTACCTAATCTACCAATCTGTTAGGATTAAACAGTCTAACAAATTTTTATTCTCTAATTTCTAAAATAGAAATTTAAAAGCATACAAGTCAGGATTGAACAGTCTAACTTGATGCTGATCTATGGCATAAAAAACAAGCTGGACATAGATATTATTTTGCAGAAAATTAAATCAAAATGGAAGGCTTAAGATCTGAAAATCCTAAGCACTTCCTTCATCTTTTTACAGCTCTGTTTTTACTTCTTTTTGAGCAGTTCTTTGCTTGTTCTCTGGTTCAGATTTTGAGCTGATTAGAACCAGTTTTACCTCTGTTTTGACTCAGAAATTAAAACAGATTGGAGTCATTCTTGTTTTGGAGATGTTAGCAACCTATAATATAGGGGTCATAATTTTGAATTGACTGTTGATAATCTTGTAAATCTGTACATACTTTTCCTTCTGTAAGTTGTATTCACATATTTTGTAAAAAATCAAAAAAATAAAAAAAATCAAAAAGAGGGTAAAAAGTCCTAAAAGAATAATCAAAGGACTTAGAAAAAATAAAAGACCCCAAAAGAAAAAATGAAAGTGTGCAAGCATACATGCCACTACTTTTTACTTTTTGACTATGGCAGAGTGTCAATAAATGCCATAGTCCATGATGAGTTAAACAATTTAATCTTAACTTTTCATTTTTCAATTTTCCTTGTTATAGATAGAGAATAATGAGTTGTCATATAGTTTAATCATGAAAATTCAGTATTTAGGTAGAGAAATAAAGTGAATCCAACAATTTAATCTGGATTCATGGATGAAATAAGGGTAGAATTAGATAGTTTTACTTGCTTTCAGAAAGAATAAATGCTGTGAAGGTTGCTAGCTTAAATGCACCTACTACAAAGGAATAAAAAAATGTTAGCATGGTAAGATGGGTAGGTAGAATAAGGTGAAAAGTATCAATGTAAATATCATTCATCATGGGATGCAAAATAACTAACTTCCCCTTCCCATAGTCATGAAACATTCTAGACTATTAGTCAGAAAGGCTCAAGGCATTTCCTTGACTTTTGTTGGGACCGGACCCAAGGCTCTATGACTGATCAGTTGAAAGTGTGAAATGTCTATATTAATCCCTTAATCACATAATTTACCATTCATGCACTCATTCCCTTGAATAATCCTAAGTAAAACTCCATTTTTACTTAAAGTCATTTGTAATTCCTATTTAGCTAACTTCCTACATCATTTAAACACATTAAGCCCTCAAAATAACATTACATCATAAGTTAAATGATAAGATCAATGCAAATTATCTTTAAAACCTCACTTTACTTGTTATAAATATGTGTTTTAAGTATACCATGTCCTATTTTCATATTTACTTTAACTTATATATTAACTCCCTATACAAATAACCTTTTCCTATTTTATAACTCCTTTTTATATAATAAACCCAAAAACCCACTTAATATAACTTAAGCCAAAGTTATTTATTCCCACATGTTTAAATAAAAAACCCCCCTTATAACCCCTTTGGCTAAGTATTCTATATATATAAATATCCCACCCGCTATGGTAGTTAAGTCATCTCGATTTAATTAACCATATAATAAAAAAGATACGAAAAACCTTTAAACATATGTTCTATATGTTTTAAACAAAAAATATAGAAGTTTAATTTAAACTAAACTTCCAAACCCATTCCCTTGTATATTTCCCTTCCTCGACCCCCTAACCTTGGTTAAAATCTTGATTAACCTTCCCAATCACCCTTTCCATTGGAAAAAGCCACTTTTATATATAAATTCCATCAAAAGGCCTGTTCCCATCAGGATTCAATCTAGACCCTTCGATCCCCAAATCCCTTTTGATCCAATGAATGAAAATCAAAGCGATTGATCTATACATTTTTACTCCTCCCCATCGCGCTATTTTTAACTGTCATATTTTCTTTTACTCCCAAGATCTACGGCCTATATTGAACCCAATAATTGACTTTTCCCTTCACTTTCCCTTTTAATCCCGATCGTTCGCTCCCCAAAGCCAGATCCGACGGCGATAATGCATTTTCGTGCTCACAAAGTAATCGATGGATGTTTTGCAAAATTCACGCAAAATGGGTGGTTTATCCAAACCACCCTGCGTCGACGTGTCACGATTCTATTGCATCGTGTTCGAAAAGAGTATTACCGCTTACCACCGTTGAGCCACACGAATACCACCGCTGGTATTCCAAAACCACTCCCACTTAACCTTTGTTTAATGTAACTTAACTATAGTTTATACTATGTTTTAATACGTTAAATTCTAATGTTTTCATAATTTTCCCCCTATTCGCGCTTTAAACTTGTGAAACCTTCGTAGAGCCCTTTTCACCATTTTCAAACCTAACAATGCCATTTTCGAGCCAATTGCCATTTTAAGAGCCATTTGCTTTGAAATTTTTCCTCAGAGAATCTCCACGACTTTTTCCAACTAAATAAAACTGAATTGAAGACTATTACAGACCAAAAAGCCCTATCTTCGAATGTGAACCTTTTTAAAGCCAATTTCCTTAATTTTCATAGTTCAGAGATTAAAATTAAGGATCTGAACAACTAAAACCTTTGAATTACCTTGATATTCCCTGTTTTCAATAAAACCAATTCAGAAAACCTAATTGAGCAAAAATTCCAAAAATAAAGCCATCCTTTGCCTACATTACTCAATAATTTACAGGGATAGTAAAAGCATAACAGTTAAAAAGTATCAGTGGTTAAAGTGTATCAGGTAAAAGTCAGAGTGAAAGTTAAAAAGGAGTTACAGAGCAGTCAAAGGTAAACAGTAAAAGTAAATACAGAGAAAGTAAAATGGTAAAAATAAATGAAAATACTTTCACCAACATTGAAGTTTGTCTAAAGTGAAAGTAAAACAGTCAAAAGAACAAAAAAGTGAAAAGATGAAAAACACGACAAGAAGGAACATTTTTGCAGAAATTTCATGTTTTAGTCATTTTTTTGCAAAAACTATTTTGATTAATCCAAGTTGAATTTTTCAAAACTAAAGGAGGTTTATGTTCTTAAGAGGATCATATACAAAAACCTATCTCACTTTTTTCACAGTGATTTCAGAATCAGATATCATGCACATCTTTACAGGCTATTTTTCAGACTTTGTAAAACTTTGTTTTACACATATTTTTGCAGAGCCTATTGTGCACAGCTGAAGAGGAATTTTAGGAAACTGAAAGAGGTTTGTCTTACCAACATATTAATCCACAATAAAATCTTTCACTTTTGACATATATATTACGGATTGAGAAATACAAAGATATCATTGGATTTCAAGTTTTCAGAATTGTTGGAGAAAAATGCATAAAGAAAGGAAGCAGTTAGTGACCTTGATGCCTCATCATCAACTAAGAGTAGGATCAAATTCGAATTATCCTCTTTGTCATCACCTATCCATAAAAAATAGTACCAAATAGATGCATTAGTTTGAGTGTCCTTTACTTAAGTTCTATTTATGTAAAATAGTTGGAGAGATTTGTGAACTAATCTTGATATTTTTTCAAGATATTTTAGTTTAGAATTTGTATAAATACTTCACTCTTGGAAGTATTTTTGTGTGGAATAAAATAATCAATATTACTATATAATTTTTGTTGAAATATTGGGATTTTATGTGAGTTAAGTTGAAGCAACAAGCTGGAAACTGAAGCAAATAGACATCATAGCTAAGGATTCTTGTGGTGACAAGATAAGTCTCGTCTTTTTCCTGCTTTCAGTGTTTTCCTTTAAAAAGTTTACATTCATTCATATATTGTGTTTCTATTCTGTAATGATCAAATAAGGAGAAATTAAACAGGATTAGTGATAATAAGCTCCCTGTTTTAAACTAGTTGGCATTTTAATGTTTTCTGCTTGATAACCGGACCATAGAATTCTTAATTGCTCTAGGTCCCAGTTTGATCCCCTCCTTCAATCTTCTTATCTGTGATCTAAGGATTCTTAATTTCCCTTAGTCCAGACTTCACCCACTTCATCAAAATATCCTTTTAAAACCCTTGGAAGGTCATCTATCTTGCCCTTAGCATATTTGCATCTTTTGGCCTAGGTTTTCTAGTCTTGTTTGTTATAATTTGACTCCATTTCCCAATGGTTAGGTAGATCTTTCTATGGTTTCCCTTGTAGTCCTTTATTCCTACCAACCTTTTCAAAAAATCAAACCCAACTGCACAATCATAGCTAGCCTAATATCTATTACCTAAACAAAACTAAATCATATGGAGAGATCCCTCTCCGGAACTCAGGAAGGCTAGATCCTAAATTCTAAAAGTGGTTCTTGGTTACCTCTAGTAAGTTACAAAGTTTTAAATATTTCTGATAGAAAATTTACTAGAGTGATAACAGGTGGTTCAGATTTTGAGCTTGTTTGAACCTTTATTTTCTAGCCTAATCTATCTACTTGATAAGCCAAGAATAAACTGTTTAGAAAATAAAATTCACTAACCTATCAGTAGACAATTTAAAACTAATTAGTCAAGATTAGGCTATATGACTAATTAGGAGTGTGTTTTTCAGGAGTGGCATTTAAGCTTGCACACTTTTAGAATTTTATTTCTCTTTTTGGTATGGGGCTGTACCTTTATTGTTTTTGTAATCTGCCCTCTTTTTTTTCTTTCACTGTTTTAGTATTTTTGTTTTTTCTAACTTTGAATGAAATGATGGGTGAAATATTTATAATGAGAAAAAATATAAAAAGGCTTTCAAAACATGACATGGATTAAGAGAAGTAATGCTTAAGCATCATGACATTAACCAAAGTTGGGAAACGCAATCTGAATTTTCTGATCTAGACACGTGGATGGTCCAGATGCAATCAGAGGCATGCGATCGGTAGGGAAGAAATTTGAATGGCACTGATGCGATTTAGCCACTAGAAAATTTGGCGGAATTTCCGACGGCCAATTTGTTGCTATTCCGACACATAGTCGTCGCAAGAGCGAGAGTTCGAGGGTGGGCAAAACGTGGTTTTCCATACCATCGTAGTTCCGACGCACTTAAAAAGTGTCACATTATCGACACTTTTCCGTCGCTTCCAAACAAGCGTCGCTCTTCCGACGTTTCCCAAACCGTCGCGCTTTCGACGTTTGTAAACTGTCGCACTTCTGATGAAATGTGGTCTAACGTTTTGAACGTCACTCTTCTGAAGTTTGTAAACTGTCGCAATTCCGACGAAATGTGGTCCGATGTTTTGAACGTCGCTCTTTCGACGTTTGTAAACTGTCACAATTCTGACGCAATGTGGTCCGACGTTTTGGACGTTGCTCTTCCAACGTTTGTAAACTGTTGCAATTCCGACGAAATGTGGTCTGACGTTTTGAACTCCGCTCTTCCGACGTTTGTAAACTGTCGCAATTCCGACGAAATGTGGTCTGACGTTTTGAACGTCGCTCGTCCGACGTTTTTATACTGTCGCTCTTCCGACATTTTTAAGCTGTTGCAATTCCGATGCTTACAAGGCGTTGATATACCAACGGCGGGTTCAATTTAAAAAAAAATAAATGAAACTTTAAAAGAGGAAAAACACTGTTTTGAATATATTATATGAAGTAAAACAGTCCATGAAGTCATTACATTTTCACATCTGAAGATTGGAACCCAAATATCCATCCAGAAAAGTGGAAGTCCCACCCCAGACAATGATAGAAAAATACCCCATGTCACATACAAGGACATGATATAAAACCCAATAACGGTCCACATGGAGATTATCGACAATCTGAGAAAGCATCCAAATATGCCCGAGGCATATATAAGAAAGTGAAATAGCAGTATGTAGAATAGTAAAGCAACAGATAGAGTACCGACGTCCATTGTTCCAAATACAAATTAAAGTACCCAAAACCCTGCAACAGAGAAAAACGCTAATCATAATCTTGTGAGGAGTGTGATATGTCCAAAATATAAAAAGACCATCAGACCATATCAATAAACCAGCAACATAGACTAGCATCGCTAGTTTTGAAGGCAGAGTGATAAACATTAATCATTTTTTTTTCACAAGAGAAAAAAAGTTGTTTTGAATATATTATATGAAGTAAAACAGTCCATGAAGTCATTACATTTTCACATCTAAAGATTGGAACCCAAATATCCATGCAGAAAAGTGGAAGTCCCACCCCAGACAGTAATAGAAAAATACCCCATGTCACATACAGGGACTTGATATAAAACCCAGTAACGGTCGACATGGAGATTATCGACAAATCTGAGAAAGCATCCAAATATGCCCGAGGCATCTATAAGAAAGTGAAATAACAGTATGTAGAATAGTAAAACAACAGATAGAGTACCGACGTCCATTGTTCCAAATACAAATTAAAGTACCCAAAATCCTTGAACAGAGAAAAAACTAATCATGTGAGGAGTGTGATATGTCCAAAATATAAAAAGACCATCAGACCATATCAATAAACCAGCAACATAGACCAGCATCGCTAGTTTTGAAGGCAGAGTGATAAAAATTAATAATTTTTTTTTCACAAGAGAAAAAACGTTGTTTTGAATATATTATATGAAGTAAAACAGTCCATGAAGTCATTACATTTTCACATCTGAAGATTGGAACCCAAATATCCATCCAGAAATGTGGAAGTCCCACCCCAGACAGTGATAGAAAAATACCCTATGTCACATACAGGGACTTGATATAAAACCCAGTAACGGTCCACATGGAGATTATCGACAATCCGAGAAAGCATCCAAATATGCCCGAGGCATCTATAAGAAAGTGAAATAGCAGTATGTAGAATAGTAAAGCAACAGATAGAGTACGTACTGACGTCCATTATTCCAAATACAAATTAAAGTACCCAAAATCCTTGAACAGAGAAAAACGCTAATCATGTGAGGAGTGTGATATGTCCAAAATATAAAAAGACCATCAGACCATATCAATAAACCAGCAACATAGACCAGCATCGCTAGTTTTGAAGGCAGAATGATAAACATTAATCATTTTTTTTCAGAAGAGAAAAAACACTATTTTGAATATATTATATGAAGTAAAACAGTCCATGAAGTCATTACATTTTCACATCTGAAGATTGGAACCCAAATATCCATCCAGAAAAGTGGAAGTCCCACCCTAGAAAATGATAGAAAAATACCCCATGTCACATACAGGGACATGATATAAAACCCAGTAACGTTCCACATGGAGATTATCGACAATCTGAGAAAGCATCCAAATATGCCCGGGGCATCTATAAGAAAGTGAAATAGCAGTATGTAGAATAGTAAAGAAACAAATAGAGTACCGACGTCCATTGTTCCTGCAAATACAAATTAAAGTACCCTAAATCCTTGAACAGAGAAAAACACTAATCATGTGAGGAGTGTGATATGTCCAAAATATAAAAAGACCATCAGACCATATCAATAAACCAGCATCTCTAGTTTTGAAGGCAGAGTGATAAACATTAATCATTTTTTTTTCACAAGAGAAAAAACGCCATTTTGAATATATTATATGAAGTAAAACCGTCCATGAAAATAGTATCATAAAGCGAATATAGGAAATGTGTAGAGACATGTACTGTTGATATACGCCTCACACAAAAACATTGCCCAGACTCATGGCAAATTTGTCATCAAAAAATAAAAAAATTAAGAAGACTGCCCTCATACGGGGAAACCAGTCTTGAATGTTTACAGAATTCAAAAATATTATAGAGGTCCAACACAGTAATATAATCTAAAAGCAGCCCAATTAAGTGGGCCGCAAAGCAAGAAAAACAAATTAACCAAAATACTCCTCCGGTGGTTCCTCCACGATTCGGCACCATCCTTCGGGAGGTCTAGGACCGCTAGGTGCTACCTCCACATTCATGCCACGACTCCCCTCCTGAAGGCCCAGATGCTGGCTGACTTTTTCCGAGCTCAGACTTGCCGGACGGGTGTATTCTTCCTCTGTTTGGGCCTCCTCGCAGAAAACCACAGTGACTGAAGCTGTGATTCGTGGGCGGTTGAAAGAGCAATTAAAGGAAAATTGCGCAGTGCGTGTCGTGGGAGAAGGTGAACTAGCGGTGGGGAAATGAGGAGCAGGGGAATCCATACGGTGGCTAGATCCTACAACCCGACCCCACCCACTCCTAGTATTTGGATAGTGACTTGCGTAATAATCACTGGACTGGTCAAAAGATGACTCGGCTGAGGGGATGGAGGGAGCACGCAGGGGTTGACCTCTAGTGCTCCCCCTGCGGCAACACATCCTTTGACGCAGGCGAGGCATGGGTGTAGTCTCAGCAGTGGGCACAAGAGGACGGAGAAAAAAAATTCCAAGAAACAGAGGAAGACAGACACAGATGAGACCGAGAGAAATGCAGATATGTAGCAAGGTCTAAGCAGCAATTCAGCTGGCCACTTCTCCTTCTCATCACAGTGAGCAGGCAGTGTAACCCAGAAGCTGGCTCATCTGAAAAACCATAGCGAAACGCCATTTTATCGACCCGACTGCAATGCAATCAAAGGACGCCCGTCATAATTAATCTATGATCATTAATGAGAGCCGAAGGTCGGATCATATTGGAGCATGTGGAATCGCTAACAGGAGTGGAGGTCTGATCTTGAACAATGTTAAAACTTAATTAATGCGGATTTGATGTGAAAACCTTGGAACTTGATTGAACATCATTAAAAATTAATGCGATTGATATGAAATCGCCACATCCATGTCCCATCACCTTAAATGCCATCGAATGCACCCGCAGCCGGGAGCAGCGCAAGTTTTGATTGAGGACACATGGCATAAATTGATTGGAGCAAATCTTTGTTTGGGCCGCTCATGCAGTGGAAATCCGGACCTGAAAAATATTAGGGTGAATTTGATAAGAAATTCGCATCACAACTCTCCCTCCGTATGCCAGCCCAACTTCGGACCCGAAAAAGATTAGGGCGGAATTCATTTGGTTTTCGCGTCACAAAATTGGTCGACGTCAGCAGGCTATTTTGGAACGAGAATTTGGTTTGAATTATGGTTTATCATCGTTTGAAGTCCGGAGGGCTCGACTTAAGAACAATTTTGTTTGATCCCATCTTATAAAATTTGTGTTGGTTTTCTTTGATAATACACATATTTATAATAAATCATGGGAATACCACACTAAAAAAGTGGAAAAGTTATATAAATTATTGAGAACAATCATTTTTATGTAAAAATATCCAAATGTGCTTTTGGGAAATAAGAATTCGAGTATTTGGTTCATATTGTTTTAAAGGAAGGAGTGAAGTTGGAGCCTCAAAAGATGCAAGCTATTACAAAATGACCTATTCCTATGAAAATCAAGGTTCTTAGAAGATTTTTTAGACTTACATGATATTATTGATCATTTGTTATGAATTATGCATGCATTTCAAGTCCACTCACATATCTCTTGAAGAAAATATCATTTATATGGAATGATGAGGCTACTTTGGCATTCTCTCTTTTAATGGATGCCATGCCTTCTACACCAACATTGGTTGCACCTACTTTTGGTAAAACATTCATAGTAGAGTGTGAGGCACTCGGACAAGGAATTTACGTAACATTAACACAATAAGGGATATCATTGGCTTTTAAAAGCAAGGAATTCAAAGAAAATATTTGGTGAAATCTACGTATGAAAAATAAATGGAAGCAATATTACATGCAATAAAAATGGGGATAGTATATCATTGGGAGGTACTTTAAAGTCAAGATATACCATGATAGCATAAATTATTTTTTGAAGCTATGGATTTCATTGGAAGATTAACAAAAATGAGGAGAAAAAATGCAAAGTTTTAATTTTGAGATAATCTGCAAAAAGGGTAAGGAAAATTTAGTACATGATGCTCTTTCTAAAATAGAAGAGGCCTCAAATTTATATCGAATTACATTTTCTATTCCTAGGTGGCTAGAAGAAGCTTGCCATAATGGAAAAATGAAAATAGTACTAAACAAAAACTAAAATTTATAAAGGATGGGATGAACTCTATGGAGCATTGGGAGTGAAAGAGAGATATACTTTGGTGCAAATGTAGAATATTTTTATGCATGCAAGCATATTTGAATAAACAAATATTAAGGGAGTCCCATGTCTCTCTGATGGTAGGACACAAGGTTCCTTAAAACATCTCAAAGGATCAAAAAATATATTTTTGGAAGGAATGAAGAAAGATATTCAAAATTTTGTAAGAGAAGGTCAGTTTGCATAATAAATAAAAGAGAGATAGTAAAATCTCTAGGGTTACTTCAACCATTCCACATACATATTCAAAGACTAGAAGATATATCAATAGACTTTATTACAGGGTTACTGAAATATAAAGGTAAGTATTACATTTTTGTGGTCATTTATGTAGACAAATTTTGTAGATTTTTTTGGTAGAGCTCAAAGTACATAAAGAAAAATCCAAGTGGCAGAAGTGTCCATGAAAGAAATTCATAGTCTTCATGGTTTTCCTAAAATAATATTAACAAGAAACTTTTGGAAATAATTATTTAATATGAGTGGAGAAACACTAGCTGCCATGAGTTCTACATATCAAACACAATCAAATGGTCAAACAAAAATAGTTAACAAATGTTTTTAAGGTTATCTACAATGTTACTCTTTAGAAAAGCAATCTTAATGGATGAAGTGGGTTCGTCAAGGAAGAATGGTAATATGATACTACCTATCAGACATCTACTAAAATTTCCCCATTTAAGGCCCTTTATGGATATGCAACTCCTAGTATCTCATACTTTTTGCAGGATAAGTCCAAAGTATAGGAAACAAAGTCACATATGGAAAATAGTAAAGAAACGTTAAAAATTATTATGGAAAACCTTCAAATGACATGAAAGATGATAAAACAACAAGGGGAACAACATTGAAGTGAAAGATAATTTGAGGAGGCTAATTGGGTATTTTTTAGATTATAGCATTATAAGAAATATTCATTCAAGAAAAAGAAGAATAAAGAATTAGATCAAAAATGTTATGGCCCTAAATAATTATTCATAGGATTGCACAAGTGGTATAGAAGTTATATTTTCCTTCTTCTTGCATTCATAAGGTTTTTCATGTATCTTGCCTAAAAAAGGTTTTGGGAAAAAATATGCCAACGTAAATAGAACTTCCAAAATTAGATGAAGAATGAAAGTTGATTCTTGAACCACAAAAAGTTATAGATAAACATTATGTATCTCTTTGACATATAACCATTATGAAGTACCTAATCAAGTGGAAGAATATTCCTCTAGAAGAAGGTACATGGTAAAATGATCAATTCGTGATGAAATACCCACGACTAAAGGGTTTGTTTGAAGTTTAGACAAAGGTTTTGTTATATGTTTTATATAATGCACGTCGGAATAGTTTTATTGTTTGTTAAGGTCCCACACAGTGATCAAATTTGAAGGGTAGGTCCGAATTTCAATTAGAAGGGCATATATCTATGTCGCCCTTCCATAATGAAAAACTTAAATTTTTTTTTTTTCAATTGACCACAATAAATTATTTTTACATTTCATTTTCAGAAAGACAAAACCATCAATCTTTATATTAATAAAAGACTGTTACATATACAACAATGAAGAAGACTCCATCTTTCATTGCTTAAATATCTCATTGGCAATGTCAACATAAGTCTTGAAGACACTATTATAAGAATTTGGATACATACCACCGGGATATAGGAGATTCTTATGTGTCAGATTGTGTAATGCAATTTTGACTTTGTCTCACAAGGAGTAGCAACATGGAGGTCTGGATTTTTATTATAGAACTTTATTATTATTATTTGAAATGTTGTTTATAGATATTAAGACAACAATGAAATTATGAGCATGGTGGACAATTATTCAAGCTCATGATGCCAAACCATGATGATGTAAGTTTGGAATTTAACATTTTTACATGTTAAAGACAAATAATCAAAATCACTGACAACTTAGTATGCCATAATTAATAATCATTCCCTGTTCACTTTTGTTAATAGGTTTATGTCACACGATGATCTCTCTTCTCTGGCATTTACTTGTATTGAAGATCACTATTCTAGGAATAAGGAGTTATTTTTTCCAAAAATAACCCTAGCCAAACATTGACAATGCATCAAGGATATCTTTCTATGCTTCATAAGTACATATGTTCTACTTCTAAATCATGTCTTGGAAGTGGTTTTTTTGCTGGAAATTATTCACCAGTTGGTTTCATACCAAAGTATTTTTCTCATTTTCAACATCCAATACATGAAAAAGATAATGGTTTAAAACAACATAAATATTTGAAATTTTGCAAGAATTGTCTGGCACACTTTGAATATGAATTTTGAAGTCAAGTGCATGATGCCGTATAGGATCAAGTGTCATTTTGAATACCAAATGTTTCACAAGAAACTTCTCAACATGCTACCCTGCAGTAAGGATTAAATGACAATATTGCATCAACTATTTCCATAATAAAAGTGCACCTCGGCCATAAGACTAAACAACTACAAATTTTGTAGATCTAATAAGACCACACAATCAAATGTATTCCACAAGGCCAATACTATATGAAAAATGAAAAGGAGTTTGAAACCAAAAATACCTTAGGCAACTAATTCAATTAGATACACCAAACCATCAGCAAAAAGGAAAACCAACCTACTCAAAAGGCAAGTGTTTACCTCCTTTGACAAAATTTTGAGTTCCGAAACAAGGGCCTTTATTGTCTTGTCAATGCCCCTAGTAATTTGAAAGGGGTTTGCACCTGCTGCAACAACCTAAACAAAAAGGTTTCATTTCAAATTATTTTCCACAAATTTAAGATACAACCATTTTCAGTTTTGTATTTCCTAACAAGCTCATAAATTTTGACAAAAGAACCAAATTTTTTTAATAGCTGATAGCAATTTTTTCAGTCAAAAACTATCTTAGACTCAATAAGCCCAACCCAAAACAAAAAAATCAAACACCATAAGACCCTACAAAAATGAATAGATGATCTTAATCCAGTACTATCGACAAAAAGTTACCTTTACACCCTCACTTATTAAACCCTGTGCTGTTGAATTTTAACTTCAACTACTGCAGCAGAAGGATGGATGCAACAACAACATTTTTTTTTGGAGGTTGCTTGCACGCCATCTAGAAATTTAATTCAACATTTAAAATTCCTGCAAGTTTTTTTTGTAGACGGCCACAACCATATTTCTGTATAGGATTGTATTTAAACACAACAAATAGCATTAACGCAATTCACCAACCAGAAATTAAACAAACATAAATTTACCCCCCAGTTTTGTAAATTCAAAAGGAGGACACGTGGAGCATTAATATTGGATCGCATGAAATTGAAGGGAATCTGAAAACCTGAAAACCGGACCCGAATTTTTTATAAGGCACATTGGATAGAGAATTCGCGTTACAAATTAGGCAGACGTCAGCATCCCATTTTGGAACGCGAATTTGGTTTGAAATTCAATCTATTCAGACTTTTGAAGTCCAACGGAAAGGGTTCTTTAATGTTTTGATAGTTTAATTTTATGTATGCTTTAATATATACATATTTTTTAAACATATGTTATATATATATCATATTATGCGAAATGAAAGGTGGGCCATAGAATTTAGTTTTAATTTTATTATTTTAAAAAGAGGGTTTATTATAATATGTTTTATATGTTACGGCATATAAAAATAAAAAGGAGTTTTTTTATAGACAGTAGGTAAATTTTTTATTACATAGCAGTGTGTAAAAAGTGAAAGACTGAGTGTCACTTTTTAAGTGTGTATGCACAACAGTGCGAAAGTGAAAAACACAGCAAAGTGTTTTAGAGACAGAGTATGTTTGTTTTGAACAGACAGTGAGTTGGTTTTATGCACTACGTTTTGTAGCAGTCATAATTTTGTAATCCCTCTCAGTGAGGAAGAAGTGTAATAGTTTTTTTTTGAGTTATTGCAGGGAATAGAAGTTTGTTTTCAAAGTATTGAAACTCTATCTCCTGTCAAAGAAATTTTTATTTTCTCTGTGTTAGAGGAAGGGAGATTTATTCTCCATTCATTGTTTTGGAATTTTTCAATATTCCAACATGTGCAAGAACAACAGATGTTGTGGTTCCATCCCCAGCTAAATCATTTGTCTTTACCGCAGCTTGCCTTACAAACTTGGCCCCAATATTTTCAACTGGGTCCTCTAATTCAACCAATAAAAATGCTAAAACCATAGCATTGAGATTACATTTCATTACACTGTCAATAACAATAAAATTTGACTCAGCCATAACCCTTTCCTTTTATTGTTGTGAAAAGATTTATGCATTACTCTAATGTGGCTAATCCATAGGCCAAGTAGACCACTGGGTAACAAATATGTTTCCTTTCACCTTTGAGTTTTCAAATTATGCCTAACAAATCTAAGACATTTAAGAGGGGGAACTAATACAACGTTAAAAAGAAAACCAGAGCACACATCTACAAATTACCTCCTTAGCTACTGTTACACCATCATTAACTATTTTCGGAGAACCATGCTTGCTCTCCAAGACAACATTTTTCCCTTCGCCCCAAGGGTGACTCCAACAAGATCAGCAAGTTTGTTCACACCGCCCGCAAGACAAATTGACAATGCTTTCAGTAAGTGTGCAATTGAATGCCAGACCATATGCCAAAACAACCCTCCATGAAAAATTAAAATAACACATTAAAATCGAATATAAGTGGACAAGGAAATATCCACTGCAGTGAAGTTTCACGTGCAGGTGACCTTCCTTTAAACATAATTTTTTCTCTGACTTGCAATTTTTTTGTCACTGAGCCATCCTTGTTGAAGTACAACTCATTTTCCATAGCTATTTTATTAACTACCTTCTCTCTGTCTCGTAATCTTAGAGTCCCTCTTCTGCTTGAGTGATTAAAGGAAATGGGTGAAAAAGCTGAAAGAGAAGACAATTGTCTGCCATAATTATCAAAAATTTCACCCAACTTCTTCCCCTTTCCATTGTTACCCAATGAGGTAGATGTGGCAATTGTTGTCATATTTCCCAAAGCAGAGGCCATCTTCTCTTATGCTGATTATAGAATTAAAATATCTTCATATTAGTATGAACCTTAAAAAACATGACTCCCATTGCTAAAAACCACTTTTAAGTTGTAACAGGCAAACTAAACAACTATCGCAACTTTTGGAAAATTCTGGAGCATTAAGAGAGAAAAAACCAAAGAGAAATACAACCGCAATCCTCATTTTAATGAGACCGGAATATATATTTGCATTAAGATAATAGAAATAAATCACGACTATTATAAGGCTAGCACAAAACAATCTTTAACCAGTGTCTCTCGCGGCCTTCAGGTTGCCATGCTAGAGGTTGCATATTTTTAATTTAAATTCTTGACCTCTCATGCCCATCTATGAATGCATCCAATGGGATATCTAGATCAAATGCTCCTTTATATCCCCAAAAACAAATTCCCTACTACAAGAGCACCAGTATTGATGGATCACCCCACAACATCCCACCCACTAGAAACGGTGAAAAAGGAAACCCGAGAAAACTTCTGAAATATCTCAAGATGACTATATGGGTGGTTCTTATGAATCAACCAACCATTCAGAACATGCTCATCAATCCAAACCATGAGTATTATGTGACGATATTCAAGCAGGCACTGAATCAGATTTCTGAAGCTATGTTAGAGAAACCCTAAACTCTCACTAAAAATAGGTGAAATGTGGCACCACTCAGATATTGACATGTGCCAATTGGTACAAGTGGTAGAAAATTGGCATGCTCAAACAACGAGGTGATGCAGGAATGACATGAGGGAGAAATATCAGAAAAGCCCCAAATCTGGAGAACCAAAGCTCATCACCAACCTGAGATTGACAACTTTACATGATGTAACCTATGAAATCGTAAATGGAGAAATCATAGTAACAATAAAGTAACCTATGTAACAATAAAGTCGGATTCATCCTGGGAGTGGTAATGGGAGAAATCATATTGAACAAAAGGAAACATGCAGAGTTGCTTACAATCAAATAGATGAAAAAACACATACAAAAAACCTAGATAATAATCATGAAAAAGCTTAATATTGAATTATGAACTGTAAAGGAACTTTAAAAATGTGACATTACGAACTTGGTCAAGTGCACAAGAAAAAATATCCTAGACATGACCCTGGTTGACAAGTTGTATTGCTCATGATGCAAGAGGATTTGTACCTGCACTGTCAAGTCAATCAAAATCCATCATTATCTATACAATAAATACAAGTAATTGATGTAGTATTTTTTACTCTAAGATGCATTCTTATGATAATGTTAGAACATATGTTGAAAATTTCAAAACATACTTGAATAAGCTCCTCTTCGTTTCAAGAACAATTTATTGGAGTCACATGAACTTGGAACAAGCCTCCCACGATCTGAAAGAGTAGCAACTAAGTCAACAGTGACTTTTTTGTTGCTACGCTGGATCGAGGGAGGTTTGCTCCAAGATTAAATCGCTCTAATAAATTATTCTCTACTAAACAGGGCCAACCACGTGAAGGTAGAAGCTCTTATGGCCCCTCCCCCCCCCTCACATCACTCTCAATTCTCTAATACCCAATCTATGTTCATTTTTTACTTTCATGAGCATAAAAAAAAATATTCAATAACTAATAAAAAAACAATTCAACAAAAAGTACGCAAGGAAACATTGCAATTAATGCTTGACATATAAATAGTATGATAAATGAGTTTTTTATATAACGCAAAAAACGTTCCAAGTATGGTAACGTTTGTATTATAATAATACAATATTTTACATTATCAAAATTTCTTTTTCTTCTTCCTATTTCTAAAGCTCCTAATTACATCATCAATATCATCATGCTCTGCTCCTGTTTCGTGCCTTTCGACCCGCACTGCTGACCTAGTTGCGTAGTCACGATGTTTGGTCTCATCCAGTGACGGGGCATCGCCTACAAAAACAGATAATATTAAATTTTAATTGTCAGTTTTTAAATATCATTGAACTAGTTCGGTAATATTAATAAAAAAATTTGCAATGAGATTATTTACCTGGTGCACCAGTTGTCGCCGCTAACCTAGTTGCGTAGTCACGATGTCTGGTCTCATCCAGTGACGGGGCATCGCCTACAAAAAAAGATAATATTAAATTTTAATTGTCAGCTTTTAAATATCATTGAACTAGTTCGGTAATATTAATAAAAAAAATTGCAATGAGATTATTTACCTGGTGCACCAGTTGTCGCCGCTGACCTAGTTGCGTTGTCACGATGTCTGGTCTCATCCAGTGACGGGGCATCGCCTACAAAAAAATATAATATTAAATTTTAATTGTCAGTTTTTAAATATCATTGAACTAGTTCGGTAATATTAATAAAAAAAATTGCAATGAGATTATTTACCTGGTGCACCAGTTGTCGCCGCTGACCTAGTTGCGTAGTCACGATGTCTGGTCTCATCCAGTGATGGGGCATCGCCTACAAAAACAGATAATATTAAATTTTGATTGTCAGTTTTTAAATATCATTGAACTAGTTCGGTAATATTAATAAAAAAAAATTCAATGAGATTATTTACCTGGTGCACTAGTTGTCGCCGTTGGGACTATTGCCCTGTCTTCCTCTCTGGTGGTAAGATCCTCAAGGGAAACATTCTCTGTCATTTAAAAAAAAAACGTTATAAGGAAAACCATCAAGGTATAATTAGAAAAAATTATAAGTGGAAATCAATTAACGTCACGGCCCTCACTGATAGTAGCATTGTTGGCCTAGTCCCCACTACAATGATCAGGTTGCACGTGAGGATCATCTACATCTGGCTCTAAAACTGGGTTATTTTCCTCGTCGGTAGTGCTGCTCCCCTGATTTAAACAAAGTTGTTATACATTAAATTTATGGACAAAAAAAACATATTGAAAGGTTAATGTTTTACCTTATTAGGCATTCTGGATCTTGGGACCTGCCCCAAGCTTCTGCGACGTTCAACTACGGCTTGATAGCCGAAATGGAAAGCGATATTTTTATCTTCCTCTGTAGTTTCTGTTCCGAATTCATCACCCTACATTACATATGATTGTGTATTTTTAATCATATTTGATAGGATTACAAAAACGTTGGAAGGCGATACAATTAATTATAAGATGTTTAGCTACTTAATTACAATTCTTGTGGTTAATTTCAAGTAGTCGCCCTGGCCTAGCTTGTGATGGCCCTTTTTTTCAATCCTAGCTTTGGTTGCCTTTGAGGTGTCAGGAAACCTAGCATCAAAAGATTGAAGTCAGATATGATGTAGCACACTTTTATTTTAGACATAGAGAAAATTAAAGCTATTGAATTAAAGTTGTAATTTACCTTGCGGGTCCAGTTGGTATTTTTCCTTCTTTCTTTGCCCTTTTCTCTTTTCCGTCATGGATGAGTGCTCTCCACTCACTCTCTGGAACTGTGAGAGGATGCTTGTATCTAGGGTTAAATTTCAATTGCGTTCTATAGGTGTCCCTGGTATATTTCAAATATTTTCCGGCTACCCGAGCCACCGCTGTTCTGTCAAATGTGCCGACCCCAAAAAGGGATTCTAGATAATCTAGAAGTTCTTTTTTCAGGTTGGAATTTTGGGAATTCCACCCTGTGCGTATGGTTGGGCCAAAAATTACCAATGGATGGCTCTCCAAAAACCTGTAGAACTCATTCTTTCCTACACAGAAAAAAAAAGATATTGTCATTAATTTAAAAATAAAAATCATGATAAATATGTTTTAGATAAAGTACATGAAATAGTTAAAATATTAAAATTTACCTGGAAGTTGTATGTGCTTTATAGGGACACCTTCATCGTTCACCAACAATGTGTCATTAATGGTCCATGTAGAGCTGACACGTATGGCTCCAGGAAACACAATAATGTAGTTGGCCATATCAGCCTCATCATTGCCAACACGTTCAGCGGTTGGCTGGGTGTCTGCTTGGGCAGGGTGTGTTTCTTGGCTGGCACCTAAAGGAGTAGAAGGTGTATGAGAGGGTTGCTGGGAAATCTCTTGCCCTTCTGCCCCACTACCACCAACACCGGGTTCAGCAAGTGCCAGAAAACACTACATACAAAAGAAATTTTTGTTAGTTTAGTCAATGTAAAAATTAAAAATCAAACTATCACAATTCATCTCATGCAGAACAAAAAAAATATCCTTTTGAATTTTTATTATTACCTGATATGTTTCTAGCTGGCTCATAAGTTTTTTTATCCTCTCTTCTGTTTCAGGTGTTTTAGGCGCGTCTATCAAAGTATTAAATTTCAACCTTGCATCTCGTGCCTTTTTTCGCAACAAGAACACTGGAGATAGGGATGAAAAAAGCTCTTCCTCAAAGAGGGAATCATCAGGCATACCATGGCTAGGTGTCTGCATATTTGAAAAAAATTAATATTATTTCAATTATGTAAATAACTAAAATACCCGAAGATAGAGAAATGTTGGCACTTTACATGTTCTTCCGCTGGCCTCTTTCTGCGATCATCCCATCTCGGGGTTGTTCCTGTACTGCCCTGATCAGTCTGCCACATTGCAATAAAATTATAAATGTAAAAACTTGAAAAAAATATCTAACTTGAAAACACAAAATTAAAACTGAAATAATTTCTAATAAGACACCGGAAGACAGAGTTAGAGTTTCAAATATGCCTTGCATTGAATTCAGTCCTGGAAACATGTCATTGCACATTAAGGCACCCAAACAAGAGACGAGTTGACAATGAAGACCTTATTGAATATATTGTTGGAACAATTCTAGTAAACTTGTTGTGAAGACCTTGAGGACATTTTTGGAGCAACATTGTTGAAGCTGATGGTATAGCATTGTTGGAGACGATCTTGAAGGGCCTTGAAGTGAAGCTTTTGGAGCAACTATTGAAAAATCCTTAGAGCATTTAAGTAAGGCACTTTCTATCTTCCATCACATTTTTCCTTTCAATATCCTTTAAACGATTTTGTTGATATTTAATGTTTGAAACTATGTTGCCAGGAAACGTGGGTTCAGGGACAGGGACGACGACGGGGACGGGGACAGGGATGGCATTTTTTGAAACAGGGTGCGTGGGTTCGTCTGGGTATTTTTATATTAATATATATTATAATTTATATATCATATATAATACTATATTTTCTAAATTATAAATTTAATGACACTAATATAGTAATTTGTAAATTACTAATAATTTATAAACTTTAAACTTTAAAGATTTAAACATGCACATCATTCAACATTCACATGTGACATTTGTCATTGAAATTTCAAAATTTCTAGTTTGATAATATCATGATTCATATATGATATCAAGTGCAAATTGGAGCTCAGTTTACATATTAATAACTTATAAGAAGTTAGAATCATGATTCAAAATTTCAAAACATATGTCCATTGTCATACTAAATTCAAAATTTGCCTTAAGGCATCTCCAAATGGCAAACTGTAAACATGAACTAGGAAATTTTGATATGCTAAAATAAAAATAGCTAAAGCCTAATAGTGAGCAATGGCTTCCTGAAGCCATATCATCAGCATCCATGTCATCAGCATCACTTAGATCTTCACTTAGCATGCTCTCCAAGTAGGAATCACTCTCATCTTGAGGCTCTGGCTCATCCATAGAAATTTGAGGATGGATGTTTGTGGTAAGTCTACGCTTTCGCTGGGTAAGTTATGAACTTATGATTCATGGATAGTTAGGTATGTTTTAAGGTTTAATTTTTTTTTTTTTTTTTTTTAAGTTTTAACTTCCCCCTTTATAATTGACTATAGCCTATGGGGTTGGATAGGCTACTTTGTCCTCCCTTGGGAACTTTAATTATAAGAGAACATTACAATTGGAATACTGTTCACTTCCACTATTGTTTTGTATAATATTTCAAAGTAGTCCCAAGGAAAAAAATTCACAGAATTAAGATCCAAGAAACCTCTGGTTAAGAGATTAATTTTTTGTTACATTTAAAGTCAAAGCCAGCAGAAATTTCTTCACCAGTAACTACTCTGTCTAAGCCATGCCTAGTTGATAGATATGCTATTTGTCCAGTTTTTCATCATAGTCATAGTAGCTACAACACCTTTGGTGTGAACAAATAATCCCTCTTGGAAATTAGGCTGTGTATGTCCAGATTGTATTTGATCAACCCCATGCCAATAAAACTGTAGGAAGCATTTTATACATCTACTATAATAGAGCTGTAACTTTAATGTCTAAGACTTCTTTACCATTAAAAAATAGACATGTTTATTTCTGAGGTTTGATCTTTCTAAATATGTCAGACCAATTCATCCAAATAGCATACCAATTCATTTGAATCATTTAAGTTTTAACTCTTAAGTTTTAAAATTTAATTGTAATTTGTATGTTTTAAAAAATAGTTAGAAACAATACCATTTAAAAAATAGGGTTCTCAGTCCTTGGAATTCCTTCACCTGGGCCTAGGGGCACACTAGAATAATTTCACACTAAACCATGCAAACTTAAAAGTAACTTAATAGATCCATAAAGTAATAATAATCATATTTCCTAATTTCCTATTGTACGATATGATGAAAATTATTCAAACATGAAGCAATGAAGATATGCAATGTCTGAATTTCAAGATTGATGAACCAATACAAGAAGTTAGAAACTACAACTTTGATTCAATACTCTGTGTCCTAACTCCAGGAAGGAATCTATTTTGTAGTACATAACATGCATCGTGTATTATCAATTCTTAATTGACAACAACTAAAGGACATCTACCTCATCAATTCCTTCCCATTTTGTGTTTTTATGTTATATTCCTTATAAAAGTGTTAAATTTCTCTCAAAGTAAGAAACCACTGAATAAAATAAAAAATAGTTGAGATATGATTGAGAAATGGTCATTTATTTCTTGAAAGGATCTTCACAATTTCTTTGGTTGTTTTTCATCTCAAGAAACAAGAAATGACCTAAGAAACTATCATGATGTAATATAAGAAAAAACACGGTGAAATGGCCATTTTCAAAGCCAAATGATGTCCATTGAGGAAATGGCCTTTATTTGGTTCCTGTTTCATAGGAGTTTCGGGTAGAAATGGAACTTTTTTGTACCATTTCCAGTAGTAAAAAGGGAAAGCCTTATTTTTCCATGGGAAATAATTTACCTTTCCTTTTTCAAGATAATCTAAATCACAAAAAATATGAAGTATACTACACACATTCTTGGATAATGTGAAAGTGGAAAAGGAATACCCTACACAAGTGATGCACACATGTACATTTGAACACTAATAGACTTTTGTAGTTGAAATGCAATGCTTGTTTTCATTTAAATGTAGGGTTTTTAAAGCAAGGAGAAATAATGGCTGCCAAATTAATAAGCGTTTCTTTGGGAAAAATTTAAATCTTGTATTGGGTGATGAAGATAATAGAGGGTATTGAATATTTATTCTTGACATCTAGAGAGAACCCTACAGCCTAACACAATCCAATGGAATTGACCAAAAAAACCCAAATAGAGTCAACCCTACTATAGGAGGAAGAGCCTGCAGTAAGAACTTACCATTTTGCAAGAGATGAGGGCAAATGCTGTTCTACAAGAGTTGAGGGCGAACACTGAGGGCGAATGCTGTTCTGCAAGAGCTCAGGGCAAATGCTGAGGGCGAATGCTATTCTGCAAGAGCTCAGGGCGAATGCTGAGGGCGAATGCTGTTCTGTAAGAGCTCAGGGCGAATGTTGAGGGCGAATGCTGTTCTGCAAGAGCTCAGGGCTAATGCTGAGGGCGAATGTTGTTTTGCAAGAGCTAAGGGAAAATTCTGAGGACGAATGCTGTTCTGCAAGAGCTGAGGGCGAATGCTGAGGGAAAATGCTGTTATGCAAGAGCTGAGGGCGAATGCTGAGGGCGAATGCTGTTCTACAAGAGCGGAGGGCGAATGCGCGCATGATATCAAACGTTAATGTAGCTATTGCGACGAATATAAGTTTCGTATTTTTAATAAAATAATTTTTATGTAGCGCGCATATAAGTTTCGTATTTTTATGTAGTTCACATATAAGTGTCGTTATACCAATGGCAGAAAAAGTGTCGCTATTGCGACGGATGCCTACAAATGTTGCAATTGTGACACTTAGACATTGTGTCGCACTTGCGATGTTTGGAGGCAGCCGTCGCAATAGCGACGCTTTGGGGCATAGTGTCGCAATTGCAACATATTCCTCCAAAAGTCGCAATTGCGACACGTTGTCTAAGTGTCGGTATTGCGACACTTTTCTATAAACGTCGGTATAGCAACAGTTTCAGGCGGGATTGAAAAAATTTGGGGAAATTTTCGACATTTGGTCAAAAACGTCGGAAACAAGTGTCGGAATTTCCCCCAAATGTAGTAGTGAGCGCTAGCCGTCAATCTGAGAATCAAATCGATGGTGGGGAGTGAACCGGAGGGGCTCAAAAGGCGGAGGAAGGTTTATGATCAGAGCAAATGAGTTCCATCGGATCTGGGAAGGCAGGGAGGAGATCAATGGCTCATGATTGATCGGGAGATCGCCAATTGGGGAGAGGTAAATACAACATGGAATGCTCCCTTTGAATTTTTCCGATACGATACTACGCGGCCCGTTGATCATTTCAGATCAACGATGGATATTTTTTTAAATGATGCACTGACGAAAACCCTTTAATACTTACGAAAACCCAAAATTTTATGAAATGCAAAGGTTTTATGGCTCGAGGCGGGTTATATATATGTGGATTGGCGCTCGGTTGTGGGGCCTGTGGTTTATATGGAGAAAAAAAGGCCCAGGGCTTATACATGGGAAGGGCCAATCAGGATCAGGACTTTGGATCAGGCTTTTCAATCTACCCATTTAAAATATTCGATGAGAAATTATAAGGATCGTTGATCGGGAAACAAAATCAACTGTCTTTCTTCATTAAATAACATTGCACCAGTGGGTTTAGACCAAAACTTAGGATAAAAGGGTTTTATGAATTTACAAAGGAAAATAGCAATCGGGAATGGGTTTATAAAATGTTTAAGTGCCGGATGCGGGCCCAAGGGTTATATGAAGCGGTGATTGGATCGGGGCTATGTAATAAGGGGCTAATCACATCAGAGGTCTCAATAAAGCAAAAAGACTTGTGCGCTGTGTTTTGATCCGATGCGATAAGCGCTTGGGACCATTAGCGCTCGGTTCCAGCACCAAGGCATATGGTGGGGAAGTGGTTAGGACTTAGCCCAAAGGGGCTTAAGCCTTAATACCAAAAAGTGTATTTTAATGATTTTTTCAGGGTTTTCTGATGGATTTGGGAGTTTCGACAAAGTTTAAAAATGAGTTTTAAACTTTGTAAAGGGGAATTATGAAGGGGAAATGGGGAGAAAAGGAAAATAGAGGAATTTTGGGAAATGAAGGGGTAAAAATGAAGGTTATTTTGAGTGGAAGGCAAAAATGAGATTTTGCAGTAGTCTTTTCTCTATGAAAATAACAGATTTTCAACATTTCGAAAAGGAAACAACAGTGAAGGTTAAACAAAGGGTCTGATGTCTTCAGGAGTCTTCAAGAGATAACATTTTTGGCAATAAAACTTGTTTCTTAAAGGCTCAAAAAACATTTTTAGCCACCTTTTGATATAACAAATTTTATAGGTGGCTAATAGGTGCCATGAAGATCACACTGAAACCAAATGCACGCCCTTTCAAGCAGCACCCATATATATTGAATCCAAAATACAAGAAAAAATTAAATGAGGAATTAGAAAATATGGTGGCTTCGGGCATCATTGAACCAATCGAACAGTCTAATGGGGTGAGCCCAATGATGGTTTAGGAGAAAAAGACCAAAGGAGAGAAAAGTATTTGCGTAGATCTGCGCAAGTTGAATGATGCCTGTGTGCATGAACCCTTCCCTACTTCGTTTTCTGATGAAATACTTGATAATGTAGGAGGAAAAGAAGCTTATTCCTTTATTGATGGATTTTCTGGGTATCATCAGTTCAGAATTACGTCGGAAGACCCCAGCAAGACCACCTTTACAACTGAATGGGGTTCGGATTGAAAAATAAACCTGTAATCTTCTCACGCATGGTAGTGGCTCTGTTCAAAGAATTCATGCATAAATTATTGGAAGTTTATTTTGATGACTGGAAAGTGTTTGGATTGGTAAAGAAACATGTGTAAAACCTGTGCATGATGCTTGAGACCTGTAGGAGGCACCAGATTTCTCTCAACCTGAAAAAATGTGTATTCTGCATGCCTTTTGGAATTTAGTTAGGGCATATAGTATGTCGGCAAGGATTGATGGTAGACCTAGCCAATATCACGGTTATCAATAAATTAGAAGCTCCTACTAATGAGAAACAACTGCGCTCCATCCTAGGACACACTGGTTATTACTGGAAGTTTATCAAGTCAACCCACCTTTCTATGCATAGATCTCTTGGGCTGCCGATAGTAGAAGTCACCTTGGATCGAAGACCTGGTAATCTATCAAAAAAGAAAGTACAAATTATTGTACCATATCCAAAGTGTTTGGTCTTGTTTTTCTAAATAGAAGTTAATTTCTTTCTCAGATTGGTCAGTAGAGATATGCACCAATAATATAATGTGGTTAGGCAATTTGTCACCAAAATCATTGTAGCACATGATGATTGATGAAAATATGTTGATCCAGCTACCCTGAAAATTGTGAAAATGAGAATTCTCATATTTAGTCCCTCTACATCTCCGATCGGTATCTGTGTCCCTACCTTCTGGGTATCTACTGAACAGTAAAGGTGAATGTGGTCATCCACATTGAGACCTCCTGGGGCCTTCCCTTGCAAATTAACTGGCATTTCATTTAGTTAATGGTACATTTCTACACTATGGGAATAAATGAGTTAAAGTTGAAGAATGGTAGATGGGGGAGGAAACTGAAGTAACTGGTGACTAAAAAACACTAATAGATTACATGCGCTCTGCTATCCCGAATATTGAAGTTGGATTTTGTGTACTTCCCCAAGGTATACCCTTTGCATGTATTATGTTGCTCTAGTGCTCCATTAGGGAGTCTTGTGATGATCTGCTGCATGATATTTAAAGCTCCATGATGCAAATGGCCAAGTATTATATGCCATAATTCACCGACATCTCAGCTCTACAGCTTCTCCACCTTTGTGCTCAAAGTAACATAATCTGCCACATCCAACCTATAGAGGTTCTTCACCCAAACCAAAATTTGCTTCACTTGTCCCATGGTGATGTGCCTCAGGAATGCATTTCCTTTGTTTAATATCACATTGTACCCACGGTCTTCCAACACCGCGATAGAAACCAAGTTCTTCTTTAGACCTAGAAGAAACATCACATCCTTGTGCCTGAGAGGGGAGTAAGAATCCCTCTGAAAAGTAATTCCACTAATACCACTCATGCTATACCTCCCGTAATATCCCACCTCAATGTGCATATGGAGGTATTTCTCCTCCAAGTCACTGAAAAAATCTCGATTGTCTGTCATATGGAATGAGGAACCATTATCCAGATAACACACACTACCCATCATTGTTCTTGCCATGCATGCAACGCGGGTAAAATATGTGCTGGAGCCAAAGGATTTAGAATTGTGTGAGCATTACCAATTGATAATTAACTGATGATCTATGATAATGTAGAATTAATTCAACAAATGAAACAAATTTTCAACATTTTGAAAAGAATAACCTGGATTTGCTGAGGCACCAGGTTGCCAAGGATTGTTCGTAGAAGACACTAAACTGTAAGGAAAGCCTTGTGGTCTAGAGAAATTAGGAGTAGGACCTCCTCCTACCGAAGGGTCATCATAACCATGAATGTTTTCCCCAATCAAAGTATTAAAAGGGTATGAGAGCCCTTGGTAAGGGTTCCATGCATTAGCGAAGGGAGAAAAACCCTAAGAGGTTCCTACGGAGGAGAGAGGCACGTTCCCTTGTTGACCAGACACAAACTGATTCCCAATTCATAAACCACTAAAAGCAGGGTTCCAGCCTTGAAAAGGATTGAAACCTTGACCTCCTTGAAAAGGAATGAAACATTGACTTGCTTTAAAAGGGTTAAAACCTTGAATTTGTGTGGAAAAAGTAAAATAACCTAAAGAAGGGTTAGAATGAGGGATATGAACGCTTCCAAAGGGAAAACCATGAAAATATGTTGAAACACTATCCATAGAAGACATAGGTGTGGAGACAACAGCTGAAATGGTGAAAGGAACTGAGGTAATTGCACTAGAAGGCATCCCAAATGCAAATGAACCAGTGTGGGAAGAAAAATATTGGGTGCCCCCACTCGAATATGGAATGGAGGGAAAGCCAAATATCGCATTATTAGGAGAGATAGTTGATATAGAAATTGTGCCTCCTTTTTCAATCAAAAGAGGAGTATGCACACTATAAGTACTTATAGTCGAAACCGTGTTCCCAACAGTGGTCATCGAAAGAAAAGGAGGGGAAATAATAGGGCTTTCCAGCCTTTGAGTCGGGGTTCGAACGTATAATATAATGCCTAGAAAATTAGGAGGAAGAGGTGAAGAAGGAGTGATAGGAGACTCAAAAATATCTTCAACCTCAACTTCGTCTTTCGAAGGAAAAATAACCCTAGAAAGGAGTGGAGTACTCCTCTCCAAATCATGACTTACACTAGGATCACCTTGTGAAACTATAGCCCTAAGTGGAGGATCGCTCTCTGATGCATTCGTTACTACTGATTAAAAATCACCAGCATAATTGCTTCTATGCCTTCTAGGAGAAGGCTCGACACTCACAGGTGAGAGCCCACAAAGCCTTCTTGATCGACGAACTGATCGATCAACCACTTTCAATTGTTACGAGAAGTTATCTAGACTCAAAAAATTATAAAGCTATGGTAGTCCAGAAGTAAAGAGAACTCTCTAAAATTGTCCTTAAAGATGCAACCAATCAAGCAACTCTCAGGTATTTTCGCTCCGCTAAAGGAGGGGAAATAATAGGGCTTGCCAGCCTTTGAGTCGGGGTCCGAACATATAATATAATGCCTAGAAAATTAGGAGGAAGAGGTGAAGAAGGAGTGATAGGAGACTCAAAAATCTCTTCATCCTCAACTTCGTCTTTCAACGGAAAAATAACCCTAGAAAGGAGTGGATTACTCCTCTCCAATTCATGACTTACACTAGGATCACCTTGTGAAACTATAGCCCTAAGTGGAGGATCTCTCTCTGATGCATTTGTTACTACTGATTAAAAATCACCAACATAATTTCTTCTATGCCTTCTAGGAGAAGGCTTGACACTCACAGGTGAGAGCCCACAAAGCCTTCTTGATCGACGAACTGATCGATCAACCACTTTCAATTGTTACGAGAACTTATCTAGACTCAAAAAATTATAAAGCTATGGTAGTCCAGAAGTAAAGAGAACTCTCTAAAATTGTCCCTAAAGATGCAACCAATCAAGAAACTCTCAGGTATTTTCGCTCCGCTTGATTAGGAACGAACAAAAAAATACAAGAAAGCGAATATATAAGGACCTTCTGAAAATAGTTTGGGGTAATTTAGCCCCAGGCTTACTAGAAAAGGTAACATAAGCAGTTACGCTGACCTCTAGACAAAATCATTTTCCGATGCAAGTACCCGAGCTTCGTAAGGGAACCCTCCAGAAGTACTAATGAACGTGATGCAATGTCTACCTCAGGTACCATGAGTATTCCCCCTGCATTCACCTATGTGATACCTAGGAATGGAAACTAAGGTCACTAGTTCGTATTAGCAGCTGGGCGGAACAGTCTTTGGTTGGGATCCGACAAGTAGGAGAGGGGGTATATCTCTTCCCTGCTTTCACTTGCCCTCGTGCTTGACTCCCTTTTTAGGAGAGCTTTACTAGAAAATTTAACGACACTGGGTTTCACTCTTTTAATCAAATTCCATGTTTAAATTCAGAGAGGCCTTGGAGAGTTAACTTTCCACACACCTATTCCAAGGCCTTAATGACCTAGTCTAGTTGATGTATTTAATGAAAAATAAAAAAAATCCTAGTTCATTTTAGTTTTTATCGCTTGATTTTAAAGGTTGTTCTTTAAGTCAGGGGTGATATGGAGGTGTTATCACTCAGTAATTTCTCCAGGTTCAAGAGAGAACTCACCGAGGTAACCAAAAACCTACTTCAAACTCTAGGATCTAGCCTTCCTAGGGTTTAGAGAGGGCTCTCTCTTTAAGATTTATCTTTGTTTTGATTTATGTTTTTAGGTTAGTTATGATAGAAAAATTGGTTTTGTTTTAAAGCTTTTGGTGGGTAAAAAGCACTTAGGATTAAACTAAGGAGAGATCTACTTGACCATTGGGCTATGGAGTCTAAGTCTAGATAGTAGTACTAGAAGGCAAGGCCAAAAGGGTACAAATGTATTTAGGGCAAGGTAGATAACCCTCAAAGATTTGGGGAAAGGTTTTTTATGAAATGGTGTAGTTAGGATAAAGGGCAATGAAGGATCCTTTGATCCGGACAATGGAGGAAGGAGGAAGGGGTCAAATGGGAGTAAGAGAAATGAAGGATTCCTAACACTGGAAATCAACATAAAACATTTAAATGGTAACTTAGTTAAAACAAGGAGCAATAAGCTATTCCTGAAGTAATATTCCTAGTTACTAATTAAGACAGATCAAATACATAATGGATTGCATGGAACTCAGAAATGAAACAATGACAAGAAGAGATGCACTTTAATCTTTAACTTATCGCAAGTATCCTAAATTATGATGCCCAATTAGCTTTGTCCAGTCTACTACTTTGAAATCAACACATGTAAGCCTCTAATGTATCAACAAAATTCTATCGTAATCTTAGCAATTTTATTCCACAGATAATACTTCTAATGGAGAAGTATTTATACAAAATATTGTTTACAAATATACTAGAGAGATATAGGAATATCTTTAGGGAATATAAAATATCTTTACAAAAATAGAGGGACAGCTGCTTAACAAATTAGCAAGCTATCCTCTTATCCAAAATATATAGAACAACTTAATCTAATCAATGAGCCTTTATTGGCAAGCTGTCCTGCTGACTGGCTGCTTATGAAATATCTTTGTTTGGGTTGCCTTCACTTATAATCTTTCTTCTGATACACTTTAATGCTGCCCCTTTAACCTCTGATACACTTGGAATGTTGATTTTACCCCTTTATTGCTGTAAAAAGAAAACCACCAGCAGTAAAAAATCAGTTGACTGTTTTATTTATTTAATTTTTTGATTGACTTTTTCTGAAGTAGTTTTCTTCACTGTTCTGCCTTTTAACTGCTACATAAAATATGTAAAAGATTTCCATTGTTCTGAATTTGGTATTGTCACATTTTTGAGTTTCCTGAAGTTCTCATCAACATCTGTATACTTGGAAAAATTTGGCTTGAAAACAAAAATATGCTTGATTTCATTTTTAAGAAAAAACAATTCTTCAATATATTGAAGAATAACCTTTCCTGTGGGAAAGCCTTGTGGCAGTGGCTTTTTGATTTGTTATTTTGCATATTCCCTTATCTTCTTGTCATAATATTTTTGGCTCATCAATTTCTCATTGAAGACATGAATATCTGGAATACTAGCTTGTCTTAGCATAGTGTATTTTGTTAAGAACTTGGTTATTGAAATATTCATAGCATCACACTTTTCCTCTAAAGTGTTCATCAGATTTCTCTTTGTTAGAACTTTCTTGAACTGAAAAATTGTCTCTATCCTATCCTGTACCTATAATTCCTCTAGCTCTGCTCTATTTTTACTATTCAAGAAAGTGATGAGCTTCAAAGATTGTGTTGGTTTATCTACTAACTCTTCTTTTGTCTTTTTGATTTCAAATTGGGCTGCTAGGAGTAAGTCTCTCTATTCATAGATAATTTGAATTGAAGGCCATTGGAGATGAATGGCATCAATTATATTGTTCCAAAGGTAATTTCTTATGTAAGAAATTTTTCAGTGAAACTCAAGTATTTTTGAAGGCTTTTGATTTGCTCTTCAAGTCTCTTGGCCCTTTGCTCATAATTGTTGGCATTGATTACTGTTGCTTTGTTGGAGATTTCCATATTCTGAATCATTTTCTTCAAACTATTAATTTCATTGTTTTTTAGTGATAATTCCTCCATAGCCTTTACTATCTGCCCTGCATCATCTGTGTGATGTACTTGTGTTGTTG
Organism: Pinus albicaulis; assembly: GCA_034641835.2. Classification (NCBI taxonomy): domain Eukaryota; kingdom Viridiplantae; phylum Streptophyta; class Pinopsida; order Pinales; family Pinaceae; genus Pinus; species Pinus albicaulis. The sequence continues at coordinate 654,876,511 of CM076578.1, forward strand.
AAGAATCAGTGGTTGATGTTGTAGCTGAATGCACTGGCACTGCAGTTTCCAATGGTACATTAGGTGCTAATTTTTCTCCCAATGTAGAGGCCACAACTGTGGTAATTACTAGTATGACTGATGGGATAATTGGAGCTTCAACTTCTTTGGTAGTTTCTTTCTCTTTCACAAGTTGATCCAATTGTGTTTCCATTTCTTTTATTTGAGTAGTTAGTTTGAGAATCAACTGCATCATGTCTTCTTTTTCTATCTGTTCTTGAATAATTTCTTTAGTTTGAGGGTGCTCACTTTGAGGAAGCTTCAACTATTTCCTCAAAGCTGCAATGTCCTCATTTTTCTTTTTAATTAATATTTTTACTGCTGGAACATTTGTAGGATCAACTTCCACCTGAAAAACTAATTTTTCTAAGGCTTTAATCCTTAGATCTTTAGCATTAAAAGAGCCTTTGTCTAGCTTCATTTGGTCCTGCATGTTGATAATGGTATTCTGCAACTTAGTAGCACTCATAGCCTTTGTTACCACAGTAGAATATAACATCTCAGAGCTATGCCTGTGGAATTCCATTTGGTTCAGTTCATGCACATTTTCAGTATCTACTTCAAACTCAACCTTTTTGTAGTCTGCCACTGTCTTAGGTGTTGAAGTAGTTGGTTGCAGATATGACATGATCATTTTATTTGTGGAATAGTCAAAGGCTCTAAGTAGCCTGTTCTGATTCCTTGGATTCTATTTAAGAAACTGAGAGTAAATCTCACTTTTGATCTCTTCATTCTTTTGTTTGATTTGCTTGTATCTTTATTTGATGTCCAAGTCTTTTCCTCCACTGTGTGTGAAAAATAATATTCCATGTTTTTTTGTATTTAAATCATCTGAGTATATTGTTCACTTGTTGTTTGATCTTTTTGTATGTCTGCAAGAGTCTCATTTACTATTACTGAAGCCTCATCATTGTTTACCTCAGGAGGTTTGGATCCCCTAGGTTTGATAGGCTTAGACCCCCCAGATTTGGATGTCATTTGTTTCTTAGTCATTTTAAACAACTAAAGCAAGTTTAAACAGTTTGCAATAGTTGAATTTCCTTAACAGAGGGTAATTGAGAAATTTTGTAAGCAAAGATGATGTCAATGGGTGCTTCAGTGCTCAATTAGGAATCTGGGATGGGTAAAACTGGTTTAAGATAGAAAACAGGGGTTTTCTGAATGATTCAGACTATAAAAATGTTTTTTCAAGAGATCTATGGGCTTTAAAATCTTTCCTGCTCCTTAAATTGACTTTCAGATGTTTTAAAGTGAGGAATTGGGCTTCAAAAAAGAGGTTTTTCTGAAAACAACAATTTCTGGGGAAATTTTGCGAGGGTTTGTCCTATTTTTGGTACTTTCTGGGCAAATTATGTGGACAATTTCTTTATTTGAAGTTTAATTAGTTCAGCTGAAGGCTTAAACTGTGAATTTTTAGGTTGGAATGTCGAAAAATACCTTAACTGCATGTATTTTGACAGTCAGGAGGGTTTCTAGCAACTTCTGCGGTTGAATTTGATCTCTGGTTCGAATTGCTGGAGACGAGAAGGTCTTTACTGGTATTCAAATAAGGAATTTGGAGTCAATATGAGTTTAAGGTAGGAAATCGACCAACACAGGTTAAAACGGAATTGGGAATCTTAACATGGCCAGGTGGAGCTCTTTATCAGTCAGGAATATGAAAATAACGTTAATAAGAATCATAACAAAGATTTTAACCTTTGGTACAAATATTTAAAAATGTAATAAATGCTGGTCACATCAAAAGCGGGAACGATTTTGTTTTCGAATGCAAAATACGAAATGGTTTTCGCGTTGGGATGGAGTGGTAAGTTGTTTCCTCCAAACGAATGCAATGCAATGAAATTGCGCCACATCGCAAGAGGCGTGAATAATAAAACTACCCATTTCGTGTTCATTTGGGCGTTGGGCTGACAATCAAGTTATGGATGCGAAATCAATCCTGCGTCGTTGGATTTGAGAGATTGGAGCGAATGGTACAGATTAAAAGGGAAGTTGCAGTCGAAAGATATGGTGGGCCGGGGTCTATACATGTGGTAGTGGATGGAAAATGAAATAAAAACCTTTGTATGATACGTAATTTTTAAAAATTTTCATATATATGAAAAGGGATTATGTATATAAGCGGGGCTATATGGTATGATATACAAAGAATTATATGTATGTTGGGATGCATGAGGCGGGTTAAGAGGGTGTATATGGGTTAACTATTATATAAAAATTGAGGTTTTACATAATGGGAAAGGGGAAACTTTAACCTTGGTTTCAGCTTTATGCGGGGAAGAATGGTAAGTAAATTATAAAGGAGTGGGGGTTGCTACCTTTATAGAAACTTAGGATAAAAAGTGATAGGTCGGAAATGATTTTGTGCATTAGAAATATATAATATATGTATAAAAAGGTCAATTCTTGCATTTTTAGTTTTATTATATAGTCTATTAAACCATGGGGGGTTTAATAACTATAGGGGGGCGAAGTATTTATATATTGTTAGTTTTATGCCAAAGGGGGTATATTTTGGGATTTTAATTTCAACATGTGGATAATTAACTTTGGCATAAAATCTTATAATAGTGGGTTTAGGGGGATATTTTAAATAAATGGAGTTATATTAATAGGATAAGGTATTTTCTAAGGAATTAATAGAATAAGTTAAAAATTAATATGATAGGGAAAATGGAAGACTCAATAAATACACTTATATGACTAAGTAAAGTGAAAACCTTAAAGAAAGTTTAACATTTTATGAATTCACTGCTTTTACTAAGCATAAAATGCTTTATGAGGGTTTATATGCTTTGTACAATGGATGGAGTTAATAAAATGGGCTTTCATGTATCATTAAGTAAAAATAGTTCTTTACTTAAGATTTTGAGCTGTGATGGATGAATGAAGGGTAAATAATGATAATTTAGGGATTATTATAGGAATTCAACATTTTCAACTAACAGTCACTAAGCCTTGGGTCCGGTCCCAACAGAAGTCAAAGAAATGCTCCGAGCCTTTTTGACTAGAATTTTAGAATGCAGAATAACTATAGGGGAGGGTAAATTAGTGATTGTTGCCTGGTGATAAATATTTACATGCTTCTTCCCACTTGTTTCTATTTAATCTAACATTTTTTATTCCTTTTTGTAGGTGCATTTGAGTTTGCTACCTTGAAACATTTTATTCTTTTGAAAGCATAAAACTATTTACTTCTACCTTATTTCATCTGAGGGCTCAAATTAAACTGATGAGCTCCTCTTTATTCTCTACCTATCTATTGATTAGTCAGGATTAAACTGTTTGACTGATCTTTATTCACTATATAAAACATGAAAATTGAAAACATGACAAGTCAAGTTTACACAGTTTTAACTCATCATGGATTATGGCATTTATTGACACTCTGCCATAATCATCAGCAAAAAGTAAAAAGTAGTGGCATTTGGACTTGCACACTTTCATGTTTTATTTCTTTTTCTTTTGGGGTCTATATTTTTTCTAAGTCATTTTATCTTTCTTTTAGGACATTTACCCTCTTTTTTATTTTCTATTTTTTTTTTTTTTTTAACAAAATATGGGAAAACAACTTGCAGAAAGCAAGGTATGTACATATTTTACAAGACTATCATAAGTCAATTCCAAATTATGAATCCTATACCTATAGGACCCTAATAGGAGGTGCAACTTATGGTGTTATGGATGCAAGAAAAAATCAGTAGAAACCTGGCTACATGAAAAATGAAACTTTTTCTTCGATGAAAATAGACTTCTACAAAGGGAACTATGAAAAAAATAACGAAAGAAATTTTTTTTTCTTTTCTTTTTTCAAAATACATGCTCACACACTCAAAATCTACAAAAAGACTAAAAATGCTTACAGTGAAACTATTATAATGCAAACTACAAATGCTTAATGCAAGGTTCCAGGATTACTCTAAAAAACAAGAAAATGTGTTTCCCAATAAAGAGGTAAAAAACCTGACACAAAGAGGGACAAATTCAAACAAGAACTTCTCCCAACAAAGAGGTCAAAAACTTGACACAAGAAGAGGCAAATTCAAACAAGAACCTTTCCCAAAACTAAGCAAATTTGACCAAATGAAAAAATTTTCACTTGCTCAAAAATGACAAGGAAGCCTTAAAACAAAATTGAAAGAAAAAGAAGAGGCAAAAAAATATTTTTTTATGTATTTTTCTTTTTAAGGATGCAATGAATTATTTTAGAAAGCAAAAACCTAGTCAAAATCTCAAGATCACCAAATTGAGCAAAAAAGGCCTCAAGTTCCTTAAGCCATAAACATCATTTGCATGAACAAGAAGAAATAGGTTACACACTTAAATAAATGACCTGATCAACAACACAGAAATTCAGCAAACAAGAAAAATATAAGAAAATGAAGAAAACTCTTCAAGATTTCCAGAAGTACCTTTCTAAAAAAACCAAGAAAAACCAATAAATCTAACAAAAGAAAATAAAATTTGAAGTAGTAAGAATGTCGGGCATGAGAAAATTAGCACTATTTCACTATTACAAATACTCAAAACAACCAAGAACTTCAGCAAGAAGCCCTGGTCCCAAACACAAAAAAGGAAACTTCAAAAAAAGGGTAAACCCTAGGTTGACTAGGTTTTTCACCAAGAAAGATAGGAAATTGAAAAATTGCAAAAAGAAACACTTTCCAACAACATTAATGATTAAAAAAATGTAATCAAAAGCAAGAAAAAGGCTTTAATGGACTCAAAATCTGAAAATTTCATTTGAAACTAGAAATATGCGACTTGACAGTGATCAACTTGCGTGTATACGCTAATCTTCACAAGGAAACACGCGTGTACTCATGTTTCTTTGGAAAAACACGAGTGTATACGCGACTGTGTAAACTAGAAAGCACGTATAAGAAGGGCAGTAAAGAAAAAATTAAAAATCCAAGTCTGATCTAAAAGATTAGAACTTTTTCCTAGATTGATAATGAATCAAAGAAGCTGGAAAAGTGATCAAACCAAGGAGAGAGCCCAAATCTAGAGTGAAACAACCCAAACTTGGAATTACAAGAATGTAATCCCCAGTGGAGTCACCAATTATGTTACGGGATGAAGTACCCTAGGGTCTGGGTTGGGAACCTCAACAGAGAAAAAATCATACAACAACAAGAAGCATACAAATTTACAGTCCTAATTCTCAAACTAGTAAAATGGGAAGAAGGGGTAGTACTCGTAGGTCCTACGTTTGAAGGCAATCCCGCAGGGTTCAACCCCTCTACTTCTCCTAGTGCTCCAAAACTTGTAACTCACTCAAGAAAGGCACATATACTTATGATAACAGAAAGCATGTTCAAGATGTTAGTGTTAGATTATATAAGCATATAAACATAAAAACATGAAATCATTCATAATAGGATCATAACATGTATAAAGCATTAAGATCATGAACATCAAGAATGAGACACAACTTATTTATTGATGAATGAAAATAAGTGTGGAGGAATACCACCTGATTCAGCCATGAATCCAAGTGAAACTGTCCTCCGAATCTGTCTAGCCCAAGCCTCAACAATCTCCTTCCAAAAGCATAAACATGGATGTCATATAAGAGGAATGAACATCTCTATGATGGAAACAAGGGTTTCCACAATATGGGAGTGCAGGAGGCACAAGGATAAGTTAGACTTGATCAGGGACTACATGGCTATAATATCGATACCTATCTCTCTCTCCCCTTTAAGGCCTTCCCATGAGGTGTATTTATTGCTATAGGGTAATATGCTTGGGTGGTGGTTATTGGGTATCCCTCTTAGGGCTTTCCCTTGGCCGATGCAGACTGTAAGATTAGCTGTAAAGTTTCAAAGGTACTGCATGCATGTTCATACTAATGTATAATTGAAAAATAAAGATTCGAAATGATTACCTCTTTGTGGACGACAGATCCTATGGAGAACACCAAGTGGCGGAGTAGAAGTCCTTCTTCACCGGTTGCAAATCTAGATCCTGCAACCAATCAAAGCACCCATGTAATATTCACAACAGTATAGCTTTCTATCAATTAAACCAGCATAAAACTAACATTAAACGAAGCAGATCTAAGCCATTCATATCATGATACATAGATGATTGAACAACAACTGTGACACTAATGCATCGAATGGAAAAAACAGATACAGTTCTATTGATTTATGAAAACGAGGATTACAATCGTCAGTTGCACCAAGCCCTCCTTAGCCTTCCAATTCCCCTCTCTCTTTCTCTATCTCTGAGTGTGATGATGCTCAAGGTAGAAAGTCCTCAATGAACATTAGGGAAATTTTGAGGTCTAAAATGAGCCTCCTAAGGAAATAATAAAATAATAGCTTAACCAAAAAAATAATATTTATGAATTTTCAATTCACTTTTTGCACCAAAATCTATGTAACCATGGTTAAATTCAATTAAAAAATTGTACCAAAATAAAATTAATAAAGAAATTTTATTGATGTGACTCTAAATAAGAATGAGATTTTAAAGAAAAAGTCATTATCATTGCACAACTAATGCATTTTTCCTTTGTGCTTAAATAATTTAAAATAAAATAAAACTAAAAGTTCATAAATAATTAATTATAGAATATACTATTAATTAAAATTTCTATTATTATTATTAATATACTATATAAATATAATATAATATATATGTATAGATATTAAATTATAATTAATTTGAAATTCTAATATTAAATAAAATGAGATAAATATATAATTTAAAAATAAATATTTCAAAATATACAAATACAATATTTATTGAAAAATGTGTAAATACATGAAGATTGTGTACGGATATGTATTGTTTCTTTCAAAAAATATGAAATGACAATAATAATTTTTTATTCAAAAAGTGTGAAATGACATTTATTATGAGTACTTTATTTTATGACTTTAAAAGTACTTAGAACACTACAATGGTTAACCATGAGTTTTAATCCACCATTGAGAATGTGACAAGTAAGTACCTTTAACTCAAACAATGCCACCTCAACCATTAGGGATGATGTCAACCCCTAAAATGTGATTGGTTCTCATAAAGTGAATTTTGATTGTACATTTTCCTTAGGAGACCCATTTTAGAACTCAAAATTCCCCTAATGCTTCATCGATCTTCAAGCCTGACACTACAACAATGAAATTCTTCTCCACATATAATCAAACCTTCAAACTTAGACCAAGAGACCACAACTCCAATTTATAGGAGATGGAGAGGACAAACCTTACCAACTCTTTCAACCAGTTCAAATCGGGAAATATCTAGATGCGTCTTCGCTTTTCTTTGCTTTTTCCTTCCATAGGAGTTCAATTGTGTTTGGAAATTCCTAATAAAAGGTTTATGCCATTGAGTTTCTATTTTGAACTGACTCTTTCTGAGAAAAAGCTGGAAATGCCATTTAGTTTTCCACAAGATATTTCCCTTTCCACATTCAAACATGGATAAGGCCGCCCCTTGGACAAGACATAGAATTACCATAGGCATTAATGCTTCCTTTGCATGGCTCAGGTGTGTTATAACTCTGCCTAGCTGTTTCTCAAGTGCGTTACCTTGGAAAAAATGGGTCTTGTCTAGGTCATTTTGTTCCTTCCATGTTACATTATCCTTTGAGCTAATGAGGAGGTCATTTATCCTGTAACATATGCCCCCTAAAGTGTGAGGTCAGAGGCGAAGACGATGGCCAAAATACTTTATAACAAGTGTAGTAGGATGAGAGGAATTGGAATACTGAGAAAAATATAAAACAAAAACATATGTAAGAAAATATAGTATCTGTCTTGAGTCGGGAATTCCCATGCTCAGTAGCTAATTAAATTTATTTCTCTAGAATAGAGATATGAACAGTGTGTCGACCGATAAGCACAATGTGTAAGTGTCTGTCATAACAGGATCAAACTGATAAGCTGTCTCCAAAAACAATATCACAGCTTGGGAGAGGAAACACAACTGTAATGGTGTAAGCCTTAACCCAAGGTCTTGGTTGTCGCTTCACTAAACTGCATATTTCCACACATGTGAATGAATGAGTTGTAGTCGAACATGCGGGAAATCGTCTGATTACTAGTAAATAACAAAAGCTTTTAACAGACGTGAGGGCGGCCACCGATAAGGATGATGGTCCCCAAGATGCATAGTAAAATCTAGTGAGTGTGAATAAAAGTTGATGTCTAACACTCATAGCATCATTCGATTGGGAGTCAATAATGAGAACCCCCAACCAAACACAAGGTGACCTGCCACTGATGTCTAAAAGTACCTAGGTACTGATGCATTTCTGGATCAACTTCCTAGATAAGATGTTGAAGTCGATATGAAGAGATCTGTCAAAAGGTAGGCCCTGAGGCATCCTACATCAGTCGACACGAAATGGGAAAATATGATTTTGTTTTGGGAAATAGTCAAGAGCAAATGTGAATAACTGACGACAAATAATTTATGGTATATGATGGCTTGGCTGATACAAGGAGCAATAGATAGCAGGATCCTCTTGAACAATATAAGGCACTGTAACAAGGTACTAGGCAGCTTATTACTAGTGCAGGAACATTGGCATACGAAGGCTAAACTCATAGATGGTAGGGTTCGGCTAAATGT